>NW_011626961.1:451861-554124 GCF_000204515.1 Acromyrmex echinatior
TTCTGGATCACGATATTCGGGGCGAATACGATGAATTCTGCCCATCAATCGCTTTAAAACTTCGAGATAATATGCATCAGTAATTGTTTGGCCAGTTGGAACAAACTCTTTATGGATAATATCTTTGCTATCAAAGAATGTGATGAGCATTGTCTTGATTTTTGATGGAACTGTTCGTATTTTTTTTGCTTGTGGTGAATTTTTTGACTTCCATTCCGCACTTTGACGTTTAGTTTCTGGATCATATTGAAAGCACCATGTTTCATCACCCGTAACAATTGATTTTAGGAAATTTGGATTATTTTCTGCAACGATGTCTCTGGAATAATTGATTCTCGCTGATTTTTGATCGCTTCTTAATGTGTGTGGAACAAACTTCGCACAAACCTTCGTTTTACCCAAATCTTCATGTAATATGGTTCGAATCGTTTCTCTACTGATTTTTAAAGCCTCCTCCATCATTTTTAGTGATGCATTGCGATCGTTTGCAACAAAATCGTACTTTTTTGATCATTCGGGGGGTTCGAACCAAAATTGGCCGTCCTAATTTTTTGTCATCTTCAAGGGTCTCTCTGCCTTCCAAAAAACGCTTATGCCACTCAAAAACAGCTGTACGACCTAGACAATGACTGCCGTAAACTTGTTGCATCGATCGGAATGTTTCTGATGCACTTTTACCAAGTTTTGCGTTAAATTTAATCACTGCTCTTTGTTCCATATTAAAATTTCTATCTCGACCAAAATCTTGTTTAACATGAACTGTCATATCTTCGTTATATGTCAACCAAAATGAATGAAACTTTGACAGATGATAGCAAAATATTCAACTTTTAAAATGCATGTTTGAACGCACAGATGTCGCCACTGGTTGCTGAGATGTGGTTCGTGTCCGGGAACATATTTATCGCACTGTGTATATCATTGCCGTCAGAATCTCTGAAGAAGGTCCAAAAAAAGAGCAAAAACATATAAGAAGTATTACAAATGTATCATAGATAACCGAATCCGATAAATCAATTATAGAAAATAATTATCGCGTACTATTTACCGCGCTTAATGCTCTTATACCATTTTTGATTTGATAACTAACATAAAGTTGCAATTCTTTGGTTTCAAAATTTATATTACTATTACAATCTAGAGATTTATTAGAAAATTCATAAATTTATTAGAAAATTTTAATTCTAATAGATCACCTGAAGTACTGAAGATTGATGATAAAGGATACATCATTGTTGGTGACGCTGGAAATGGAAGAGTACAAATTTTCTCTCCAGAAGGTAAATTTCTACAGGTGTTGGGTGACAAAAACACGCAAGGATATAAATTTGCATGGGTATCTGGTTTGTTAGTGACAAATAATTACAATATTTTGGTCTCTGATAGCAAGAATAATTTTGTTTATTTATTTTAATATCATACTCTAATGTAAAATTGCTTTTAATTAATAAAGAGACATGCAAGTTTCCACCTTCAAGTTTTTTTAATAAAGAGACATGCAAGTTCCCACGACAAGCTTTTTTAATAAACTTTGGATATCAAAATGGAAAACATTTTTGTAAGTCATTTATACACATATTAAAGAAGAAATATTTTCTAAAAAAATTTATTTTGTTTTAATGTTCTTAAGGATGTATCTAAATCATTTTTGCAAATGTGTTAATATTTATACTTTAAACAAACTATATATATTATATATGTGTGCGTGAGTGCGTGTGTGTATGTGTGTGTGTGTGTGTGTGTGTGTGTGTGTGTGTGTGTGTAAGATATGTAAATAACATTCTGTTTTTATTGTTCAATATTTTTATAATTTATTTATCTTATTTGTTATTATTTTGTGTTATTGTTATAACTAAAATGATAACAAACATCTAAATTCTTTTTATAAGTACTTTAAGTATTTATATAATTTATGCATAGTTTAATTGCGATTCACTAATTAGTTACAAAAATTTAGAACAAATAAATAGTTTCTTTATTTACTGAACAACTCGTCTATGTATCGCAATGTAACTTTACATATATAATCTTGACTATAGATTGAAATTTTTGTCAATTATTGTATAATTTCTATACATTTCTATTAGAGCACAGATTTAAAAAATATAATTGCTTATTTTTTAAAATAATTTATAATCGAGATAATAAACCGTCAACAATAAAAAATGTATTGTATTACCTTTAAATGCGGTAGAATAATCTATAACTTTTTATAATTATTTTAAAATAATTTCGAAATATTTCAGATATTTACAGCTTTAAAAAGTATCTATATGAAAAATGTTTTAAATAAGAATTAAATATAGATTTTAAGCCGTTTTTTATAATAATATTTTGAAACAACCTAACTTTCGTTGCACGGAATAGCTCGTCAGAGAAGTTAAATCGGACCGGGAATAAAAGAAGTTCGTTGCAGAGAGACAGGGCGTTCAAATAACGCATAGATCTGTATAGTAAAGTAAAACAGAAATACTCTTTATTACATACAACACGAACAGATAGCTCTGAGATAGCTCACAATACTATAACGTAAAATGAATAATATAATAAAAATAATAGCGACGGCGCGAGTCGCAATCGGTGTTTCGAATCGGGGCCGGACGCTAGTGTCGTGGCGCGGTAATGCGGCGCAGGTACACACTGATACCATCGCAGCGCGGCAGCGCGAGACGCGTGTCGCGGATTTTCAAATGTGCCTATAGCACACCTGAACATGTGCGTGGACCGGCGGCCGATAACACCCGGCAGAAACGAAGAAATCTTTATTCCCTAACTTCTTGCTGATTGTCGTGTATAAGATTTCGGGTGGTGCCTTTCGACTGTCGGGGACGCCCAACGGAGGCAGAGTACTCCCTATCCCCTCGTCGCGTTTACTCGGCGGATACAGCGAGAGTTAGCTTCCAAAGGTGCTGAGAACGCCCAGTGGAAGCGAAGTTCGTTTCACTCCTTGAACACGATTAGCTTAGCCGGAATCTTGCGGCAGCAGGCTGCTCGTAGCGGATCGGGATTGCTAGCGAGTCGGTAGGATCTGTTTGTTGAACAGAAATCGGTGCCAAAAAAGCCCCTCTGTAAAAATCCGTAGCCTTTTATACGACCGATTTTGGCAGCGCCGCGGATTCAGTGAAGCTCGGTTCGGTTCGTACATTCTCGTCGAGCAATACTCCCACATGCGTGATGGTACCGAACCCTGTCGCGGGTAGCGTTCGGTCGTTCTCGCGAAATGTCGGCTGGTACTATCTTTGGAAACCTGCGAAACTATGTTTGCGGTTTTTAAGATTTTTCGAGCGCACCGCGCCCGCATCGCTGCACATGATACAGCGGCTGATGTTCGGCCGAGAACGATGAGGTTTCTCGGGGTGCATCATTACAATTTTAAGAATTTCTTAAAAATATGATATTTCTCATAATGTTATTACTCTCTTTTCGAGAATTTTTAAATTATTTTGTGTGTATTGCATCATTGAATTTTTTCTTAAATAAAGTTTAAGTCTCTCTAAAAGAATTATTTTTAATTTATATTTAAGATAGACCACTATAAACCGCATCGCAATTAATTATAATAATGTGTTCTGCATGAATTCTTGAAGTTTCTAGAAATCGCCAACCAACTCGAAATTTCTCTCTATTTGTTGGAGATCAATAACTAAAAACTCATGTGCACACACAAAAACATTTAACTAACAGTGCCTCAAGTTTAATGAAGATCGGAGCGTTTGCGTGCTTTCATGACGAGATCGGAATGACGTACTCGAACGCCAATCATCCACCCGCTTTTTCACTCGCGCATGGCAAGAGCACATATCCTTGCAATTAAATATGGATTGCCAATCATGCTCGGCGTCTAAAGGTCACCTCAAAATTTATAATTTTGAGAAATTTTATTGGCAATCGACCAAAAGACTTTCGTTCAGTCGAATATACAAGATTGAAAGCGGCAGCCGAATTTGCTTAGTCGATCGTCTCCGAGAAAACTAATTAAAATTTCGCCATTCTTTAGAAATCCGAATCTTAATTATTCGCCACGCTCATTCAATTAGCCGTTACGATAAGCAGTCCGAAAGAAAAATCCTTTATTTAAAAAATCCTTAATTTAAGGACAAAGTCAAGAATTTTTTTTTGTATTTCAAATTCTTTTCCATATTTTCAAAATTTGTGTGTATGAATAACAATGCAGATTGTGTCTTATTTTTTTGTGTATGTGAAAGAAAAGGTATAGGTCTCTTTCTTACCTGCTACAAAAAATTTTCCTCCTCACCTATCTTTGTTCAAACATTTTCTGGTCCTTCGAGCCGGATTACTCGCTGGTTGTCACAATGCCTGTATATGGGAGCATACACAGTGACCAAAAAAACAGAAAGAGAAAATAAGTAAATGAACTATGAGTATTATAAATACCTTGTTAATCGCCCAAAGTGACATTCATGTCTCCTGGTCGCATGGTTAGATCGGTGTCAAATCTGAAGAAGATGGATACAGCGGATATCACTCTTTATGCCATCGAAATCCCTGACTCTTTTCGATCAGTTGTGGGCTCAATTTGAAAAGCAGCATGAGCTTATCCGAGCACACTATAAAAAATTCTTCGACAATAGTGAGTACAATTCAATTTGCCAATTTCGTTAAAATTACGTACATGTAGCAGCGCAGCCTATTGAACGAGTACGCATAGTTCAAAGTTGAAATGATGTTCGAAATGCTCCTTCGAATGAATCAAGAAACGATTTCTCCATCGGCGTTACGGCGTCTTAAAATCTGGTCATTTTCTGGCGCGTTCGAAGACTGGCCCTTGTTTCGAAACATCTTTCTATCCATCATCAGGAATAATCCATCTTGAACGTTTCATCACTTGAGACATTGTTTGGAAGGACCAGCTGAATCATTAGTATATCCGTTAGCAGTGACCGAAGACAATTATCCTCGTGCTTGAGCATTGCTGTGTAAACACTACGAAAATAAAAGAGAATGATCGCGCTCTAATTTTTGCATGCTTGACGCCGTGCCAAAGATGAAAAGTGATACACGAAGAACTCAGCCGCATTTATAATGCAGCTCTCAATGCTGTAAACGGTTAGGAAAGCATAGGAAGAACAATTCTTATGGCTTTGATCTGAGACATCAAAAGATCCGCGTCGAGCTTTTTTAGGGTCCAACGCAGTCTGGGTGTGTCCGTGTCCCTCGGAGAATAGTGCACTTCTGATGAGGAGGTTCGGCGCTTAGAGACCAAATGATATGGTATCGTGATCCGACATGATCCAGGTCATCGATCCATTAGTCTAATTATACCCACAGCGTAACCTAGGTAAGGTTCACAATGAATTCACCCTGAGAGCGGATACAGATACTTCTCGACCCAATGTTGGCCAACACTAGATGTACAGCAGCGGTGGATGGGCGACGCTCAGCCTCAGTGACTGTCTTTTCTGTATGGGAAGACTCTTTGGTTTTTGTCCTCCCTTTTTCCGGCAGAGTTAAGCTGGCTCCGACTTTCCTAGAGATTTGAATTTTCCCCCTTCCAGCATCTTGGGCCAGACCTCGGCGCCGAAAGTAGAAATTGCCGAAGCTGCCGCTGTCTTCTTCTGTGCAAGAGAGAAAGGGCTCGCTCTTCTTTGTCACCTTGCGGATCTTGATCCTCTTAGCCTGCACGGGCTATTTCCCGCCCGCTTCCGGCGTATTTCCGTTCGCCCTCTTTTTCTTCGTTTTGATTGAAGGGATGGAGGGAGGCGCAGATGTTTTTGCGCCCTTCCTCTTCTTTATCCCCTTAAGATTCCTCTCGCTAAAGAGGGGAGGGACAAGAGTCCAGTCTTGCTAGTACTTCAAGGAAGACTTGAATCAGCATTTCCCTGATGATAGATCACAGGACAACTGTGAGAGGCTTCTTTTCTACCTTCTTACAATGTCGAGCGATCTGAACTCCATCCTTGTTGCTGAGGATTCATCGCATTTCGGCCGCCAAGGTGCTCGCTTTGGCGGCCCTGCCCTTACCGGTGATCTTATAGGACAAGGACCCCGATAAGAGCCCTTCTCGCCCTCAAGCATTGCAGGTGGGCAGGATCTGGGATCATTCTTACCTTTCTCGAGGGGAGGGGGGAGGAAGAGTCCAGAAGAGCGGACTTTCCTTTTAGGAATTTTCTGGCCATTTTCCGTTCCACTCCTTTCCTTTCTCAATCCGAAAACCGGAATTTCGGGAGGGAGAGTTCATCCTTTTCCGCGTCCAGTTCCACATAATTGGGGATGGGCGAGGCGCGTTGCGGGCGGGAGAAAAAACGTGGCCTCCTCTCATCCTTATTTCTCTTCAGCTCGGCTCTGTCGAAGAGGCGATTCATCTTCTTCAATAAGTATTTGTTTTCAATCTCTAGCCAGGTCTTATCTCACCGGAGGACATTCAATTGTGCTTCGTAATCGGAGTCCGCTGGCAGAACGGGATCTCTAAGCTTTCCGACCAAGATCGTGTTAGCCGAACCAACATCTCCGGTCGCCTCCCACAGCGCACATTTGGAGGTCTCCTTAAGGTTGGTAGACAACCTTATGACGCGTTTGAGTTTTTGCACGTGCTCGATAACGTGAGTGGTGATATCCGCATCAAGAAGATTACAGAACTCACTGCAGAGGTCCACTTTTCTGGTTCTGGCGGTCTCAGAGCGTTTGATGGCAAGGAGGATATAGGAGGGCAGCAACGAGTTCGTTCCTCTTCTCCTCCTTTCTTAGCTTTGCTTTATACTTCCTTCGACGGCATTTAGCGTCTGTAAACTCTTCTTCGTGAGAGGGATCTTCGGTTGGTCTCCCCCTTTTCCTGCGGGGAGGCTTCCTTGCTAACCCGTAATTCCATGGGATTTCCCTTTGAGTATTTCTTGAAGTACCTAATTACCAAAAGTTCCTCCTAACCTCTTTCTCGATCCTCTTGACTTCCTCTATTCCGCTTCTCTCTCTATTCCGTCTCCTCCGCTCTGGTAAAGTCAATCGGTTTCCGGGATTAGAAGGACAGAACAAAGGGGATCAAAATCATCCTCTCGAGTATCACCTTTAAGAAGAAATTTCCTCCATCGGTGATATCTTTATTGTTTTGTCTAGTAAGCAGGGAAGACATAGCTTAATCCGCTTGGAGTTCTGAACTGGAGAGTCCGGAGGTTGGCAAGAGGTGCCAGTCTCAGACATTTCCTTTTTCGTCAGAATGTGACTACTATTCTGATTATGTCCTCAAATATAGATAGGGGCGAGCTGCCCTTGCATCTATTGCTATTCTTCGCTGCCGAAGCAGCCTTCATTCTTTCCTTCTCTCCTGATCAAAAATTTTAAAACGGATATGTTAGCCATAGTTCTAATATTATTGCAAACACCCTGGCCCCCCTCCGAGGGGTGGATTTGCCGCTCTGGAAGTGGGTATTCACCCACGTACCCCCGGAATTGATACGTGGATTATTCGAACAAGTCGGGAATGATACATCCGACCCTCCGTTCTACACAATAGTGTCATTCCCATATCAGGATGTCCCGGACCAGACGCTGGTGAACGACATCTAATTATACTTCCGCAATTGCACTACACGCGCTTGCTGATGAAATCGTGTCGGTGCCGATCATTCTATTGAATAGTGTAACTAACTCTAGGCCTTAAGGCTGCAATTTTGGATCCTCGAGGATGAGCCGTCGTAAAGTATTACATACGTGCACTATATGTGCTCGATGAAGAGGAGTCAAGCTGCAGCCAATGGATAATCTTTCACGGAGACGCATAACTTTTGTTCGCCCGTTCCTAAAAACCGGCATTGATTACGCCGGGTCAATATTTCTGCACTAGCCAAGGATGAGATCATTGATTACATAAGGCCTTCATCACCATTTTCGTGTGTCTCTACTCCAAGGCTGTGCATCTAGAGCAGGGATTGGCAAAATGCTGAAATTGGGCACGGGCGCCCGCAAATGCCCGGTTATTGTGAATGTCTACTTTACAGCCAACTTTATTCACAATTCTCTTATTTCGCAAATAATATTAAATTATAATCGTCAATCAAATACTTACAAATTATGTATTATTATAAATAAGAAGCATTTATTTGAAACATACATTATTATTTTATACAATATTAATTTAAGTTAACTAAATTTGTATAAAAGAATATTTTTAAATATTTCTCCTAAACTGTATCTGAAATTTTTTTGCATTGTATATAAAATGTCTATAAACATTTTCTTTTCTTTTTATAATCGCCATTTAACATATTAGAAAAATAATAAGAAAAATTGAAAAATAATTAAAAGAACAATTTTTGTTTTGTATTTACATAAAAACTACTACAGATTAGAGAAATGAGAAAAAATGTACATAATCATATACATGGTGCATTCTAAAGTAATACGCATTTTCTGAGAAAAATAGATTTATTGATCGTAGCGGTACAAATGCTCAAAATTCTTCAAAATACTCTGCCCCTGAATCAATACATTTGCGGAGACGTGTCTGCCACGCCTGGAAGGCACGCTGAAACTCCTCGACGGGAATGTCTCTTAGGAACGTTGTAACATGCTTTTGGATGTTTTCCACGGACTCCCAATGCTTTCCTTTCAGCTCTCTCTTCAGACGGGGAAACAAAAAAAAGTCGCACGGAGCCAAGTCGGGACTGTAAGGGGACTGGGGGACCACCGGGGTGTTGCTCCGGGCCAGGTAGTTGGCAACGATGAAGACCGTGTGGCTGGGGGCATTGTCATGGTGGAGCTTGATCGCGTCAGATTCTCCATCACTATCCCATATACCGCAAATGTGGACATGTTTAGGGTGTCAGCGATGTACTGGATGCTCAATCGACGGTCGGAACGCAAAACTTCGCACACACGATTCACGTTTCGTCTGGCCGTTGTTGGGCATTCAGAACGGGGTTCGTCGGCGACCTCCTCCCGGCCCTCCTTGAACGCCTGTGCCACCTCCCGGACTGTGACCTTCAAATGCAGTCGTCCTTGAAGGCTTCTTGAAGCATCTGGAATGTTTCGGATGCATTCTTTCCAAGTCGCACGCAAAACTTGATGGCGTATCGCTGTTCAAGCGAACGCTCAATCGCCATATTACAAAGTCGAAAAACACACTTCACGCGGAGGCACGTCTTTCCACTCAGACTGCTCGGAGCAAACTGCCGACCAGCTGCCTTGGAAGGGCAG
The DNA here is from genome assembly GCF_000204515.1 of Acromyrmex echinatior. The sequence goes on from NW_011626961.1 coordinate 461,009, forward strand.
ACCCCCCATCACATTTCCCGACCCATTTTACCCCGCTACGATGGATATTCGCGTTACAATAAAATCATGCACATTACTTTTATAATGCACCATGTATAATAATATAAAAAGTATATATAATTATATATAATGTGCGTGATCGTCAACTTTTCGAGTGTCGCGCAAGGGGGGTCGCGTGCCATCTAAGATAGATAGCATGATTAGAACAGGAGCGAGATACACTCATGTTTTGAACGATGATGGCTCGGTGTCTATGAGCGGTTTACTTATCATCCCCGAAAAATTCAAATTAATGATGATTTCGGAACATACTGCCCGCTTCGAATGTAGGCATTCAAAATAATTTGCATCCAAGCACGCAAGATACAATAATAGTATAATAATGGTACAATATGAAAATGATTTGATACAGAATACAAAGATCGGAATGCAATACAATCGAAGCGTATAGTTCGCGATACCGGTAACATCAGGTATGTTCAACGGAAACTCCGCCCGCCGTGGCGGAATCTTTACTCCTCAGTATTGATCGTGACGGGTAGAAAACAAACTTTTACAGTTAGTCGCCTGTACTCGGAACGACTTGTTTTTACAGTGATGACGCGAGTTAAATTGTCATCACCGCGATGACACGCCGTGATCTGACGAAGTTCCTATTGGCTCCGTGGAATTAAGACGATTTGGCCGACTTTGGCCAGTCACTGGACAATGCGTCATTTTGAGCGTTGTTGAAAGGTATGCAATCGACCAAGACCTCCAAAAAACCTTCGGTTATTTGTTGAACCATTTGTCAACGCGAAAGTCTATTCTAATTTAAGTCAAATACGCTTGGTTCGGAGGGAGCGATAAGAGAAGTTTCGACCAAAAAATGACCGGGGATCAGAGCATGATAATCGTCGAGATTATCGGAAACGGGAGCGATCGAGCGTGATTTAAGGCACGCCTCGATCCGTCATAGGAGCGTGGATATCTCTTCAAAAGTTAGCGTGTGGAGGACAATGCATTGTTTTAAATGATGCTTAACACTTTTAACACCGGCCTCCCACAGGCCATCGAAGTGCGGCGACACAGAGGGAAGTGCCACGCAGTTCCGTCTGTAGCAAGTCGGTTTCGGAAATTAGGATCGCGAATTGCTTTTACATGTGCATTGGACAAGATCGGCGCCGTGAAACGTGATTCCTATGTTGGAATACATAAATGTAATCCTCGGCAAGAAACAAATCATTGCGATAAAGGTAGGAGAGGTATAATCGCTGACGAGCTCTAAGTGTAGAGCTTTGGTTGTGAGATATACAAATAAAGCGATATAAGCCTGTTTGAGATCGGTAATTCGAAAGAAAAGCAAGCGATTTGGCGTTCTTTGTTCTTTTAAAACAATTCGGTACACGCAAACAGGCACCGGTAACGGACACTCGAAAGTTCTAGAACAATTCAATTCGCGCACGCGAGCGCCGCGCTCCGACGAATACGTCACGCGCTGTTACCAATCCCACGTACGGATTTTCTGTCGCGCATGACTGTTACGTTGAACGTCGTTAGAAAAGAATCCAAAGCGCCAATCAATTTTGTACACCTAATGCCACGTAATAATTACGATTGTGGCAAAATTTTATTGGATTTTTCCCAAGAAGAAAGCCCAGGCCGAAAGCAATAAATGCTTCGATCTCGCCGACCTCCTTCTTAGATTTCTTAGATTTCTTAAAGTTCTTAGAGTCAAAAAAGTTCTCAGAGTCATAGTCTCGCTTCCTAAAACCGCCGTGCTAACCGCTTAGTGAAAACCGCTATAAAACGAATCTTTTCGAGAAGTGCCGCGAACATCGTCGAGATTTTCCACCGCGATTCCAAATACAATTTGGAAAAGGTGACCGCATTTAATATTCTGTTAATCTAATATTTAATTATATTTTCTGAATTTGTAACTGTGCATATTAAAGAAAATTCTTTTGTTAAATTACAAAGAAACGGAGTTCTCTTTACTGTCGCTTATCATATCAACCTTGTACCGTTCTCTCACTCGAATCTTTCCGCGCGGTGCATTCCCGCACAAAGCCCTTTGCGATTTATGTCCTCGACCGGGAGTCGTTCAGATAGCGATCGGACCTGCGTAATCAATGTCGGTATGGACAAAGGCGCGAACGGTCCGATTGACTTTCGCAGCCGGGAGGTCGCCCATGAGTTCGACGGACACGTCGGCGCGTTCACGCATGCATGATATGCACTTATAAAGAATGGATCGAACAATGGCGCAGGCCCGGAGAATCCAGAATTCGTGTCGCAATAACACGAGAGTTAATTAAGAATCGGCATGCGTTCGAAGATGATGATACTGGATAATAAGTAACAGTGGATGCGCGTGTAAGACGATTCCTCATCGTTCCTGGGAGGTAAGGTTGACGGAGTCTTCCTCGAATACGAATAAATCCATCCTCATCCATATAAAGATTGAGAACAAAGAGCGGGCTGTTCTTCAATAATCTAAGCGCTTATGTTTTAGAGCCGCGATATCATTAGAAAATGTTGGACCGCATAGTTTTGAACCAGTAGCTTTTGACATTCTGAATTTTTTCGGGGAGGAAAGTCGTGGTATTTGCTTGCGGGTTTTTTGAGCGTCGGAATCGATTTAGAAAATGGTACAGATAAGCGATAGTTCGTAGCAATTTTGGCCACGAAGATAACGCGATGCGAGATCCCACGTTGGGATAGCGGGCAAGGTACATACCGAAGGCTCTGAGCATTCTTCGAGAGGAATATCGGATGGTACCAAATGGCACGAGTTCGGCTAGAACTCGGGAGGATGATGCAACCATGGAGGGCCTGACCACCATAAAGCATGGGTCTCGAAAAGATCAGGAGTGAGACCGCAAGACACGCAGTCCGCGGGATTGGTGTGCGTCGAAACATTCGCCAAGAAACTCCAGAAAGGAGTGATTGCACAACCGAAACGCGATTGGCGATGAAGGTTTTCCATCGGGAAGGTGATTGACTCAGCTAGGCGAATGTAATGATGGAGTTCGTCCAGTGATACTCGAGATTCGGAAGTTGAAGCGCGCGAAATGCATCAAGCGAGCGAGAAGCAACGCAGCGGGTAACTCCAATCGCGGGACGCTGATTGTTTTAAGAGGGGTCACTTTTGATTTGGTGGTAAGAAGAGAGACAGTGATTGAGCCGTTTATATTAACGTTGCGAAGATACACTGCGGCAGCGTAAGCCGCTGTTGGAAACCCACGAAGGGCGCAGAGTATGAAATTTGTAAGTAGTCCAGCGTGGAATGCTAATGACATTGAGACATGGAAGTCGTTGATGGTAATCGGATCAGCAATCAAGAAGTTGTATAGGAATTTCTTCATCCCACTGGCATTGGAGGGACCACAGTCACTGCATAAAAATTTGGCGGTAATACTGACGGGAGTAGCCCATTCTAAAGAATCGAAAAACTTAGCGATGGTCGACAGAATAGCTCGTTTGGTTCGTTCGGGTGATGACGGTACAGTCACGCGGAATTGAAAGATATTTAGCTTAGGATTTCAGAATATTCCTAAGATCTTAAAGTGCTAGTCGTCTTGAAGAATCTTATGTGGCTAAACCATAAGCGGGATTGAGCTCGGACAACAGAGCGGTGGCGTTGCTCGCCCATTTTCGAAGGTGAAAGGTGCCTCCTTTCTTTAGTAAATTTAGTATAGCTCGATGTTTGACGAGCAAGAATCTGATCATCTGCGCCAAAAGCGCAATCGTCAACATATGTCTAATGACGTAAAACGGGAACCGCGAGAGGAAATTTACTTTCATCGTCTACGAGTTGTTCTAAGATCCGAAGGGCTAAATAGAGAGCGGCGGCTGTGCCGTAGGTAAGAAAGCGGTAATCCGTGATTAGTCCACTATCGATAAATTGCCACACAATGCACTGGTAGTCGGTGTCTCAAGAGTCAACTAAAATCTGCCGATACATTTTGGCGATATCGGCGGTAAACACATAACGATATTGGCGCACTGCATTAGGACAATAGCTAAATCCCTCTGAAGTTTAGGGCCAATGAACATATGGTCGTTCAACGACGTCCCGTTTGATGTCTGGCATTGAAGACCACTCGTAAGCAGGTGGTTGCACTGCTGTCACGTAAGGCAGCGTGATGCTAGGAATATAATAAGTTTGCTCTGGTTTGACAATTTCTGTCGGTGAACTTTTGGTCATATGATCGAGTATTTCGTACTCTGTGAGAAATTCGTGGTACTCGGAAGCATTAATTGAGTTTCGAATTAAGCGTTGTTTCAAGTGGCAAAAACTCGAAACAGTAATAGAGCGCTATCGAGATAAGTGAGATCGTTTTTACGGTAGTCGGCTGATATCCTTCCGATGTACGGGAACGTGTGGCTTGGAAGTGCTTTTCGCACTGCTCCTCAGGGCTCCGAGGAGCTTTCTGAGGTATTTCCTTAATCTCCCAAAAGCGACGAAGATCGTGATCGAGAGTTTCAAGAACAACTCCGTGATGCGCAAGTGCGGAAATTAACTGACTCAGTAGTCAGAAACAAGGCTATTGGTCTAGAAAGAATCCAGCTAAGAGTTGTATTTTGCGCGGTAGGCTCATATTCAGAACACTTTCGAACACCGTCGAGAACTAGCATGCCGAATAGATCGGTACTGATTATGATGTCGATCCGAAATCATGGGGTCATGATCGGCAAGCTCGAGTCTGGCGTGTTTTCAATTGTACGCGGTATCGATTCGATTCGATAAATATTTTGTTAATGATCGAAGTATAAACGCGGTCGTAGTATAGGCAAGTCCGACACGAGACGCCGGAGTAATCATAATTTGGGCAACGTGATGCTCGCTAATGTCGGTAATGGAACGATTAATTCTCGAAAGGCGTAAGCGCTGAGTAAGCGATTCGGAGAATATTAGAGGAATGTATAAATGGATCCTTGATCAAGAAGCGCGCGAACGGTGACAAAAACGTTTATGGGGCGAATAAACTCGCACGCTCGCGGTCGTGAGCAGGATTTTGGAGCTCGGCTTACAGTTTTCGATAATAAGTGCGATAATAAGTGACGGCGGTTACATTCTTGCTACTCGTGGATACGGCCGTCGACGGTTGCTTAATGTCGACAGTCTAAACGGAATTATCAAAATGTAATGTGAGGTGCTGTTTACTACACTCGATACGCGCGAGGATTTGTATAATCTTTCACAGCATGCTTTGTGCTGAAACAGTTCACACACACACACACACACACACACACACACACAGCGTTTCTGATTTTTAATGAATTCAAAACGTTGAGATGGAGTTTGCTTGAGAAACGTAGAACATTGATACAATAGATGGTTCGCTTTGCATAATGGGCACAAGAACGGAACGGTAGACGCGATATGTAAGGCGAGAGTTTTCCTTTTGGAGGTCGTTTGTGACTTCTCCGTTGCGTTCGCGGATGCAATCGCGTCGAACGCGCTAATGTGAGATGCGAGAAATTGATCAAGTTCGCGATAACACAGGTAATCTACAGTATCGCCGAGTTTAAGTTCCCAAGCGATAATTTATCGAGTTTTTGTGCAACTAGAAAAACAAGTCAATTATTCCAAGTCAAATATTCAGTAGCGCAACCGAGATTGCTCAGAGCTTGTATCGCTTTATTGATTTGATCGCGAAGCAAGCGAAGATCGTTGGAGGTTTCTGTGAGCGACGGTAAATTGAAAAACGATTGTAAATGTATCGTAATAAGATGATGTTTATTATCGTACCGGGAATCGAGAATATTCCGCGAGGGAATAGGGAAGTTATCATTGGTTATCGCGAGATGGTTAAGAGCTTTACTTGCATCTCCCTTTACACACGAACACAAATAATGCATGCACTCGACATTCGTTAAACTCTGATCATCATGGATCATTGATTTAAATTTATCACGAAAGCTTTCCTATTTATCAAAACTCCCATCGAAGGTCGGCAAATTGATTCTCGGAAGATGACCAGAACGAGTTATTCAGACCACTTACGTCATGTACAGCGGGACGGGGTTCGCGGACTTCGTGACAGTCCAGTACTTCAGCCATGTAGTCGGCAGCTTTGTGGTAATAATCCTCACACGTCAGGAAGTAATTCTGGATGAAGTATGGATGGGTTGCCTTCAATTTCTGCAACCAGCATAATTTTGCAATCTAGATCCTGGCATCTGGCGAAGATCTCCTTAAGGATTGCGAGGCGTTGCCGCATGATGGAACGTGTCATCTTGGCTTGTCCCAGCTTCTTAAAATTAGTGAGTGTGCGAAATATGGTGCCCATCTACTGGTTCTGTATACTCAGTATGTATCAGTTTGTAGAGAGATGACATGATTTCCAACAGAAAGGCACGACTAGGAATATTCGAGAATCAAAACAATAACTTTCCTTGATGACGATCTGGCTCGAAGGACCAAAATATGTTTTGTGTTTGTAACGCTGGTGTCACCTTGTATGGAAGGCTCGCTCGCCAAGACGGCGTGTAATAACGACGACTCTCCTTATTGTAATAATTCAAAATTTATTGTTGAGTCGAATTAAGATTTGATCGAAGCGGTAAGCGAAACTCGTAATCCGATAATTGATGCGTTCGGTTAGATGCGTGCATAAGTAATTCGTACTTGATACGACATCGAGTAATTTCTCACAGCCGAAAGAAAGTGTATTGCGAGCAGCAACGAGACCAGCAAATCTGGCCAGAGAATCAAGCAAGTCTCGCCCACTGAATCGTGGTACGCGTATATCGAGAACATTACGTGACAAAATACAGCGGTAATACGCGGAAATTCGGTGTGGTTCGCACTTAATATTCGGGAATAAGAAACGTTAAGATGAATAACGATAAATGATCCATATTGATCGGGATCGGGAAGCAAACTGAACTTTCGCACGCGGAACATGTGCGCGATCGTTAACTTTTCGAGTGTTGCGCAAGGGGGGTCGTGTGCCATTTGAGATAGATAGCGTGATTAGAACAGGAGCGAGATATACTCATTATATGTTTTAAACGGTGACGATTTGGTGTCTATGAGCGATTTACTTATCATCCTCGAGAATACATTCAAATTAACGATGATTCCGGAAAAAAAAAACATATAGAATATTATATGTGATACAATTTTTTTGTACAAAAAAAACTTAACTTTTATACATCTTTTCTTATTTCCTTAATCTGTAGTTTTTATTTAAAGATAGAACAAAAATTGTTTTTCATTATTTTTCAATTCTATTTAATATTTTTTTAATATGTTGCACAGCAATTGCAGAAAGGAAAGAAAACATATGTAGACATTTTATACATAATACAAAAGAATTTTAAACTATGTAAAAATTATTTTTTAAATTATTTTTTTAATTATCTTTTTTCTATCACATAATTACATATGAACCGAAATTATACAAGAGAATGAAAATTTCTTCCATGTGATACCTCTTATTATTTCTCCTCATATCATTTATTGCCCAAAGACGTTCAACTATTGTCCAACGTTTTTAATTCTTGCCCGCGGGCAAGTGCCGGTGAGCAGTGCCTATCTGCCGATCTCTGATCTAGAAGTTGTCTCAAATTATACTATGAACGCATTCCTGATCGCACTTCGCCGATTCATAAAGAAAACTGTATTCGGACATTTATTCGGATTGTAGCACTAATATATAATTCTCTGGAGCCGACAGACAGCATCTTCGTGCATCGTCTTCCGATGGCCGTCGCATTGCAAATACTATTGTCATGATGGCACTTTAATTCATCAGCGCCGAGCTTTGAAGGTTTCTGCGAAGTTTTTAATTTTTTTGATAACTTTATAGTTTTTTTAATAATAATTAATCTGTATTATATTAAATTGTATATCTCTTGTATAATTTAAAATGCAATGGGTTACTGCTACAATCTTCTGTGTGATGACCTTCATAATGTGCGGGAGAGTCAAAGTCATGAGAGATGAATTGTTCATTTTAGTTTTAATATCTTCCTAATAAGTAACGGTCGCCTGCTGAAACTGTCCGATGATCACTCAGGGTCATGACCTCGACAATATGAGTCAAGGTTATTTTTTTTATAACTTTGTAACGTGTGATGGGTTACAACGTTCCAAAGGTTGTTCGGTGTGATAATCTTCATAATGTATAGGAAGGTCAAGGTCATTGTAGATGAATTGTCTATTTTAATTTTAATAACTTCTTATTGTAATAATCAACGAGCAACTACCAAAATACTTTGATGGTCAATGACCTTGACAATATATATCAAGATCAGTAATCGAAGTTGAATTCTCTATTTCATTTTTATTAACTTTTTAATATGATGAGTGATTGCTAAACCTTGCAAGAAATGAGACAGAAAAACAATTATCGTACGCCACAGGTCTACGTTAAGTATTAATTACAGATTGAAAAAAGGAATAAAATTAAGTTATGTTATCGAAAAGATTATTTCTAACTGTAAATTATGTCTGTACATAGTTAGGTCTTATGATTCCTATAAATTTAATTTCATATGCTTTTAAATATTTTATTGGTCAATACTTATTAATTATATTTAAAACAGATCACTCAAAGTTTAAATTTGTACAGTTAAGAGTCTTTATATGGTTCTTATTTTATGAAACATCTGACTAAATAACTAATTGAAAAGGAACATTTTATACAAATATGTTTCTATAAAAAATGCAGGGATGTAAAGCAATGCCGTAAATATTATCATTAATATCGTTTATAAAAGCGACTTGATAACGATGTTACAGTTTTTTACGATTGCAACGATTACTGACTATACTAATTTTGTGATAAGACCTTGGAAAGGTCTTTGAAAAGTAATATTTTATCATTACGTGTTTACTCACTGAAAAGATTATTTGTAATGAATAACGCATAACGTTACTCATTACAAGTTATGAGCAAAGAGTAACGCGTTACAAATAACGAGTTACTACTTTTTAGTAACGAGTGACCGTTCCAACTTGTTGTATGTAACGTTTGTAACTTTCCAACTTTGATATTACAGTTAAAAATCTTTGTAAAAGATGTACTAAAGTAATTAATTTATATACTCTTTATATAGAACGATAGTCAAAACTACAAAAGCCATGATATTAATATATAAATTTATCTTTTTAAAAGAGGTACGAATATATATTCCCCGAGAAAATATCTTATTAAATTAAAAAATGAATTTATAAGGAAGCATTAAATACTACAAAATACATGACATCACTACAAAACTTATCTTTTTAAAAAAAAGGGCAGAAAAGGCGCAAAGGGTGCGTATTTTTGAATTCTACGGAAAAAATGTGTACTAAATTGATTAATTTATATACTGTTTATAAGACGTTAAACATTACAAAATGTATGTGAGATATCAGTGTACATTTATATTAAAAAAAAAAATGTAAAGAAGTACCGTGGAGACATGCTCTGCAAAAAAAATTTTATTAAATTAAAATTTAAAATTTATTTTAAATTAAAATTTATGATAAAACCTAAGTGATACATATTTTTGTATTTATTAAAGTCTCATAAATAAAAATTCTCCTTAATTTGAACAATATATATCTATTTTAGGGGTCCTATTTTTGAACAAATATCGCGAAAATAGTAATTTCATATATAATCGTTCAATCACAATGAAGAAATTGTTATTTTCGTATGCGAAAATTATTCGTATGTGCTCAAGAATAGGGCTCGAGATATATAAAAGATTTGATATCAATAATGGGCGCTAAATTTTAATCTTTAACAATTGTTATTTCACTAAATCCAAATTATATATGAATCTTGATTAAGAATTATAAATCAAATGATATAATAGTATTGTATATGTAATTTTAAAAAATAAAATCTATTTTTGTATATTTGCCATCAAGTTAAAATCTCATAAATAAAAATTGATTTGAGTGATAGTCGTTTACACAACTCACACATGCGTTACACAAACTCACAGAGTAAGTTACATAAATTCGTTTTTACTAACACAATACGTTTATTATACTAACTCACGTTTTCACTAACACATCGCACCATCTCAAACGCTGATTCAAACGCTGACGCTGACCAATCCGGAAGGTGAATAGCTGATCCCGATTCTGATTATAGTGATTCTAGAAAAATGATAAAGTATTAAAATATAAATATTAGGTGTTGGAATTAATTCGTAGCGTTTTTTAAATGAAAGAATGTTATTTATTTCACATGAGCATTAAAAAATACATTAATGAAAGTACTTCCCATCATTTTATACTAATTTTGACCATCTTTCGGGCAGTGAATGAATACCGCGTCGGAAGAACTGTTCATCGTTAGATGAAATCCAGGAATCGAACCATTTTGTACAATCTTCGTAAGATGTGAACGTCTACTCGCACAAGCTATGAGCTAATGATCAAAACAAGTGGTAGTCCCTAGGTGCAATATCAGGAGAATACGGCGGGTGCGGTAGCACTTCCCATTTAAGTGTTTCCAGGTATGTTTTTACCGGTTTTGCAACGTGTGGGCGAGCATTGTCGTGCAGCAAGATGACTTTATCGTATCTTTCGAAGTATTCCGACCGTTTTTGCTTCAATGCACGGCTCAAGCGCATCAGTTGCCGTCGGTAGAGATCTCCAGTAACGGTTTCATGCGGTTTTAGCAGTTCGTAGTATATGACACCCTTCTGATCCCACCAAATACAGAGCAGGAGCTTTGAGCCATGGATATTGGGCTTTGCCACTGATGTTGATGGTTCGCCGGGCTTAACCCATGACTTTCTGCGCTTTGGATTGTCATAATGGATCCACTTTTCGTCACCGGTAACAATCCGATGCAAAAAACCTTTTCTTTTCTGCCGTTGAAGCAGCAGTTCGCACGTGAGAAAACGTCTCTCAATATCCCTTGGTTTCAATTCATATGGGACCCAATGTCCTTCCTTCTGGATCATGCCCAAACTTTTAAGACGTTTTCCTATTGTTGAGAAGTCAACTTCCAATGACGTAGATAATTCTTTAAGTGTTTGACATGAGTTTTCATTGAGCAGTGCCTGCAAATCGTTATCTTCAAATTTTTTCGGCTGACCAGGTCGCTCCTTGTCATCCAAGTCGAAATCACCAGCTTTAAAACGTGCAAACCACTTCCTACACGTTTGCTCAGCCAGAGCATGTTCACTATACACATCCACTAAAATACGATGAGCTTCAGCTGCACTTTTGGTCATATTAAAGTAATGAAGCAAAACTCCCCGCAAAAACACTTTATCTGGCACAAATTTTGACATATTCAATGAATTATACAGTATTGTTATTTATGATTTCAAGAAAGGTTATGTACGGCAAATGACGTCCTATGATAGATGTTTACAATGTATACAGAACTATAGGTAACAACGAAATAGTGTACTGCTTGTGCCATCTCTTGTAAAACGCTACGAATTAATTCCAACACCTAATACAATAATAACTAAGATAAATATAGATTAAATATATTAAGATATAAATAATGAAAGATGGGTGATGCCTATGGGAGCCAAACATTGGATGTCCAGGTGTAAAATATTTATTATTTAATATATGTACTGACGTTTTGATTCTAATGTGAATCCTTCTCAATATCGCAATCAACTTAAATTAATATATAATTAAGAATGATACGGACGATAATAAACAATAATACATTCCCAATATATTGCAATTGTAAATCTAATTAAGTAACACGTGGCCGTGTCTTGTGATGTAATAATAAATTATGGAGTCCAAGCGTATTTTCCAAATAATTACCAAATCAACTATCCAATTATAAAATTAGAATTAAAATGGACATATAAGATAAATAATAAATTAATAATTATTGATATCAGATCTTTTATATACCTGATACGTATCAAATTAAATATATTTATAGGATTTTAACAAATATGCAAATATAGGTTTTATTTTTTTAAATTAGATATATCATCATTTAAGTTATCATTCTTAATTAAGGTTCATATATGATTTCCATGGGACGGAGAGCAAGGCGAAAGCCAACCTTCGCAGTTATGATGCGACAGGCGTTCGTGGGATGGGACAATGACAATATCTGCGGAAAAAAGCAGATCTTCGGATAAATAAACTGGAGGATTCACTTAATAACGGAAAAATTGCAGACGCAATCTCCAAAGCAAGGGGCTGCATCCCTGAAAAAGTGAAGGTGGAGACAAAGACGACGTCCTCCAGCTGCCTGGGCACGTGTGTGTAATGCCCCTTCCAGGTCGCAAAGAGAGTTGCGGTGGCGGCGCGCATAAAAATCGGATGGATTGATTGCCGCGTTGTCCTTCTACTAATACGCGGGCTCCAATGCTACAGATTCTCCTGGAGCTTGGCTATGTCTGGCAGCAGTGCAGGAATAAAATCGATAGGTCTGACTGCTGCTACAAATGTGGCAGAGCCGGGTATATGGCGAAGAACTGCACGAGGCCAGCTACCCGGCTTGCAAAGAACAGGTTCGATGGGCATCGTATTGGGGAGCTAAGGCCCAGCTAAGGCCGCTACGAAAAAGAAAGATAAGGCAAAAAGTGAGATTGGTCCTGATGTTTCCTCTTCCTAGCCCAATAAAGGAAATGCCTAGAACAGAGACACCTCGCGCCCTTTAGTAGGGCTAGCGAGGGGGATGACAGACGTATTGGGCCCACTCCGACTCTAGAGGCCCGGAGGTGAAAATAACTCTGGAGGGGGTCGGTGGTAATAATTAAAAATGGCAACCACCGGTATCCTTCAGGGAAATCTGAACCACTCCAGCGGAGCGCAAGATATGCTATATCAGTACCTCGCGGAGTGGGACAAAGGTCTGGCCATTATCTACGATTCGCACAGGATCCCAGAAAACGATCTCCTGGGTGGGGACTTGCACGAAAAAGTGGCCTGGAAAAACTCGGCGTACTCCGCCCCATCGTTGTTGGCGAGAGGAGATGGGTATGGGTCGGAGTGAAGTGAGGACTCATTGACGTATATGGGTGCTACCTCATCCCTGGTCTATTGGTAGAAAAAGTGGAGGACATCCTGGGGGAGGTAAGGAGACACGTTGAACAACTTCGTCAAACTATAATAGAGAGAGACTTTAATGTCCATGCTCCAGGGTGTGGGAGTCTCCAAAGATATCTTCCAGGGGAAGGGGGGCAGTAGTCCAGTGGGCGGCGAAGGTGAGTCATGTATTACTGAATCAAGACCAGAAAAGCATCTTCGTGGGACATTAAGGGGAGTTGATCATCGATCTCACGTAGTCGACTCCCCAACTCCTACAGAGGTTAAAGAGTTGAAAGGTTGAGCGAACTGTCGGATCACCGACTAATCCAGTTCAGCCTTGCCTCCGCGATCTGCGGTACTGCAGCTTCGCAGATCGCGGTGATACGAAGATCCTAAAAAAGTTAAACAAGGACACCTTAGAGGCCTCCCTAAAGGTGACTGCCTGGTCGAGGGAGGGCCACAGGAGATCACAGTGGAGGAATCCGTGGCTCCGAGACATTATGGAGAGAACGTGTAACGCCTCCATGCCCCGGAGCCGCCAGCTGTCCCGCGTATTGGTGATTGGAAGATCTGGCCAATCTCAGACCATATGCGAGCTAAGATGGGGCACCCTCCGTCTGACAAAAAAGCCAAGGCCTGCAAGAGGTGGATCTCGTCCTTGGACGGAGATCTTTGGAGGCGTCCATATAAAATCATAACGAAAAAGCTCGGGTCTTGAACGCCATCAATTACGGAATTGTTCGATGATTACCAACTCCTCACAAACATAGTGGATACTTTTCCCGATCAGGGAGAGAATTATCTCACCTAGGAAAGGAGCTCCAGACGGGTAGACAAAGGAGTTATTTGTATCCGAGGACAAGATGGTCCGTGCATTCCAGAGACTGAGGGGAAGGCCGAAAGCCCCCGGCCCGGATGGTATGCACGGAAAGGTCTGAGCCTTGGCAGTTTCAGAGATTAGCGGTCTCATGAGGCAGTTGTTCACAGACTGCCTCAAAAAGAAAATCTTCCCCCTGAAATGGAAGAGGGCGCGACTTGTCCTCCTTCGTAAGGAAGGCAGGCCGGCGGAGAGCCTTTCAGCATACAGGCCTACTGGCGGGAAAGTTGCTGGAAAGAATAATAGCAACCCGCATCGTCCAGCAACTATCCCGGAGTGATCCCAATATTTTGGAGGATCAATATGAATTCCGTGAGAGTCGTTCGACTATCAATGCGATACGTTGGATTCTCACGGAGGGTCTCCATCGTGAGGGAGGGGGAGGGGTAGCGTTAGTCATATCACTAAATGTGGTCAACGTCTTTAATCTACCTTGTCCATATAGTACAAGACTACTTCTGAGATAGATGGCTGGAGTTCCTCGACAAAAACGGACTCCAACACCGAAGGGAGACGTCATGGGATTCCACAGGGGTCAATTTTAGGGCCACTGTTATGGATCATCATTTACGATGTCGTCATCTTCTCCATACCGTCTTCCCCGCCAGCTGCCACACGGTGTGTTACGCAGACGATACACAGGTGGTGGCCGAGGGGAGGGAAGACAATTGGGGGGATGCGACCGCCAAGGTGAATCGGGGTTTGGCATGTGTTGTCCACTTAGTGAAAGAATTGGGAACTGGAAGTGACGGCTCAAAAAACTGAAGCCATGTTTATTCATGGGTTTCGGAAGGTGCCGCCTCCGGCCCAGGTAATAGTGGGTTCAGTTAGCATCACCGTAGGTGACTTAAAGTATCCCTACCTTAAAGTATTTGGGCCTCACGCTGAATGACCGGTGGGGATTCAGGGAGCACTTTAACTCTCTGGCCTCCAGGTTGGGCAAAAGGACTGACATGTTTGTTGGCCTGATGCCCAATCTGAGGGGTCCGGGTGATGGAGTAAGGAAGGCGTATATGCATACCGTGATGTTCGGGGCACTGTACGGTATGGAACCGGGAGACGCTCAACAACAGAAAAGTAAGGGTCCACCTCCGCTCGATACAGCGGAAGATGGTTCTGCGCCTCATCTCCTGTAGGACGCATGTAACGGCGATGGAGGAAGTACCGCCTAACACAGGTATTCACCAGACGTAACTGTTTCGTTGAATATCTGTGTCGTATAGAAAAGAAGTCGACGACACACTGCCATCATTACGTGGTAATCCGAGACTCCGCACAGCACACATTGGACATATGCCCTACGTGGACTGAGCTGCGCGGAGTTTTAGTTGAGAAGGTCGGTCCAGATTTCTCGCCTCCCTGCCCTCATGAAGGCTATGCTGAGAAGCGAGGACCGCAATTTCCTTCTTCTGCGAACAGGTTATGTTACAGAAAGAGGAAGCGGAGAAGGAGAGAGGGAGAGAGGGAGAGGGAGAGAGAGAGAGAGAGAGAGACAAGGACGCCTATTTTGTAGTGCTTAATGTTTCCTTATAAATTTATTTTTTAATTTAGTAAAATTTTTTTCTTGCGAAACATATACATATTTGTATTTTTTTATCTCTTTTAAAAAGATAAATTTATATACTAATAACATGGCTTGTAGTTTTTAACGTCTTTCTATATGAAGAATATATAAATTAATTACTTTAGTACATTTTTTACGAAGACTTTTAACTGTAACATCAGGGCTGGGAAGTCTCTCAATCGTTACTTATAACGAGTTAGAATGGTCACTCGTTATTGAAAAATTAACTCGTTATTTGTAATGCGTTACTTTTTACTCACTTACGTTACTCATTACAAATAATCTTTTCAATAAGTAAACGCGTTATCGTAAAATGTTACTTTTCAAAGTGACTTGTTCAAGTTTAGCACAAAATTACTGTAGTCAATAATCGTTGCAATCATAAAAAACTGCAATGTCATTATCAAATCATTTTTATAAACGATTGTAATGATAATATTTACAGCATTACTTTACATCCCTGTATTTTTTATAGAAATATATTTGTATAAAATGTTCCTTTTCAATTAGTTATTCAGTCAGATGTTTCATAAAATAAGAACCATAGAAGAGTCTTAACTGTACAAATTTAAATTTTGGGTAGCCTGTTTATCATTGTTTTAAATATAACTAAGTATTGACCAACGAAATAATTCGTAAAGCATATAAAATTAAATTTATAGAAATCATAAGGCCTAACTATGAGTACAGACATAAATTAAGGTTAGAATTACTCTTTTCAGTAACTTTTACTTAATTTTATTCCTTTTTTTTAGTCTGTAATTAATAACTGCAGCATACGATACTTATTTTCCTGCTACATTTCCTGCAACCTTCGGAAGGTTTAGCAGTCACTCATCATGTGAAAAAGTTATTAAAAATGAAATAGAGAACTTAATTCTGATGACGTTGACCGTGACATATTATCAAGGTCGTGACCATGGAAGCGTTTTAGCAATCGGTTGATTATTAAGTAATTATTAAAATTAAAATGGACAATTCACTTCCGATGATATTAACCCTTCCATACGTTATGAAGGTCATCACACCGAATAATCTTCAGAAGATTATAGCAGTCACTTACCACGTTATTAAAAGTTACAAAGTTACAAAGTTACAAAGTTATTAAAAAAAAATTAAAATGACCTTGACTCATATTGTCAATGTCATAACCCTGAGTGACCATCGGACAGCAGTCGATTGTTAAAGAGTTTATTAAAAAGTAAAGTAAAAAGGTTGAGATTGCCATCTGTCGACTGAAATTCGAGACGTAATCCATGAGCCAGGTCGATGATGACGTTAACAGTAATAGTAATAATGACAATAACGTTTCTTAAAATTTGAACAAAATTTGGAACTTGTTGCAATATCTTCGCTCATAGGGTAAATAGAAGAAAATAAATGCACTTGTTTTATACAATTCGGGTACAAGCTATTGATTGACCATACGTAAAATTTTCGGCACAATCATTATTGAGATATAATAATCGAGATTTCGGAAAGTTCAGCGCTCCGCATAAAAATATCCGGTACTGTCTTGCTCTAAAACGCGTTTTCTTAGCGCCAAGACACTACCATATCTCTGGATAATATTTGCACAGACATTTTTTTCTATGATGCCTGCAGCTGTAACTGATTCGCTGAACAACTGATGTATTGGAGCTTTTTTCATTTTTCATGTTTCCAATTTTTATTTTTTGTCTATTTATCTATTTTTCTTAGACAGCGTATTCAATGTGGAATATTATTTATCTTTACAAAATGCAAGTTAGTTTTTCAATGTAATGTTATAACGAATAATATATTTCCATTCAGACGTACTCCATCGGAATCTAAGTTAATCTAATTGCAAAGAATTTATTACTCGTATATTTTTAATATTAAAAATGTTAAAAATTCTTTTTTAAAGGTTCTTTTTTAAAGGTTCTTTTTTAAAGATTCTTTTTTAAAGGTAAAGACTAACATGTTACATTGTTAGTCAATCTAAACTGTTAAAAATAAATAACTTATTTCTTCGAACGCTTGCACGATCTATGTTCACTGCTACAATATCAATTTATTGATTAATAACGATAATCATTTGTTGTTATAATAGGATTAACATTAAATTACTGCAAAATATGCTCCTGTCTCATTATTGTGTGAACAATCACAAACTTTCTACAGATTCAACGGTAAATTCGTGACATTACCTATATAGTTTTTAAACTTATTTCATATAATCATACATTATTAATTTAGTATTTTTTTTTCATTTTTTGTTTTACATTTACCTTATAACATTTAATTACTTTAATTACAAGAAATATTAAATTTATCTATAAACGATTTTTGTTTACCATGTACCTGTTGTAACATTGACGTAAACTGCCACATATATCACGTTCGATGAATAGAATCATGTAAACGTTGGTAAGACGTTCGAAATTGACGCGAGTATGTTTGAACATCATGTCACTATAACTTGGTAGTGTATAAAAAGGTATGCGGAATCTAGTATAATGCGTATGAAAATATGTATGTATGAATAAACATATGTATGCGCGTATATATTGTATGTATGTACATACTACACATAGTGTGAGTACATTCTTCATTATAAGGACTTATAGAATTAGCAAAAATATGATACTGATTTGTCGGACCGATGTTTGTTGACCGTTGGTTTGTTTTTTAACATTACCGTTCAAAGTTAAATAATTGACATATTAATATTAATTATGCAATATATTACAAATGTCCTTAATCGAATCACTCTCAATGCAAATACAGACAAATTATGATGTTATAAATTTTAAGTCACAAATCCGGCAATGATATTGTGTCATTTTGTTTATTTGATTTCCTCAATTGTTTTTTTCTTCAAGTAAACCTTTAAGAAATTGAACTTTTTCTGATTGTAGTACTTGTGATATTATATTATGTGTTGCTTATAATACAAAATTGTCATAACTTGTTACATGTCTGTATGAAACCATCAACTGTGTTTTTTATGTTCGGACTGGAATATTGTGTGCATATTGTATGCTTTGAAATATATTAGTATGAGTGAAGAATTTAAATCATTTTTTACGCTAAAAGATGTTTTATCAACATATTCGATGCTGTAAAAACTTTCACAAAATTTATAATAAAAATACTATTATAACATGTGAATAAATAGTTCGCGTTTTAAATAATATTAAAAATGCTACATAGCATTTTTATAGCAAATATGACACATAGATGAATACGTAATTAATAATTTGTGTGTGAACTGTTTCCGGTGTGTGAACATTTCAGTCTTTAACGGCTGAATCGTTCAACAACGGCTGTCGCCTTTATTACAAAAAATCGAATAATAATTGATTCCGTGTGTCTTCAAAGTAGATACACAAAGCCAAACAGCGCGGCGGTTCGGTAAACGATGGTGAATAAAAGTAGTTCGATAGACATTCGACAGCGATTCGACGTTTGATAGTAATTCAATAGATGTTTGATAATGATTCGATAGATGTTCGACGATGGTATGACATATGTTCGTTAATTGTCGTAAAATTATAGTCCTTTGTCGTTTAATTATAGTCCACTAATACTATCAAAATATGTTAACGAGTGTACGATATAATAGTAAAGCATATTTAATTGATGACTTAAATTGAACGAATAAGAAAAGTACATGTTCTTCTCAGTGAGACGCCAATATACGGCAGTTGTGACGAAGACCAGGTTAGATACAATTTTGCATAAGTGCAATATAAAAAAATTTCTTCTAAGGAGAAAATCGACATGTTTTGCTGTGAGATTACTCTGTCGAATATGTAGAGTCACACAATTTTGCAGTTTCACTTAGGTCAAGCGTGCCGGCTTCGGTTATTTGTCGCCAATAGTGTTTAAAGAAATAAAGTTAAAGAAAGAAAATATTTATTTTTAACAATTTAAGTTGACAATGTTAGTCCTTTATATCTTAAAAAAGAATTTATAATGTCTTTAACATTAAAGATATATGAATAACAAATTCTTTGCAATTAGATTAACTTAGATTCCGGTAGCGTATGTCTCTATGGAAACATATTATTCGTTATAACATTACACTGAAAAACTAACTCGCATATTTTGTAAAGATAAGTAAAATTCCACATTGAATACGCCGTTTAAAAAAAAATTAATGAATAAAAAATAAGAAATAAATAATTGGAAACACACGATCAAGAGAAAGCTGCAATATTAATTGCTCAGTGAATAGTTACATTTATCGCAGAAAGAGAAGCATCTGTGAGGATATTATACTTTAAATGTTAAACGTTAAACGGACATTATACTTTAAACGAGTTGCGAGTTTTCATTTCTTTGTGTAAAATGAATAAACAATATTGCTCGCCGATGATACATTTAATATCAATAGATATTGATATCAACTGTATAGAGAACTTGAATTTTGAAACGTGCATACTCGCAATAATATATGGTGTGCCAAATGTATGACATGGCAGATATATGAAAATATCAATGTGTATGATTCGAATTTTGACAATTACGTAAATTTAAATCTTCATACATGTCATTGTACGATTCATCGCGTTACTGATGGAACATACAGTAAAGCTCATCCATACACTGACAGTTGTGGAGCATGTATTACATTACAAAATGTAATTATGATATTTATATTAAAGTAAAATCGCACACACATAGAGAAAAAACTCTTGATATAAAATAATAGTTTTCAATAATAACTTGGATACGTTTCAGAAAAATGTAAAATAGGGAACACTAATTAAAGTGACTTACGATGACATTACTAATTCAGTCGGTTGATTCACTGCTGAGGTTTTAGTGGAATGCGAAGCTACTAAAAATATGTGGTGGGTATCACTCTTTAAAAATAATTTTATATTTACTCTTATTACATCCGTCTCTCTGTGAACAACGGTGGATTCCTTCTATTACATAGCAGACTGTTGCTATTGCATCAGAGTATACTACTTTTGAAAATGTCTCATGCTATGAGCTATATCCATTCCAATTCGATATGGATGAGGCGTGCGAGAGGCATTAAGTTATTCAATTTTTATAAAATTTTGCTTATACATTTTATACGTATTTTTCTAAAGTCTATTTACATGTTTTCTTTTTTTTTCAGTGCATACATTCTTGTCATACATTTTCGAAACTTCGCTATAATATTTCATATCTTGATGAAGAGATATGCATTGATGTTGACAGCATATAAATTCCTTCCATTGAGATCGTCGTGGAACCTAGAAATTGCGATCAGCGACAATCAAGGCGACTGCATAATCCTGTCTCATGCTGCGTGGAAGGCGTTCATTGAGTGACGTGCGGATATTGAGCGATTAATGCTCAATCAGTTAACTGTCCCATCATCATCATCACCGATTCAAGATGAACGTAGAATTTGTTAAAGTATGTGATACGAATAACGTAAAATTGTCATTTTATGATACATGCTTGTACATGAAACCTATAACCGTACTCTTCTTACTTGAGTTCAAGCAATGTGTCGAGTATGCACACCATAAACTAAGTCAATATACGCACAGTGTTAGTGAGAAATTCAAATGTTTTGTATTATTTTTAAGATTAAATTGTGTTACTAATAAAGCGATGCAGACACTTTGCACAGAATGTATTATATGATAAATATTCTATTATAGAATGTGAATTAGTAGTCTATGTTTTAGATTATATTGTACATGCTGCATTAAACGATAAATACATCAATATTAAAAAAAATATTCCTTTGAAGAGTTATCTTTTCTCTAATCTCTTCATTTCTTCTTCATTATCTTTATGATATTAAATTATTTAATAAGAAAGCGAGTTCGGCTGACCGACTTATACTATTAAAATATTATTAAAATTGTGCTCGTATCATTCTATTGTTAAATCGCATCATAAAAGTTGTAAAATAAATACTATATCTTTTTAATAAAATCGCGTTCGAGAGAATACATTTCAATAATTTGTGACTATTATATACCAAAATTGTATTAATAATAAATGTGATGCATTAAAAACAAATTGCATTAAGTTTATGTAGAAACTTCGATCATAGAGTGTGAATTAGTAATGTACGCTTCAGATAAAATTGTATACACTGCGTTACATTTAAAGTAAGAAAAAAATTAATGTTTTGTTACAAAAATGTATAACATGATACTTAAATATATTACTTAAATTTTTTAAATTATTATTGCGTAGAGCTCTATAATCGTCGTGCATGACAATACGAAGCGTAATTGGATTTTTTTTTATTCGTACCCGCGCATGCACGTATGCGGACGTGAGAGTCGACGATTCGACTGAAAGAAAGCGCGGAAAGCGGCGCGGATCAGAGCGATTGTTGGCTCTTGTGATATCAAATCTCTTTGTTATTGTCCGAAAAGCCGACATCCCGCGACATCCGTATTTCTGAAAGCGCCAATCCAGAGAAAGATCGAAATTCGGTAGGGGTCGCAGCGATATAGAGAGTTCCATTCAATCGATGATCGAGCAATCGGACGAATCGTGCGCAACTTTTCGAAAGTTATTTATACGTGAGTATAAATAATTTTATATGTGTTGTACGAAGTGTTGTAGGAGTGACTCAGAGTCATCCCTAGGCGTCGTCGCGGTTAATTCTGACCACAAGATTCAAAGAAAAACCTCAGTGACTCAGGGTGATTCGACAACATCTCTAGGCATAGTCCAAAGGCGATCGAGGGCAATCGAGTCCTCTAGGCGACATCGCCATCGAAACGTTCATCGCGACGTTATTGCGCATTTGTGTTAATTGTCAGCGAATTCCTTGTTCGGACTGTATAACAGTAAAATTGCCAGTGTATCGATCCGAACTAAATAAACATTCTTGATTTACGGAATCACAGCGTGTAGACTTTTATTTTCTAAAAGTTTTGGACGGTTCAATAAAGATTTACAATTCAGCTTGCTATCCATTTATTTTTGTTCTTCCACTATACACTGCCTCGCCTGCGCCTCCTTCGTACATACCCATGTCGATAAGCTAGAAGTCTCGATCAGCTCACAATTCGGTCAGACTGACAGAGGTTTGGTCCCTTAAACCTTATAATTTACTTAATAGAACATTTCCCGGTACCTGCTTATACAAATTAATACAGAGACAAGCTCAGACTACACTAAATGATAATATTCAGCGACATTGTGAGTGACCTATGGATTTCACAACCAAATAAAAACTATAATTGATACAAAAGAATATAATTTGAAATATGGCCGAGATTTAAAGAAATATAAATCCGTAATAATCCATTCTTAAACTACCCGAATTTCAGCAACTAATATTATAAAATAATAATATACGTATGCTTATATATATATATATATAATGTGCGTGTGTGTGTGTGTGTGTGTGTGTGTGTGTGCGCGCGCGTGTTTTTTTTCTTTTTTTATATATTTTTTTATATATTTTATATTTTTTTTATATATAGCTTCATATGGTAAGCCAGAGGCGCATATTAGAGCCTCCCACATTCCTTCATACGGTCTCTGCGTATTTTGAAATCCGGGAAGATCAGATATGAAATATCGGTTATTTCCTAGCATCTTCTTTATCTCATAAGGGTCACGAAATTTTGGCAGTTTTTTTTTTGAAACATCTGGAGTACTTTCGAAGTTTCGAACCATAATTCTCTTACTTTGTATATGTGAGGAGCTTTACGTTTGCTATTAACTTCTCTTGATATTCTTATGAATGTAACAACGAATCGGCTGCGTTAGCATGAATTATATCAAAATTTATTCAATCATTATCTTCAATAGCTACGAGCTTCTTAAAGACCCTGTTGTCTCATTCCGAAAATTATTTAATTATTATTATTATATAAAAAGTTTGCCCAGTTGATCTACTAACAGTATTATTAATAATATTCAACTTCTCCTAACATGTTATACCATGGTTTATCTGATTATCTATCGGTTATCTTGGCGAGAATGGGAATAAGAGTGCGGTTCATTCATTCGGCTTGTCCGTTAGCCTATGGAGATTCAGTGGCCACTTTAACATATTTTATACACTGTTGTTTAGTGAAGTCTTTAAATTCGTTTGATACAAAGACGCTCGATCGGAATCAATGGTGGTTTTACTTTAGGTAATAACTAACTTTAGGTATATTATAATTCTGAAAGTATTATGTCAAACATTCGATGGGAATTTGTTGTTTTCGTAGCATACAATCGCACGAATTTAGAAAATGCGTCTACTATTAGGAAAATATATTGTTTAAGAGCTATCCGCTTATCGATTAGCTCACATTGGTCTATATGAACCGTTTCAAATGGAATTCGACTTTTTGGTATATGATGTAAAAATCCCTCGGTTTTTCCTGACAGCGGCAAAAAAGCTATACATTTAAAGCAGTGTTGAACATGTTTTTTACACTTGTCTTTAATTTTCGAGAATTAAGAAGTATGTTTAATGAGCTCGAGCATTCGCTATTCCTACGTGACCAATTTCATTGTGATAATGGAAAAGAACTTGATTCTTCATCTTCTCGGATACCAAGAATAGTAAATTATTTTTATGTTTTTATATATTAATCCCTTACGTAATTCATATTGATAATCTTCCATGGTTTCCAGCTTAATAATCAATTTTTTAACTTTCGAATCACGAAAACTCTGTAACAAGATAAGATTCCATTCGAATGGATTGTATAACATTCATAACTAATACACCAAAAGATCGATCCAAGTGTCCAATGTGTGTATCTTGGCAATATTGTGCTTTGAAGTCAAAATTTTGCAATTCTAGACTCTATCTAGCAGTACGAACAGTGATATTTCGTTTTTCTAGCGTTTGAATTACTGCGTTACAATCGGATGTTATAACAAATTCCCTGCAAGTATATTCGGAAACGTCTCACTGCATATACGATAGCAAACATCTCCAACTCAAAACTATGGTAAAATAAAATATCGGATGCATTTTTTTGTTTGTCTGTCTTTGCAACAATACAGCTCCGAATCTTTGTATACTTGCATCACAGTGTACTTCCGCATATGCATTGAATTATAAATCATCAAGGTAAGTGCTTCGATCAATCTCTGCCTTAACTGATTGAAAGCAGTCCGTTCAACGTCTCCGAATACAAAAGTTGTACCCTTTTTTAGAAGACTATATAAGGGCTTAGCAATAATGGAAAACCCTTCTATAAACTTTCGGAAATACGATGTAAGATCAAAGAAACTCTGAATCTCCTTCACCGTCTCAGGGAAGTTTTGCACTGCCGACGTGCCACTATCTGTTAGCCTTAGCTCCTTTTGGATGACTACATATCCAAGGTATTCGATTTTGGTATACAAAAATGAATATTTTTCCAGGTAGCTCGAGTTTTCAACTAAAACAGTGAACTTTCCATAAAGTTTTTAAATGAGAATTCACCGTTACGCTAGTTATCAATATATCATTCATGTATACGATTACGTCGCTTGTTGCTTGCATAGAGATCCTACCTCATTTATAAATCTTTGAAACTTTTGGTTTTGGCTAATTTTTAAACCAAATGGCATTCTAACATATTCAAATCTCATCGGAGTTACGAATGAAGTATATCTAATAAAATCAGGCGACATAATCACGTGATAGAACTCGTCTTTTAAATCCAATGTTCTATAAAAGCGCTTGTCCCTCATATCCAACTAATCTTCGATTAAAGGAAGAGAATAATTATCTCTCGCAATTACCTTGTTTAAGGCGCGAAAATCCACGCATATTGTATCTCCATTTTTTTTTCATGTCAATACAATGGGCGATGTATACTCAGAGTTACTTTTCCTTGTAAGAAGATTATTCAGAATTTCCACCTTATCCGCAAAACTCAGCCTTTGAGGACCAAATTGGATAAGTTGATTATTCTTTAATATGATGATGGTTTCTGTCTGGATTGCCTAGGGCGTTTTGGTTCGCTATAAAATTCCATAAAGATTTTCTTAAATGCTAACTGATCTTCTAACGAGATCTCAATATTTATATAAATTTGATTTACATCTAAAGTTTATTCGGTGCTTAAGATTTGCGTTACTGGTTTATTGTATAAAAAACTTTTACTTAGCCAATACTCGAATGATTTAAGAGCGTCTCGATCTAATAGTATCGGAGCACACATTACCTTATCCAATACACCGAACGTTATTCCTCTTATTTCTCCTTCCAACTTTAGCTTTTACAATTCCTTCGATATAAAGCTTAGAACGGAACTTTAATCCCAGTTAATAGCGGTTCTATTCGCGACCTGGCTTTTTATTATATACTAGTCTATTATATAGTAGTATATCTAGTATATCTAGTTTATTATATACTAGTTATATAAGTAGTTTTTTAATTAAATTAATAGGGCAATCCATATCAACTCAAGCTGTACATGAAAATTGATCTATATCTTCAATATCGCATTCCACAATTTTTTGATATTCATCTTTTAATTCTTTCATAAGGTCCATTAAACAAACCTCATTTTGGTCGCTTTCATTCCTTGACTCCCCGGAATCGCTACTCCCCTCTTCATCGATGATTCCTACCTGCCTTTTAATCCTGCTGGTTGGGGTTATTTTCATCTTGACAATTTTATTTCCGAGCTGTTGATCCTCCGACGTGCAATCCTTCGCACAATGTCCCGTTTGGGGTTGCATCTATAACATTTAGTAATTCCTCTTGTTGCTGTATTGACTTTGGTCTCCGCAGACTCCTTGTTAATAGCTTGGTAATCTTCTCTCTTTCGAGTATCATTCCATGGGAAAGTTGCTGGCTTAGCTTGGCGATTAGTTGTTCCGAGTTTTAATGTAATCCTCTTAAATGCTTTTATCAATTCCGGGACAGACAAAAAAGATTGCATTCGAGCTTGGTTCTGTAATGACTCGAAAAGTATTCCGTCAATTACATATTCCACCAATTCCTCTTGGATAATAGGAACTTTATTTCCCAAAATAAGTTTTTCGTGACAATAGTTGTTGAAAGCTTCGTTTATTTTCCAAGTCCTTGCTTCGAATTTACGATGAGAATCAAATTTTTCCAACAATTGATCGAACATTTCGATCTCTATCTCTTTCGACGGCTCATTTATACAAAAAAATTGGCTCATGGCCAAATATTCAGCTCTTGAATGATACTATTTTTATGCCTTTTTCCGTAGTTTTGATCCAATTAATATTTTGGATGCATTTTTATTTAATTCGTAAGTGTCGCACAATAGGTTAACTTGGGTCTTCCATTTCTGAAAATCTTCACCAGAATCATCATATTCGCTTAACAATTCTCCTACGTTTTTAATGTTGATTATGGACTCGCGAGATTGTGGAAGTGACTACTTTACGATGATCCTCGTGATAGATTATTTTCGCAAGCATCTCAATTTCTCTTCTCATTTTCCCGAGCCAAATTACTAGCCTGATAATTTCGCCCAGAAATATTGTTCTCCTCTCTGATGACCTCGGCCGTTTCCTCGAAAACATTTTCCTCTTCGCTGCCTTCGTCGATCCAGCTTCCCGTTGGATCCGCCTCTTTTCACCTAGAGATAAGCTCGACCTTTCTTCCGGCTATCGGCAACTCGTGTTGTCGAAGTATATTTTTGATTTGTTCTAACTTAAGCTCATTTAGATCCATTATATATATATATATATATATATATATATATAATAATTTTTCGATTCGCTCGACGACATGAATCTGTTGTTTGGACCGTTTTATTTATTTCAACACCAAATTTTTCTGCTCGCACTTAGCTAAGCGAGGCCGTAATTTCTTGCACGCACACAGCTGAACCAAAAAAATACGATATTAGATATCACTGTATCGCAATAACTAACCCTTTTGATCACTTGCACTAAGCTGAGCAACTATCTTCTCTCTTTCGCCTTAAGACACGTTTCCGTTTCTCCTTTATTGTTTCCGTCGTGGTAATCCCACTTCTGAAGTTGTAGACTTCTATTTTCTTAAAGTTTTGGGCGGTTTCTATTAGGACTCACAATTCAGCTTTCTATGCATTTATTTTTTTCTTCTGCCATACTGCCTCGCCTCACATCTGCGTCCCCTCCCCCCCCCCCCCCCCCCCCCCCCGGCTCACTAGCAGGGATATCAATGTTGTCTCTCTGAATCATAAAATATTTTGATGCCTCCTGTGAGGTCTTATGACCTGCATACAAATCCGCGGAGTGAAACAGACAATCTCCGTACAAATACAACGGCGAATCTTTGAGAGCGAGAATGATTCTTCGAGAACATAGAGACGTATCACGATAATTACAAGTTTATACAATCAAGTAACTCGATCCTTTTCTTATTCAAATCGCAATTGGACAGAATTAAGATATTAGTGCAAAAGCAGACGTCATTGAAGTCCCAGATTACGGATTTGAACAATATCGTCGATAAAAGTAGAGTTGATAATGTCTCGTTAAAACTCCGAATGAAACGATTCGATTCCGAATTTAACCGATTCGTTTCAAGGAAAACAACGACGCGCTCGCGGTTCTCGATCCGAATGAAGCACATTATACCGAATTCGCGAACGTACAAGAGCGATTATTCTTTAGTTGCTAGAATCGAGAATATCTTGCATGCAGCTAGTCTCAAAGGCGAGTACCGGCCGATTAACAAATAAAGCGCGAAATGATAACACGAGTCCTGCAGCTTTAATTCAGAAACAGCGGATCAAATTGCCCGAAATGTCCCTACCCACGACAAATATGAAGGCTGATTATCATTTAAAAACATCTTTAATGGTATGATAGGATCGTATTCGGATCTATTCGACGTAGACAAATTGCATTATTTAAAGTCAGCGTTGACTGGCGAAGCCGCCAATAAAATACGGATCCTCGCGATAGACGGCACGAAAGCAACTACTCGAACAGAACGTATGAAATAAAGCGGATTTTAATATCGTGGTATCTCTTATTAATTCTGAATTTACCGGTATTGGACAAAGAATCCACGAGCGATCTATTGAAACTCACGAACGATGCGCAACAGCACGTCGCATCATTAAGTATTAGGAGTTTCCGTCGGGTCCGAAATGATGGTTCATATTTTGAAAAGCAAACTGCCGAAAAGCGTGTTAGAGAGATGGGAAACGATTCTCGAAAGAAACGATTTTCCTAAAATTGATGAGATGAACGAGTTCTTATACAAGTGTAACCGCGGTGTGCGCATCGAAGCGCGAGAAATTAAGAGAAGCGGAAGCGGAGAAAGGAAAAGATAAATCCCTGGTAAAAAAGAAATGGATTAGAGGTCCGAATCAGGCATTTATATTTAATGTGTCGCGCAATTGTATAATGTACACTAGTCGATATCCGCTGTATTTATGTACAAAAAGCTGTTACCCGTGCTAAAACACTTCGAAGCGATAAAAAGAGCAAAACGTTGTTACAATTGTTTGTGCTCGCATCGAGGCAGCATATATTTGAATTGCACGATTTACCAGAAGTGTCACAACACTTCTGCACGTTGATGAGTATCCGAAGGCGAGCGTGTCTAACACGACGAAAACGGAATCGATTCAGATAGAATGACAATTCGAAACGATCGACACACGAACGAGTCTCGCTACATTACACATATTTCCTTGTCACAACTGATGACGAATGCGCTCGTATACATCCATGATAATAGGCACAGACTAATTAAATGCCGCGCGCTATTAAATATGAGCGTTACTGCGAACTTTATATCTGAGTCAATCGTGAAACATCTAAACGTATGCGTGGATACATATTCATTACCAATCAGTGCAATTAATCGGACAAGTATCGAGTCGAAAAGCGTAACTCAGATAAAAATACATTCCATTTTTGGTTTCTGCAGAGATTTAACGTGTTTGACGGTTTCAACAATTTAGTTCCACCCAAAGTTTTTCCACGCGATTCGATCAAACTTCGAATGTCAAATTAGTCCGGAATTCCATTTGCCATGTTCCATTAATCTATTAATTGATTCTGTAGTGACATTATTGTTGTTCATTGTCAGTTAAATTAATTTTTCACAAGAGGGTTACGAGTTATATTGCAAAAAACAGGACTAAGATGGGTCGTCGGCGGTGGCGCGTCATCACGTGGTCAATCGAGAGTTCCGATTATACAACGAGCCTAGAAAATTTAATGCTCAAGTTTTGAACAATTAAAGAAGTCGCGACAAATAAATTACTATCTGAAGAAGAGCGCGAATGCGAGATATATTTTCTAAAAACGATTTCGCGCGGCAATGACAGTCGCTACACAGTTCGCCTATCGTTCCGCAACACAAAAAATCGCTTAGGTAAATCGCGCAGCATTGAGCTTAAACGCTGTTATCGTTGGAGCGCACACTAACACGAACGCGACATTAAAGGCTAAATATAATCAGGTGATGGATGAATACTTGAAATTAAATCATATGTCTTTAAAGAATCCTGATGAAGACGATTACTATTTATCACATCATGCGGTAATTAAGGAAACACGTGACACTACGAAAGTGCAAATTGACGCTTTAACAAGAATAAATAACAGGATATCTTTGAACAATTTACTAATGATAAGCCCCATGATTCAAGCCCCGGCCTAATTGTACACTTAATTTGGTTCTGCACGTACAGCTATATTGTCACGGCGGACATTAAAAAAATGTACCGACAAGTACATAACACTACACGAGGATGATCGATGTTACCAGCGCATCCTATGGCGGCAAAGTAGAGACGTTCCAATTAATACGCTCACCATCGGCATTTTCTCCTCATCATTTTTGGTAATTTGGATGGTTCAGAAACTCGCGGATGACGAACTTCTTACATATCCGAGAGCAGAGTTATTAAATCAGATATGTATATAGACGATTTGCTAAACGAGATCGAAAACAGAGCCTCAATGAGACCCAAGCCATCCGAAATAAATAATCACGTTGTCAGCTCGGAGCGATTTCGCTATTCGACAATGGGCGTCCCATGACGAACTCTTGTGATTTGACGGCCGATGCGTTGCGCGCTGTTAAATGTAGATCGAACATTAAAAATACTTGGCATTACATAGAGCACTTGCCATGAACAAATGTTTGGTTATCGACTAATCCGATCAGAAGTTTCGAATAAGTGACAAAAAGAGTTATTTTATTGGAAATCGCAAAAATTTTTTATCCTTTAGGTTTACTAAGGCCAATAAGTTTGTACGCAAAAAATTAATACAAGATGTATGGCGGTGCATTACACTGAGATGAATCAATCCCGCAGAGTATACGGAATGGTCAACATTTACGAAACAGTGGGAAATAATGGATACGATTTCGTTTAATTGCAAACTATTCATAGAAGATTGTTATAACATCCAACTTCATAGTTTTTGCGACGTGGGTAACGTAGGTTATGGAGGCGTGCATATACGTGCGCTCGCACGAAAGGCAGGGCGAGACGCGTGTCAATTTATTGTACGCTAAATCGCGGGTTGCTCCATTGAAGACCATCTCTATGCCGCGACTCGAATTATGCGGTACTCTGTTATTGGTGCAGCTGTTCGTTCGCGAAACTAGCAATGCATCAGATCGAGTTATTCAGAAGATATTTTCTGCTGTGACTCAACTGTTGTCTTGCGTTGGTTAAATATACTCAGGCATCTATTAAAGATATACGTAGCAAATTGCGTCGAAAGCGTCCAAGAAATCAGGTTCAGCACGTTAGATCAGAGGATAATTCCGCAGATACGATTTCAAGAGGACAATTACCTCTCAATTTTTTGCAAAAGTGAATATTCAGACCCTCGTGGTTAACGAATGATGAATCCGAATGACCGAATGAGATTATATGAGATTATGTATATGAAAGAGATTCGAATTAAAAAAGAATACGTGCTTAATATTTGTGAACAGCGATCTTGACATCTTTGATAAGTTCTCTTTCTATTTTAAACTGCTTCGATCATTGCATATTGTCTTCGCGTTCGACATCCTAAGAAATATTGTAGACCATTAGGCACAGAGGAAATTAATGAAGCCGAAATTCGCGTGTTGAAATTACTACAAGGTAATCAATTTGACAACAAAATCAAAATATTGAATAAAGTCTTGAAAAACAAAAGTAAATTCGCCTAAGCTCATTTTTTAGATGAAAACGAATTAATAAGCGTTAAGAGTCGCGTTTACATGTCAAAACTCACGTTCGCGTGAAGAAACATCCGATTCCGCTTCTCGATCAACATCAGGTGATGAACTGTGTCATCCGCGAAACACATGAAAAACACCATCACGCAGGCATATAGACTATCTTATATATTTTGCGTCAGAAGTTTTGGTTACCGGATGGCCATAATCTAGTGCGAAAGATCATCCGTGTACGCGCTGTATCCGTTTCGTTGCTAACACAATTGAAGTATAAAATGGAAAATCTCTCTGCTGCTCGAATCCACGCTATACTCTTCACATACACGGGGTTAATTTTTACGGCCCATTTATATATATATATATATATATATATATTTCATATTAAAGAGAAGCAGTTCCGTCATCGATCTCAAATGTCGAAGTTTAAGTATGTATATTTATGTGCATGTCCATAAAAGCGATACATCTGGAAGTCGTGAGTGAGACTTGATCTCTGAGGGATTTCTGGCTGCATTACATAGATTCGCGGCTAGGCGCGGTGTGCCGGAACATATTTATTCTGACAACGGCACTTTATAGGCGACAATAATGAGTTCCAGGAACTGTACGCTTTGCTCAATTCTGAAGAGCACAAGGCTCTTGTAAAT
This sequence comes from Acromyrmex echinatior, assembly GCF_000204515.1. Next base: position 493,118 of record NW_011626961.1, read on the forward strand.
TGATTCGTGAACAAACATCGAATAATATGCATTTCATTACGCCCTGACGACTCCACAATTCTTTTCTTTCGTGAAAAAAAATCAGTTTTTTTCTCAAATGCGAATAACTTGCGATTATCTTCAGGATAGAATCAGTGGCATGGCTAATCGAATATTACCTTTTGGACTAATTAATTATTATAAATAACTAATTGGCGAATTCGTGGCGCGACAAGAAACGTTGCGGATGCGTTCAGATCTTTGACAATATAACATAGATATATAGCAATAATTTCATCAGACTGATAATTATCCCATGCAACAGAAAGAGAGGTAGGAGAACATGGTATTCACTTATATCTTTAATTTTGCATTTATAAAAAATCTATTCGACATTTCAAAAGTAAAAATATGTAGTTTGTAGTGAGAGAGAGTCAGAGATATTTTATAACTTACAATTACAATAATAAAGAGAATTATACTATGAAAAATTATTTATTGTTTTCAAGCGTTCGAATGAAGTAATTTCAAGACTTCTTAATCTTATAAAATGTTATATAGTATTTTATCTTATGTTAGAATTGCCTATAATGTTAAACAGATATTTGGAAAAAATTATTTTAAAACTTGTTCAAAAGCGAGTCAGAGCGAGAGCGCTGCGTGAAAATTTAAGTGATATGGCGTTTAGTTGTATTGCGCTTCAATCCAATAATATTCTTTGCGAATCAAACGCGGCGGTTTTCTGGCGGCGGAGCGTCTCCTTGGCGGTGCACTGATAACAATGCATTGACTCAGAACGGTGGAAAACTAAGAGAGAGATTGCTTCTCGGTTTTGCCTTTTATGCTCTGTTGAGAACAAAGGCTTCCCTTTGCATTCGCCTATGAAATTTTTGCAAATTAAAAAATTTGAGGTAATCCTCTGTTTCGGGTGGCGATTGGCGATTTCGAGCGCAACGGCCAAGCGGCACGCTATTGCCATGCGCGCCCGTTAAATCTGTATTCTTGATTGGGATGAACGCATATTACGCGTTTTGTGTCACGCGATCGCGCGTGCGCTGCGACCGATCCGAGTTGATTCGCCGTTATAGCGGTTAAGATCTGCGTACGTGTGACGTGCGGCTTAGCTTATTGTTTTTCGACTTTATCGACGAGGTGATAGTCGAGTTTATGTTTTGGAAACTTCTAAGGACGCTTGGGATCCTTCTAGAAGCTTTCGATCCGAATGTCGCACGAACGCCAAATATGGAAAATATGTATATGTGTTGCCCGTATCTTGAACAAAACTTAATACTGTCAACTTAAATAAATAAAATAACGAGTAATTGAGAGCAATAATCCGCGGTAATTCGTGTGTAATGTTAGAACAACGTGTATTCAAAATTTTTTTCTTGGCTCCAGCACGCAGTTATACAACTTTATGTTACATTCTCTAGATATTGCAATCTGTGAGACTCTTCTTATTACAATTTAATTGCTGATTACTTTTATCGTGCTTAATAATCCATCAATTTATGTATTATTGCTAAGAATGGCTCGAACGAAGCCGAAACGTACAGTCGTTATTTGTAAAATGTAAATGTAAGAATATTTGAATACATGTTATTCTAACATTACGAATTACCGATTTTATTTTTTATTGTTTTTATTATGCCTAAACACTGAAAAATTCAGTCAAGGAAACAATGAGAAAGAATGGAAAAAGTATGGAAGTTTAGACTCACAATCAGTCTTACAGGTATATACACAGAAGCGAATATTTGTGAGTCATAAGTAGGATAAGAGTAGCGATTCTAACTCACTATAGGTTAGTGCGTATACGATGTGTATGTGTATGAGGAAGTCAGAGAAGGGAAAGTGCTTCACAGACATTGGGAAGGAGGAAGCACGTCACCGGGATCCATGATTGAGAGGGAAGGGTTTTCCTTCTCTCTTCCACCCATTGTAGGATCCTTCTCTCTGTCTCACTCGTTGTAGGACCCTATACTTATCATAGTACTCTCTCTTCTTCTCGTTGTATTCTTTCTTATGTTCTTTTTTCTTCTTTAGCACGTAATTTTATTAAATATATTAGGTGTTGGAATTAATTCGTAGCGTTTTTTAATGAAAGAATGTTATTTATTTCACATGAGCATTAAAAAATACATTAATGAAAGTACTTCCCATCACTTGTAAAACGCTACGAATTAATTCCAACACCTAATATATGGTACCTATTTTATATTTCTTTTAATGATATGACTTAGCAACTAATTTTAATAATATTTTATATAATAATATAGACGAGCAACCGAGCGCGCTATCTCTTACTATCTATAATTATTACCTTTTCTCTCTCTTTCTCGCATTCTTTATATAACTCTCATGTTTTGCCTCTTTTCTTGCAGGCAAAAATTTAAGATTTTTATTCTACCGAATTAATGAGTGCAAATCAAACATTCAATGAGAGCGCGATGACACCATTAGACGTCATGATAACGACACGCCTGGTAACCTGGTAACATGAAACCGCCAAGGAATGAGCGAAGAATGAACGAAGGAAAAGATAATAGGAAAGTAGCCGAATAATTCCATACCGTTCAAATATATATATTTTTTAGCACAGTTTTCTACAAAATAAAATGAAAAATATTTATTAACTTATTTATTTCTATACATATATAATATAAATATAAATTTATGTTCCTTTCACGAGAGATCCCAGGTCTCTCTACACCATCATGGCCATCTTTCTTCCTATTTTCGCTTATTGCCATAGCATCGTTCATTAGATCCTTTAAATACCTCTCACATTCTTCTACTCTATCGATTGTTTGTATAATCGCAGACATCTGCACAATCTCTGATGTATGAAACATACATAGCAAGACTTAAATAGCATAAATTAAAATAGATCTCATGTACACATGGAGCATTTATCGCATGCAAAATAATAAGAACTTGATCACGCTCAGAGCATCATTGCGAATGAGTGCACAAAACTTCATACACGCACAAAACTTCATACTTACACCCCGACTATCGAGCCTAACGCGAAGTCATAATGCTCCACGTTAATGTCTATGACCATTAACATATATACTTACATTGTTCCTAACAATTGATGTTCCTGAGCAACGCGAACATTAATCTGCAGTGAATCAGGTGCATTCTGGATGATGTTAGTAAACGTCTGATCTATTCATTGCACAGAAGCTGATAATGCTCTATTGATAAGAATCGAAGCTTTCGCACGTAATACTAGCTTGATCAAAAAGTTTCCGGAATTCATTCAGAAAATTCAAAATACAAGTTTATTCATCAAAAGTGATATTGTCCCCTTCAAAGTACTCTCCAGCGACTGCAACGCACTTATGCCAGCGCTTGATCCAGCTCTCGAAACATTTCTGGAACTCTATTATTGGTAAGCCATCAGAGCCGTCTTCGATTTTTCCATTACCTCCTTTTGGCTGTTAAAACGCGTTCCCTGCAGTGGTTTTTTGACTCGACCGAACAGAAAAAAATCGCAGGGAGCCATATCGGGTGAATTTGATGGCTGTTGGATGGTATTCGTTTTGTTCTTGACCAAAAATTCACGGATAATGATGGCACTGTGCGACGGTGCGTTATCATGGTGCAAAATCCACGAGTTGTTTACCCACAAATCCTTTCTTTTTTGACGAATTGCTTCACGCAAACGTCTCATAACGCCCAAATAATACTCCTTATTAACTGTCTGACCTTCTGACAAAAATTCGTGATGTACAATACCGTTGTAATCCATGAAAACCGGGGGCATCGCTTTCTTTTTCGACTGAAAACGACGTAGTTTTTTTGGTCTTGGCTCATTTGGAGCTCTCCATTCACTCGCCTGATGTCTGGATTGCGTGTCGTACTCATAAACCCACGTCTCGTCTCCAGTAATGATGCGTTTGATGAATGTTGGGTCGGATTCAGTCTTGGAAATCATGTCTTTGGCGATGTCAACGCGGTCCCTTTTTTGCATGAAATTCAGGTCCTTCGGGACCAACTTTGCAGTTTAGAACATCACTGCCGAAACAGTTTCCCAACATTTCCAAGGTTTTCGCACCATTGAATCCATTTTTAACGCAAAATTTAATACAAACTCGTTGTTGCAAATTCAACTCCATTTTTAAAACTGTAAAAAATCGAAAACACGCGCAGAGGTAGATGTACTCAAGACGGCGTAATTTTTACAAATGTCAAGCTATGGCGATAAAATTTGATGGAAATGTCAATGATAGATGTGGCAACCTAGCCAAAAAAAGAACTCAAATCAGCTGACTCAGAGCATCACCTGGTGGTCTCTTCCGGAAACTTTTTGATCAAGCTGGTATAATTTAACTGTGGAGCTGCAAAGATAATGTTATCCACATCTATAATTGCAATGACAACCTCTGCATAATCTGCTCTGCATATATTAAAATTCAATAAATAATAACAATAATAAATAACAATAATAAATAATAAAATTCAGATGAGAACACATACATGAAAATAGAGAGAGATCTCACAAGAAAGTTCACTAATGAGTTGCATAATATATTTATAAAATGGAAGACCAAAAAATTTATTGATGAATTAACAGGCTTCTCACTATCGATGAAACTATTCCTAGATGTAGTTTCGGCGCGCCGAAAATCCATAAACAGAATATTCCGTTGAGATTAATAATATCCTCGCTTAATAGTCCACTTTACAATCTCTTTTGTTATTTATATTACATCATTAAAGAAAGTATTCCAGTAACACATAGTCATGTGGAAAATAGCTTTCAATTTATATAAAAACTGAAAGGAAGATATTTTGAGTCTGATTATATTTTGGCTTCGCTGGATGTGATTTTGCTCTTTACTAATGTTCCTATTGATTTAGCACAGAAAAGTATAATCAAAAGATGGAATAACATAGCGAATAATACAAAAATAACACAGAAAGAGTTTTTGATTACTAATTTTAATTTTAATTCCACATTTTTTGTCTTTAACGGTTCGTTCTACAAACAGATTTATAGCACATCGATGGGATCGCCTTTGTCCCCTATTATAACAGAAATAGTTCTGTAAGATTTAAAAGAGTAGGCTATGGAGAGATTATTGCAATTACCTATATATTACAGTGTTACGTCCTGTAGACACCATGATTCTTTTCTTTCGTAAGAGTCGGCTCCACATCGCGATTACGATTGGGGTCTATGAGATTCGAATGGAATCCCCTGATAACGGTCTGACAGAACTGAAAAGAAGAACCAGACAAGCTCCGCGAAAACTCATAAACGCCAATCAACCCGAAAGGAATAACAACAATCTTAATGCAGTCCCAAAAGATGACAAGATTGCGAAAGATATTATAAATGCGCCTAAGACACGCAATAGTAAAAATCCAAGCTTTGTCGTCGCAGGCTGACTAACAATTTCATCTTAAAAAAAACAGGTGCCACGTCGCACTTAAAAAATCGTAAAACGCATGGGATAACTTATACCATGGTAGCGTTATCTAAGATCGGACTCACGACTGACAATGGTTGCCCTGCACGCAAAACTATAATAGTTATGCACGATAATCGTCCGTTTATTTAGTCATATTTTCCGCGAGGATAACAGAATTCGTCATCCGTCTGAAGCAATCTCTTTAAAGAAAAACGTAAATCATTTTTTTTTTCGAAATCCTTCTAATGATGCAGTTTAGATTAATAATATAGGACGTTATAAAAATCGTAAATTTCGCGCGACATTGCAACTAACTATTGCATCCTAGACAAAGGGCACTACACCCTTTTTTCGGAGTATAAATAGAGGTCCCGCGGAAGCGCAAAGCGTCAATACGAAAGTTAAAGTAACCTGATTCATGTCAGTACGGTTCACCCCAGTGAAAAACCACGCCAGTAAACCCGTTCACGCTGAGTTCGCGTATCTGTGCTCGAGTCCATCGAATTATTAGAATCAGCCAGGTACTTCCCATCAGACTACTACCTTCCTGGTGCTCTTGTGGGGACACAGGAGCTGGGCTCCTGAGTTAAATACCCGAAGGTTGTGGACCAAACAATCCCATGCACTTCAACAGTAAATCGGTTGTTATACGCTCAATCATATATGTCCCCCGTGTGGACATACAAATATATATGCATATATATGTATATATTTAATATATTCATATTTAACGTACATTTATATTTAATCCCTTCGGTTCCGTTATAATGCGCGTGCGTAGTACAAAAAAAAACACGGGGACAAACCTCGTATGTCCGAAGAAGTAGGCGGAGCCGTCCACCTAGCCGAAGTGTGCCGCCACAACCGACGAAGGTTTTTTAGAGATTTCATACTCGCCAATCTCCGAAGAAACACAACCGATAGACCTGATCACTCCCTTTGTTCTTGACCCATCCGGGAGATCTTTAATAATTCCTCTTCCTCAATTAAAGAGCGATTCCCTCCTCTTCCTCCTTTAGATCGGCTCCCATTTCCTCCTCCATACCAATCAGATCCCGTACCGATCGTACTGGGAGGCTTTTTAGACTCTATTTCCCCCCCTCTAACGAAAGGAATAGACTAGTAACTGTATACTCCAGGAAGCTCTCCATCTTACATCGTTCTTTACAAGCACCTAATTCCAATGTACTCCTGTACTTCCTTCAATTTCCATCAGCCCTATCTTCCTCCTCTCCGATACACACACATACACATACACACACACACACACACACACACACACACACACCCCTCAACAAATCCGTTAATGATACGAGAGCAAGTCAATAAGTTCTTAGAAAATCTCAGAGGGTACTCGCAGTGTCATGTCATATTACTTTTTGACAAGTAGCATCTTTCGATTGATTACTGTCAAATTTTGAACGGAATTCATCGCGTGATTTCATTTCTGTAGACGATTAAAGCGAACAATCTTTGTATTTTTTGCAAAATGGAAAAAAATGAGTTTCGTGCAGTGATCAAACATTTACATATGAAAGGTTTATATCGAAAAAAATCAAACCGAGTTGGATAATGTTCATAGCACATTTGCCCTAGCGTTTGCAACTGTATACAATTGAATGAATAAATTTAAACGTACATCCACATGTGATGCATCTCATTCGGTTCCAATTGAGGTTGCTACGCCAGAAATCATCGATAAAGTCCACAATATTGTTTTGCCTGATCGATGAAGTCGAGTGAAAGTGTGCGAGCTTGTTGAGGCCATAGACATTTCACATAGCACAGTAATTTCAATTTTGCACGAACATATGAAAAAGTTAAAAAGCAAGATGGGTGCCGTGTTTGCTCACTGTGGACCATAAGCGCGACCGTGTGACGATTTCAAAACAAAGTTTGGAGATGTTTCAACATAATCTAGATGAATTTCTGCGTCGATTCATTATTGTGGACGAAACATGGATCCATTACTTTACATACGAGATGAAGGAACAGTCAAAACAATGGACTTCACCGAGTGAACCAATTCCGAAGAAGGCGAAGACCGTGAAGTTGGCCGGAAAGGTGATGACCACAGTTTTTTAGGATACACGCATTTTAAATATTTCAACAACATTTTAAAGAAAAAAACGTCTCCATTTGGTGAAGAAGAAAGTGCTCTTCCATCAAAACAATGCATGAGTTCGCAGGTGCCCGGCACCGATGACCAAATTCAACGAATTCCGCTACGAATTGCTTCCCCATCCAGCATATTCGCCACATTTAGCCTCTTGCGACTATTTCTTGTTTCCAAACCTGAAGAAATAGTTCAAAGGAAAGAGATTCAGCAGCAGAGTGCAGCTCATCGCTGAAACGAAGGCTTATTTTGAAGGGTTGGACAAATCATATTATTTGGACGGCTTGAAGAAGTTGGAAAATCGTTGGATCAAGTGTATCGAGCTGAAAGGAGACTATGTTGAGAAATAAAAATGAATCGATCAAAAAAAATGTGTTTTACTATGTTTTTCTAAAAACTTATTGACTTGCCCTCGTAGTAATGTCCTCGTAGTATTTTCTTCAAGCAACCTTTCACTACACATATAATTTTATATACTTTATTTATTTTATATACTTTATTTTATATACTTCTCGCTCTTTCTCGCCGTCCAACGAAGAAATAGTCGTTGAGATCTTTTAGACGCTTTATATGATATCTATTGCGCCATGACCATATATTGTGTAATTTTATTTAATTTAAAGTTTATATAATGTTTAAAGTTTTGTAAAGTATGTAAAGTTTTGTGATAAATTCAATTGGCTAATAAAAATTTAAAAAGTAGAACCTTCTATGGTATCTTTACATCAAATATTAAATTGTGAAGTACTGCGAAACACTATACTATTTTAAATTAAGATTTTTCTTCCCTCATTATTTTTTATTCTTCTACTTTTTAATTTGTAAAGATAATAATCTTTTATTTAAATGTAACTTAGCTCTAATCTTATTTTATGAATAAATCTAAGTTTTTATATATATTCTAATGAATCTCCTTCCTTCGATTTATTTTAACCCATCACTCGTATTCCCTTTAATACTTGAAATCGCACGAGGTCCAGTCCCGAGTCAAAAGGATTAGGTTCCTTGACCTAAAAGATAGGACGGACGTCTGCATTGTCCAGGAACAGGTGTCATAGCTTTTAACTTAACCCACACATGAATCTCCGGGGTCTCAATTTTTCTATTGTCCATAACCATCGCTTTTCTAGGATATGTATATTCCCATGAGGTCAAATGTCTTTCTGAGGAGCTACTGTGATTACCAATCTCTTATCTACTATCCCATATACAGGAAATATATCGTCCTTTCGGGACGTTGATCCATTTTCTGGGATCGAAAAGATGCATACGACTCACAGCTGTTCGCCTCTGTGCGTATATCTATGATGAAATTGAGTCTAACCTTTTATACCCTCTCCATTCTCCCTCACAGTAGTGACCGAATTTTTAAGGGTTTGGACGTAACAACAGATATGTGGATGACATTATCTTTGCAACTCCACAGTCACAATTAAATTACCTGTTAGACACTTTTAATTCTATGCATGAAAGATTGCAATTCACTATCGAGATTAGTAATGAAAACAGACTCAATTTTTTGGATGTCACAGTGATACTATATGATTCCATTTTATCATTTTTGACAGGTATTCTGAACCGACGTCATCGGATAAGTAAATTCTATTCGAACCATCCTATTTGTCACAAAAAAGATGTAGTGTATGATGGACAGAATTCTTTCCCATCCACAATATCACCAAAACAATTTCAACCATAAGCATACTTTTAGACTATCTACTATAATGACTATCTACTTGTTTTTATTTTTTCCGCATTTAGACAAAGGCTTAAATTCCGCTGTTATCCTCACGCTAATACAAAGTTAAGGACAAAGTCCATCAGTAATTTCTGATCATTGTACTAGTTTTAATCATGAATTCAAATGGGAAAAAGTCGAAATTTTGGATAATGAATCTTAATATAAAAAAAGAATTATTTCTGAAATGGTCCACATTAAAAATCAAAAGTATGGTTTAAATAGACAGACAAATACCGATCCACTGTCTGACATATATCTACCTCTCTTACAATCCCTTTCTATATCATTGAATTCCCCTTCCTAGTGTCCTTCCTACATCATTTCAATTACCATTTCCCTTGTTAGATGGCAAGATCATTTCACTATCGAATGTTCTATATCTAGTATTATATCTCAGAGTTCGACAGTATTAAGACCCGTTTGATATCACTATATTTTATAATTGCATTTATAAATCAATTTTTTCTTTTTTAATTAATTTGGATAATATAATGTTAATCAACAGATATTTACTATTTATTTTTGTAGTAATTTTTAATAACTGACATTAAATTTCTTTAATGTAAAATATAGTCATATGATGACACGATTATTTCGTGGTATCATTTATTACAATATAATGTTATTAGTGTAAGGTAATCATTATGTTTATTGTAGTTGCAAAAAGAACATGAATCATGTATGCATCTGTATTACATTAAATTCTCTGTATCAACCTATTGTATATTCGAGAAGAAGCTCACGATATAATAGACCTCATACGATTATGTGACTTTTGGAATCGACAACTAATTCTGATGTGAAACTGTTTGAATCTAGGCCGTATCTTGCCATAATTATTCTTTCTAACATACGAGTACAACATGCACTTTTATATTTTAATGAACATCTTGCATCTAATTACTGGTAACATTTTTATATTTATTATTTTTTAACATTGAAAAGGACCCGATAGAGATTGAAATATCTATATACGAATTTAGATTATTTATAATAATATTATTATTCACACCTTTTCTGAATGGTTCTTAGCTCTATATTATATTATTTAACATAATCTTTAATTTAATTTATGAACTGCAATCCTTTAGCAGGGAAGCCACCCTTTGCTCTTTTCACGCAAGAGAGAATTATGTTCCAGTATAAGAAAATAAATCATTTTATAATAGGAAATTATCTACTGATTTAGGAGTTCGCACAAACGATTTTTGAGCTGCAATCCCTTAGCAGAAGAACTACCCCTTGCATTTTTTACGCGAGATAGATCTATGTTTCAATATGAGAAAATAAATTACTTAATGATAGGAAATTATCTACTGATTTAGGAGTTCGCGAAATACGCACAAATCGATTTTTGAGCTGCAATCCTTTAACAGGAAAATTACCTCTTATTTTTTTCACGCAGGATAGAACAAAGAACTATATTATAAAATCGAAAAATAAGTTATTTTATAATCAGAAATTGTAAAAAGTGTTTTTTATTATTATTAATAAAAAATTGTTATTAATGAAAGTTTTCCTGTTATTATTAATGAAAAATTCAGGCGAATTGTTATAGAATATACATATTGCATTACGATTCTTCTGTATCATTTTTTCAATAGAAGAAGTTTTTTATTTTATTTTAAATCCGTATGTTTATGCGTATTTCATTAATTATTATTATAAGTTTAATTATCATTGATTTCTAATTGTCACTAATTTTAAATAAATATGTATGTATTATATATATAAAATTGCACCATGATCCACAATTAGATCATACAATTGGATGATGATCATCACTTATAATTTCGTTATATTGTATATATTCCGATATGAATGCGCAAATCATTTTTATTATTGTCATGGGATATAGTAACAGAAAGAATAAATCATTTAGTGGATCCGCGATTAGTACATTGGGTTTAATTGTGAATAATTGTCATTACTTTATTAAATTCAAATTAAAACATAAAACGGTAATGAAATAAAATCATCCATAATATAATCTATATGAATAATCATAGATATTAAATATTTTATTATACGTTCAATATTGTTTTAGATAAAAATATGAATTTTTTCTTAAAGAGCGATCCACAATTAATGATTTTAACCTATCTTTCTGAATGCAAGATAACTAGCACGATATAGATTTAATCAACAAAAAATTATAACTACATACATTAAAAATATTTTACTACAATAAAGTAAAAACATTCTTTATTGGAAAAAAGAAACAGAAGAATCGTAATATGTATAACAATTTGCTTCAGTTTTTTATTAATAAGGAAAACTTTTTACAATTTCCCGTAAAAAAATGACTTATTTTTCGATTTTATAACAAAATACTTTATTCTTTCTAGCGTGAAAAGCGCAGGGGGTGGTTTTCATGCAGTTCAAAAATCGGTTCGTGAGTAATTCGAAAATTCCTAAATCAGCAGATAAATTCCCATCATAAAACGATTTATTTTCTCATACTGAACTTCTCATAGTTCCTTCTTGCGTGAAAAACGCAGGAAGTAGTTCTCCTGTTAAGGAGTTGCAGCTCAAAAATCAGTTTTGTGCGTATTTCGCGAGCTTCTAAATCAGCAGATAATTTTCCGTCATAAAATGATTTACTAGAAATTTAAAATGCTTATTACGATCGAAGCTGAATCTTCATTGCTTTAAATAATTCAAATTTGAATATATATTGCTAATATATATTATATATGTACTTGCATATATATCTTGCATATATGTACTTGCATATATTGTAGTCTTTTTCCAATTGCGCGCCGAATTGTTTTTCCGGACTATAAACGCAATTAAAACTACTCTAATAATCGCGAATTAAATTGACAAGTAATTTTTTATTAATAATTTATTATTATTTTTATTATTAATAATTTGATGCTATAAGCATCATTTGTTATGTCCGGCTCGCGGACGCGTTCACGCACTCCCGGCACGCAGAAATGAACAACACGAATATTATAAAAAAAATAAAAAGAGTTTATTGTGAAATGAATACAGAACACACACACACACACACACACACACACACACACACACACACACACACATACAGGTAAAGCTGAGAGCACACGATCGATAAGCGGATCAAGAGACACGTCCGAGTGCAGCGACTCATGTCCAAATCTGCCGATCTTATTAAATCACAGAGCCACGTGTCGTTGGGCAACGCGACTTCACGTGTGACGATCTACGGCGTCGACACGGCACGGGCGTAATACTGTCCTTCTTCCCTTAAATTGTCGTCCTGACAATTGTGGTTTTCCCAAGAACGTTGGTCTCCTTAAGGAATTCGGGACTCTCGATCAGTTTCTTGCTCCCTATTATGTTACTGCAGCAGCTTCCTAAAGCTCTGATCCTCCTAGAGTCCTTCCCGATCCTTGAGACCTCCTGAGTCTTCCACCCTTCCGAGCAGGACCCCTCTTCAGTTCCTCCCCAGAGGGTAGTTAAATTTCCGGACGAAACTCGCTTGGGCATCCCCTCGTCTTCATGAAGAGAACTCCAGGATCCTCTTGTCTCTTCTCTTGAAGCCTGGTACTCTTGGTATTTCTTTCATCGCAAAGAGGGGAGGGGAGGGAGAACTCCATTTTGGTTTTATTGCGGCACCTCTGCTTCCAATCCCTGCCTTTGTATTCGCCCTTCCTCCTGCGGAAAAATTTCGGTTCAAAAACCGCAGGAGAGGCAGCCTTCTTAAAAAAAATAATGTAGGGCCGCACGATTGAAGCGCGTTCGTTGATGACTTCTGACTTCTTCATCTTCTACGAAGATGAGCCCGCTGGATTGGCTGTGAGACACTCAAAACGCATGATTTCATTGAAGTCCTCAGGAGACTCTCTTTGTACCGCGTCATGTGCCATGCGAATGTGAATTCAACTGAGAAAGAAAAATAATTCGCGCAACTTACACCATAAGGTTACAAATTGTATTATTTTTTTCAAGTGATAGGGCTCCGATTTGTTAACTTTTATTTTTTAGCTCGTTTCTCCTAAACTTTCTAAATAAAGCGTCAGCCTATCTGAATATACAACTTCATTTTTATGCTTATTCGACTTATGAATATACGACGTCGCTTAATTTCTTTACTATAGGTGTTGGAATTAATTCGTAGCGTTTTTTAATGAAAGAATGTTATTTATTTCACATGAGCATTAAAAAATACATTAATGAAAGTACTTCCCATCACTTGTAAAACGCTACGAATTAATTCCAACACCTAATATGTAATATGGGCTTTTCCAATTATTCTGCAACTTCAGAGTTCTCTGTTTCCTTCTTCGAAGATTGTATAACCAAACTTTTTGTCCTTCCTTGAAATAAATTTATCTGGCCTTCATACCAGGCTTTCGTTCGTAAGAAAAGAAGGCTGTGGAATGAGGCCTTCTTTTATATATGGATCATAATGTGCACATTACGGTAATTTGTTCAGTTCGGTCATTTGTCTGCTCGTTCAATCCGTTCGCACGGACGAGCCTCCAAAATGTTTCATCCGAGCGTCCGGCTCGTGGAGAAGTTCTCGCGAACGCGTTCACGCACTCCCGGCCCGCAGAAATACACAACATGAATATTATAAAAAGAACAAGAAGAGTTTATTATGAAATGAATACACACACACACACAAAACATACGTAAAGAGCATACGATCGATGAGAAGATAAGTGGATCGAGAGACACGTTCGAGTGCAGTGATGGCTTACGTTCAAATCTGTCGATCTTGTTAAATAACAGCCACGTGTCGCTGGACAACGCGACTTTCAGGATTTCACGAGTGGCGATCTACGGCACGGCACGGGCGTAATAATATTATAAAGATGTTAATAAAAAAAATTGAAAAACTGTAAATAAATTTATTGTCGCGAAAAAACAATTCGGCCTTGGTAATCTAATAGCTTAGGATGCTCGTACAGAATACAAAAGACCCGGGTTTAAGTCCCGGCCGAGATAATATTTTTTGCAATAAATTTATTTAAAGTTTTTCAACATATTAACATTAACTTTATAATATGATGCTTGATCGTAGCATCAAATTATTAAAAATTGCTTATCTATTTAATTCGCGATTACTAGAATACTTTTAATTGCGTTTAGCCCGGAAAACAATTCGGCGCGTAATTGGAAAAAGACTACAATATGATATATATGCAAGTACATATACAATATATTAGTAAATAGTTTGAATTATTTAAAACAATGAAGATCCAGCTACGATCGTAATAGGCATTTTAAATTTTTGGTATTGATTGTATTCTTACATATGCTGTCTAAAATGAAAAATCTTAACATTATATAAAATGATTTATTTTCCCATTCTGGAACATAGTTCTCTCCTGCATGAAGAAGGCAAGAGGTGGTTTTCCTGTTAAGGGATTACAACTCAAAAATCGGTTTGTGCGTATTTCGCGAGCTTCTAAATCAGCAGATAATTTCCAGTCATTAAATGATTTATTTTCTCATATTGGAACATAGTTCTCATTTGCGTGAAAAGAGAAGGGGTGGTTTTCCTGTTAAAGGGTTACAGCTCAAAATCGATTTGTCTGTATTTCGCGAGTTCCTAAATTAGCAGTTAATTTCCTGTCATAAAATGATTTATTTTCCCTTTCTGGAACATAGTTCTCTCCTGCGTGAAGAAGGCAAGGGTGGTTTTTCTGCTAAGGAGTTGCAGCTAAAAAATTAAGGATTATATTTTTGAACTAGATTTATGCCAGAATCATATTCATTAAGGAAGTTTAAATATAGTTCTATTTCCAATGATTTGCCTTTAGAGTGTAGTTTTGAGATTGCTTTGGGAATAAGGGAGCTCGAAAATCAAAAGAGCACTGATTTAAGAGTTTTTAAAGAGCTCCTAATTCTGAGCTTAGAAACGAAATTTTCTATTATTAATTTTAAGGGGTGGGGGAGCTGAATGAACGTCCACTTAGTCCTTCCCCCACCTTTAAATTATAATAAGATTTCTGCTAACTGGGACAATCTCAAAATTTTTTTTTGCAGGATTTGAAGCTTATAAATTGCTCCAACTTCTAATCTATGCGCCTTTTTATTTTGATATGATGAGGGGGCCAGTTGGACAAGGGTACGCCTCTGAACAGGGTGGAAATGGGATAGGAGTCGTTTCGCGTGGAAGTCGTTCGCCTCCAAGTAGGAATGAGGTGGATTAGAAGTCGATTCACGTGGAAAATTATAAAATATATTTTAAAGCAGAAAATTTCTGTTTTATACATATGTATGATAGCTTATAGTAGATTAATCATAGAGTAATCACTTATTATTATTCTTTTTCTTTAACTTTTTAGACGTTTTATTAAACTATATAGCTATAACAGATTCCATCTCCTTTAAATGTTTCTTTTTTTATCATACATCTTAACAATAAATAAATCCAAAATCAGTAAATAAAAGCTAAAAAGCAATTAAAAAGACACGCGTGTATAATATTTAGTTATATTTCATGTGATTTCATTTTACTTAATTTCCAAAATATTTGATGTGAAAAATGATGATGAATTTGATAATTTCAAAAATATTTTGTGTAATTTTATTTTAAATATATATCATGTATATATGTGTCTAATTTAGCTACAATACCTAATACAGCAACAGAAGCTCGGATAAGTTGTTTTTGCTTTTATAGTTTTTGCCTTTGTAATTGAAATGAGAAGCCAGCTCGTCAGTCATTACTTTCGACATTATATGTCATATACATTCTTTGTAATTATTGCCTCCCAATCTAGTCAAATTTGTAGTCTGTAAAATTTAATTTAGTTGTTGAACTCTAATACATAAATGAGCATATTATTTATATAATTATTATATAATTTATCAAGCTCTTTATTGAATCTATGTCTCGTAAAAATCCAATTGTCCCAGGGTAGAAAGTAAATCTTTTCTTATATTTTCATTTATGTATTTTATTAATAACGGTATTCAAGTTTACTTGGTATTCGTCCATATCCTTTTTGTTCTTTTAATATTTTATTATTTGAAATTAAATATCACAATATCTCTTGTTCCAGTTGTTTATTTGAAACATGAATAAATAATGTTGTACGGGATTCTATACTACCATTACGAAAATTTTTTATTTTTGTCATTGCCGCCTTATTTATATGTTTGTGCTCATGATATTCGTACGTGCTCGTTGTTCGTCCAGCTTCGAGAAGAAAGGACACTGACAAGGGGCGCTATGTGTGGATGGCGTGCGAGAAGAGTATGCGTAGGGAATGCGGAACCGATTTCGTCTCCCACCTTAAATGTTAATAAAAGGGACGTCGATAGTTTGTAACTGATTAAACGACTTATTACCAAATATATTATTCTCTAAAGTAAGAATTTTGTGTCTTCATTAAATTGAATAAGCAGCGAATAATATATATATATATATATATTGGGTATGGGAATAAGTTTCTGCCCATTGCAGAAAGATGTTGTTAGTAGCATTGCTCGTGTGTCTGATAGAACGGCAAGACATGTTTTTGAAAGGTGTGTGTCCAAACTTTTGAGCCCAATAGTTGGCATTCATTCGAAACGTAACAAAGAGTAACTTTTTTTGCGTTGAAGATGTCGGAATTTATTCCAAAAAAGCAACATTTGCGGGAAGTTTTACTCCATTATTTTATTTTAAAGAAAAGTGTTGCGGAAACGCATCGTTTGCTCGTAGATATGTATGGTGAGCATGCTCCATCGAAAACTAGTTGTAAAGAATGGTTTCGGCGATTCAACAGTGGTGATTTTGACGTGCGTGAAAGAATACGAAGATGCACCGAAAAAATTTGAAGATGCAGAATTGCAAGCATTACTCGAAGGAGATTCGTGTTTATCGCTCGATAGGTTGGCAAAAGAGTTAAATGTTGATAGATCCACTATTGGAAAATGTCTACACGCAATGGGAATGGTGCAAAAAGAAGGAAATTGGGTGCCATACAAATTGAAAGAGAGAGACATGGAAAGACGTTTGGTCATCTGCGAGATGCTTCGTCAATAACAACAAAGGAAGGGTTTTCTATATCATATCGTAACTGGCGATGAAAAATGGATCTACTAAGATAACCCTAAACGCTTGAAGGCATGGGTGATGCCAGGTGAACCAGGTCCATCAATGCCAAAACGAAATATCCATTCTTCGAAGATTATATTGTGCATCTGGTGAGATCAAAGAAGTATTATATATTATGAGCTGCTCAAACCGTCCGAAACAATCATTGGCGATCGTTATCGGCTACAACTGATACGTTTAAACCAAGCTTTGAAAGAAAAACGACCGAAATGGGACAATAGACATAACAAGCTGATTCTGTTACATGACAACGCTAGGCCACACGTTGCAAAACCGATCAAGAAATACTTAGAAGGAGTAAAATGGGAAATTCTGCTCCACCCTACGCTGTATTCACCGGACATTGCCCCTTCAGATTTCCATTTGTTCCGATCCATGCAGTCGGCCCTTTCTGGAGAACGATTCAATTCTTATGAAGGTATCAAAAAATGGCTTGATGAATGAATTGCTTCAAAAGAACCAGATTTTTTCATTCGAGGAATCCGTTTATTACCGGAAAGGTGGGAGAAAGTTCGCTTCCGAAGGAGCATACTTTGAATAAACTCACTTATATAGATTTATTTAAATAAACACATCTTTTTCATTTAAAAAGGGCGGAAATTTATTCCCATACCCAATATATATAATCATATTGCATGATATATGGTAGTCAACACAATTTGTCAGCAACAAATTTACACATCTTTTTGATTCTTCGAGCCGGATCTTCGCCACATTGAATTCGAGATTGATCTAGATACACGACATCGCAAGTTATCAACGACACTCACAAAGTACATTCCACTTGCACAACATTGCACGGGTGCATGTCTGAGCATAATCTGAAAAGACGTAAAGTTACTTGGAAGTTGTATCCAAGTATTCACCTATCCGTCATTGGGAACAACGAAGCTCAGCCAGAGCATGATACATACGCAGCACACGTCAAATAGTTTATGTACAATAAGTATAAGGAAGAGCATGAGATTTTTTATCTTAAACCTATTCGAGTTCCACATATCATATGCAACAGCGGTTACAAACAGACATTGTCAATATTATTGAGGTTATTAAGCATTCGTCAAGCAATTCTTGCTTTAGAATAAGGTTAAACGGCACAGGATCAACTACGAGATATTCGTCGGCGGATTACTACGAATTGAGCTTACATTGCAGGCGGCGAAGAGAACAAGCATTATCATCCAATCATTGTAATGCTTCTAAAACTGCTTTACCTTTTGTATAATTGTATAATTTTGTAATATTACAGTAATTGTATGTATATTTTTATTATCTTTAAATCATTATGTACTATTCTATTAGCACATTGAGTATCCGTGATATCAAACGTTGTAATAATGGACATAAATTCATTAAAGGCAAAGCGACAATCGGTAAAGACTTTGTGCACGCATATAAGAACTTACGTTCATTCCAGGATGTTGATCAAAGAGTTTATGTACAATTACAGCTCAGAAAGGACAAGTTAACGACTTATTGGAATATTTTCGAGGAAACGCAATCCAACATTGAAGCATTAAAGCTAGATCTTGAGTTGAATGAACGCGAGTTGTTCGAAGCCGTGTACTATGATTTAATGACTCGATTGATCAGTTTGATAGATGATTTTCAAGTACACAAATTCAACAACAAACGTCGTCAATGTAATAACTAATCAGACTCCACCACATAGAAGTTCTAACATCGAGCTTCCGCGCTTGAATTTATCAGTGTTTACTGGAAAATTGGAATGGACGCCATTTGCAAATGTTTCGTACCATTTCTGAAAACAATAATCTATTAGATGTCGAAAAATTCCAATATTTGCGTTCATTATTATTAGGTGACGCAGCTGATTCAGTCGAGTCATTGGATCTTATCTTACTGGAGAGAATTTTACAGTTACATGATGCATATTGTCAGAGCGTTACGAATTCGTGTTATCGTCCAGTCGCACATTTAAGCAGTTATCGACATTTCGTGTATAAAAAAGGAGAGTATAAAGAAAGGAAGTCATTTAAAACTCATATCATTCATTAATATTACGATAAAGCCTGTAAATGCATTAAAATCACTCAAGCATCTAATTGACCAATGGAACGATGTTCTTATTCAAATTCTAGATAATAAATTTGACTCCAAAACCTTTCGCGATTGGAAGGATATGTTACAGTCAGATCAACTAAAAATTGATCAATTTGTATTTAAAAAATGTACTACACTCTCTCGAGTCAATTAAGAGCAAGGAGAATGCCTCGTGAGAGAATGAATAGTAATTCTAGTCAAGTGAACTACTCTCGTAAGTGAGTCATCAGTTGTGCAGCGTCAGTAAGCTTAAAATGCACTTTTTGTGTAAGAATCATCTTATTTATTATTGTCAAACCTTTTTAAAATTATCGACAGCACGTAGATTAGAAGAAATAAGAAAGTTTAAGCTGTGCATAAACTGTCTCAAGTCCAAGAGCTACGTAGCTGCACAGTGTATATCTGGAATATGTAAAACTTGTCGATTAAAGCATAACATTTTTCTGCCTATAGATAAACAGGGCAGCTTAAATTCCGTTGAGACAAATGAATCACTGCCCAGTTGCATCTGAAACAGTCAATTCTAAGTCAATGTCACTCACAATATGAGTAATAATAATGATAGCTATGTTATGTTATCAACTGCAATGGTCAATGCAATCGATGTTACAGGAAATTAGGTACCATGTAAAGTATTAGGTGTATGACTTTGCTCATTCGGTTTTCGTATAGATGGCTTTAGAGGTAAGTAGTGATCGAAATAAATAGATCATAGACGTCACACAATAAACTTGGGAATCTGTCAACATAATCCAAAAAGAAACATTAGTCGATTTGTGTCTGCATCATAAAGTTATTCTCGATTGAAAATGTCAGTTTACGAGTCAAATTCTTGTCATTTGCGGGAGGTTTTAATTTTCTGCTTCAATATAAAGAAATCTGCGGCTGAGGCTCATCGAATGCTTTCAAATATTTATGATGAAGCCGCTATTAGTGAAAGAACGTGTCATAAGTGGTTTCAACACTTCAAGAACGGTGATTTTCACGTCGAAGACCAGCATAGCGGTGGAAGAGAGAAGGTTTTCGAAGATGCAGAATTGAAGGCATTACTTGATCAAGACTCTTGTCAAAATAAAAAAAAATTGGCACGATCATTAGGAGTGACTCAATCAGCCATTTCAAAACGTCTCAAAGCCATGGGAATGATTCAGAAGCAAGGAAATTGGGTGCCGTACGAGTTGAAGCCGAGAGATGTTGAACGACGTTTGTTTTCTTGTGAACAGCTGCTTGAAAGGCAAAGACGGAAGAGCTTTCTGCATCGCATTGTGACTGGGGACGAAAAATGGGTTCATTACGATAATCCCAAGCGCAGAACAAACGGCCGCAATACAAACAACGAGAGACACGATAAAGTGATTTTGCAGCATGACAATGCTCGACCCCATGTTGCGAAAGTGGTCAAGACATACTTGGAAACGTTGAAATGGGAAGTCCTACCCCACCCGCCGTATTCTCCGTTGCTCCCTCTGACTATCACTTGTTTCGATCAATAGCACACGACCTGGCTGACCAGCACTTCCGGTCTTATGAAGAAGTCAAAAATTGGATCGATTCGTGGATCGTCTCAAAAGATGATCAGTTTTTTCGACGCGGGATTCGTATGCTGCCCGAAAGATGAGAAAAAGTAGTAGCCAGCGATGGACAATACTTTGAATTATAAATGTATAACCAGTTTTTTACAATAAAGCCTCGAATTTCGGAAAAAAACCGCATGAGCAAAGTCATACGCCTTATATTATTGGACAATGATTCACAGGTTAATTTGGTCATACGAAATTTCTTATCCAAATTAAATATAAGTACTTAACAACATTAAGTATCCATAGTCGGAATAAATCAATCAGTGAGCAGTGCGAACAAAGTGGCCACTACTAATTTCAGTCTCGCAAAAAATAGTTTTCAGTTGAATATAGAATGCATGTTACAAAAAGAATTACTGGATCAATTCCAATGACACATCTCAACAAACGAGCTATAAATATTCCTAAAAATATCAAACTTGCAGATCCACAATTTAATGTATCGTCGCCAATTCAATTGTTATTGGGTGTTGATGACTTTTGGCAGGTGTTGTACATCAGTCAAATTAAATCATCTGTTAATAATCCTACATTACAGAAAATACATTTTGGTTGAATTTCAGGATCCATCAATAATAGATGTTTACAGAGTAACGGTCATAAGAACACAATGACTAGTTGCTTGGTGTTTATCAATACTTCCAACAATGAGCTTGAACAATCATTAACAAGATTTTGGAATATAAAAGTAATTTTTTGAATCAAATTACCAAGGCTATCACCAAGTGAATGTGAATATGAAAAATATTTTTTACGCACGGTTTAAAAAAATTATGAAGGTCAATTTTGTTGTTATTTTACGAATTAAGTCGCACAATTACCAATTAAGTCGCATAATTATAACAACTCGGTGAATCTAGAAACATGGCTTTGATTAGATTACACAATTTAGAGAACTGATTCAAATACAATGATCAATTAAAAGCTGACTATACGAATTTTCTACAAGGATACTTAAAACTAGGACACATGCAGTTGGTAGAAGATTCAAACGGTAGGACGCGATTTCATTTACCGCATCATTGCGTAGCAAACAAGTATCACAACCAAGCTCAAGATCGTATTTAATGGATTCTGCAAATCCAATATTGGTACATCATTGAATGACCCATTTTAATGATGGGTCCGGTAGTTCAATTAGATTTGATTTCCTTGCTAGTGAGATTTCGTACTTATAAATATGTTTTTACTGCAGATGTAAAAATGTACAGACAGATTCTTGTGAATCAATCACAAACATCGTTGCAATCTATGCTGTGACGAGAGCATGTTACTAATCCAGTCCGTACATTTGAATTGAAAACTGTTACATGCGTCCGCGCTTTATTTAGCGACTAGATGTTTAAAGTATTTAGCAGAAACATATTACAGTGAATTTCCAGTAGGTACAAGGGCAATATTTTTTTTTAGATGACTTATTGACAGGTGCACAATCGTTGTCGGAAGCAAAAATTAAACATGATCAAATCATTACCGTTATGTCAAAGAGTGGCTTTGCACTACATAAATTGTTTTCTAATGATAAAGAGCTTTTAGAGGGATTCCGATCCCATAGGTGGGCAAGAAAACATTTTTCTAACTGAAACCTCTGTTACTCGAATACTTGCAATGGGATCCATATGAAGATTCATTTCGTTATACAGTTGATAAAAAAGACATAACATACGAACGTTACAAAGAGAAATATGCTTGCAGAAATCATATTTGTTTGATCCCTTAGGATTGATCAATCCAGTCATTCCCATTGTTAAGTTGATGATACAGGAATTGTGGAGATTGCAATTAGATTGGGATATCTCGGTTCCGATAAACATACATTCGCGTTGGTTAGAATATAAAGAGCAGATGCTCAGACTGAATGAATTACAAACCAATCTCTTTCCTGAGATTCTGAGATTTTTCATAAAAAATTACAATGTTTTTTCAATCAAACTCGTAGCCCTCTTACAATCAGTTATGACGGAATGTGTGATTATATTCCACCGAATGTGATTCCTATGCTCAGCGATTCTCTTCAATTTTCATCTTCACTTTCCATCTGTCCCACGTAACTCGCAATTTTTACAACAAATCTTATACACTACATTCGATTTCATATTATGCGGAAGTGGATTTTTATGCACTTTAATGAATTTCCGTAACTTGTTAACACTATAAAATGATATCCTAATTATCGCTGTTTAATCTATTAAATTTTTCGGAAACAGTAAGGACATTTTATTTATGATTAGTAAGAAGTCTTTGCGAATCAACTTATGTTTAGTAAGTCTCAAGCTGTAAATATGCGTTCTTCTTTCCATTTTTTCAATTTATTTAGTCCGTCTTTGGATTCAGTTAGATTATTTAAATTGTGGATTAAATAGGTTACGTATTAGGTTAACGAAAAGAGTTTCACGCTTCAGATTTGTTAAATACTGTATCGAAAATAATATTGTCGCCTCATTCATATCGCTTGTATAATTTATGTTAATTTGGAGCTTTTTACTTATAACTTGTCAAAAAGATTTGATCATATTAGATATCAGTTTGTTATGAATATTTTAAAATTGGAATTAAATGATATCTATAGAGAAATAGATTTTATCTGTATACAGTTGTTCTGACTTACACATGATATACCACGATGCCTACCTATTAACATTTGTAATTCCTTCTTTAGTAGATAGGAAAGTCTTATTTTTTTCTACGTACTTGAAAAGAGTAGAATTGATTCTAAATGTAACTGTTTACTATCAAAACAGAAGAATTATTAAAAAATCGATTTAAAGATATCAGAACAATGCGTTATTATTAAAACATAGCGACTACTGTGGAAGTTAAATCTTGTAATAATCGGGGACCAATAAATGGTTGTTTTTGTATCTCGAAAGGTTCAATTCTATTAATGAAACATAGTTATTCTTTAATGAAATTCGTTAATTCTATTAATGAAACGTATATTTATTCTCAGCCTTTTCTTTTAATGATTTCTTCTCTCTCATTTTTCTCACCATAGAATGATTGTTTTGTAAACCTGCCATCCGTTTCTTTAAATATACAAAATTTTTTTACAGTTGGAAGATAATTTAGCTTTACCGTCGAATAACAAACCGAATTTAATTTTTTATTTTATTAAGTGTACTAAAAACAATAGCTACAAACTATCTATTAATAAGCGAATCTCGATTTCAAACCATTCACTTCCCATATTAAATAATTTTGTGTCATCTTTTCTACAGCATAACAAAGTAAACAAAAAACCAAAGGTCTTTCAAGGCACTACATTTACGCTTGCCAAAAGGCCTAATTTCGCAGTGACACCTAGAAAGATTCCAAAGAAAGAAATTATCAGTTAAATAAAGTTGCTACGTCCAAATTCCGCATGCATGGAGCTGAGAGGACGTAGAAACCAATTATTAGACTGATTTGGCCATGTCCATCCAGGCTCCGGATCGCAAGGGAGTTGTGGGGAAGGACCAACGCAAATTGGGAGACATTTCGCTTCGTCCTGAGACTCCTAACGAGTCGGGGATCGAATGGAGGATGAAGTGAAAATCTCAACTCATACTCCGCTAAATGGACACACGAGTCGGACGTACTTTTAATTTAAAAGGCTCAAACTGGGTCATTGTGCCGGGAGGGACGCACTTCAACGCCAGATGTGCCAGTACGTCTATATACCCTGGCTTTCGGTCATGGAATTAATCCAAGTAACCGAGGAGAGGGCGAAGTGCAACCTCCACGGGAGAACTTACAATAAATACAAGGAAAGGTTTTTCAAATTAACAAACGAGGATATAATTTAATAGTGTATGTAATTTAATAGTACTATAATAAAAGCAATATTTAATAATACATTTTTTTAAGTGTAAAAATACAAGCCTTTGGTTCTCTATTCTGAAATGTGTTAGGATACGGATTTATGTATGTGAGCGCGCGCGCGCGCGCGCGCGCGTGTGTGTGTGTGTGTGCGTAGAAAGAGAGTTATGTATGATACAGGCGTTATTTTGTGTGAAGAAGATTTGGAAGGAGGAATGGAAATTAAAGTTGTGTAGGGTCATATGTTGGAGAGAAAGAAGATCGAAGGATGATATGAGGATTGAAAATAGGCAACTAGATCTTGCGATACTGACTATTACTCAATCGTTAGTACAAGGAATGAAGTAGGACATGTATTCCAATAATTGATAGACATTATGAAAGAGAATAGGAAGATGACCAGGGGGAGAATAAGCGTCAGTTTGAACGCGAGGAATTGAGGGGATGGTATGCGAGATGGGAAGTTCCTCAATCAGGAGTAATGATACCGGATGTGCAACTGGGGGAGAATGGGAAGAGGTCATCGAAGAAGTCTGGGGACAGATCGGAGACAGGAGAGTAAGATATATTTCTAGTGACGGCGATAGAATCGAGGGTAAAGAATGGACGACCAGAGTTTGTTCTTGGGGGAGGATGCTTAGCGGATTGTTTTCTAGAGTTTTCCACGATGTTAGAGCGGACACGGGCGATGAGTCGGCGCGTGTTATTAGTCCCCTCTAGATGATGGTGACGAGGGGCAGAAGAACTATGTGAAAGCATTAAAAATTTGGCCGTTTTTAAAGAGGGAGGACCACCCAATGTTCTGCAGTAAAATAGAAACTTACTACTTGGCGATAACGATGTCTAAGGTGTCTGAGGGATCGTCGGAGAAAGTGCCATCGACTGTGAGATGCTAGGCGTCAGATCCGCTTTGTTAATTTTCTCCGTCAGGCAGTCCCGTTAGTCTTAGTGTTGATAGTGTGATTTTACACTGATTCTGAGGAAAAAGGGCTTCGAGAATCGGATGAAGCCTTTTTTAAAGGTTCCCACAACTGTAGCTTCCCAAAAGAGAAAAATCACACAAAGGGCCGTGGAACCACGATTTTTATACTAATCACTCCCGATTACTCAAGTTTGGATTGGTCAAATAGGTTTCGTTAATTAATAGTAGAATTTTTCTTTACTCTCAGATTAGTCAAGATTTTGGGGAAGGAAAGGGTGTTAACCGGAGTTTGCAGTGTGGAAAAGTGTTTTCCTAAATTTTATGATCTTAATATTTATGGGAAAACGCACGTGCAGTGCGTTAAGAAAGCGCACGTGCAGCGTCGATACGAGACCACCCAGAATCTACTCCTGAACATCGCATGTCACTTCTTAGATTTTGTAATCACGGATTCATGAAAATCGTCCGCGACTTGACCGTTAAAAAATATTTTGGCGCCGGTCTTACGCTTTCAATGACATATTTATTATTGTTTTAGCCATAGTG
The DNA here is from genome assembly GCF_000204515.1 of Acromyrmex echinatior. The sequence continues at coordinate 519,337 of NW_011626961.1, forward strand.
TCCAAAGGGCACAAACTCGGTATTCTTTTGGTCCTGCCGCTTGTGCACGTGCACCGATTTTTAGTTTATCCCGGAGCGACATTTACGAGGATATAATGGATTCTTCGTTTTAGTTTTTAGTGCGGAAAAAGAAAATTTTTAGTCTTCTCAAGACTATAACGCTCAACTTGTACTTATTTGCAGCTGTCTTTTTATTTCAACGAATTCCAAATTTCCACAAAAGAAAAGAGTCGTGGGAGTTCGCTAGACATAATAAAGTCAATCATCTACCGATTATCAGAACAAGCAGATAATATCCACAGATAATATCCACAAATAATCAATATCTTTTCCAAAACCAAACCCCCCTTATCCCCCCACCAAACATTACTACAAGCGATTGACCCTCCAAGACCTGAACAGAGACACAGACATTATCGTGCTTCCAGCCGACAAAGGCAACACGACAGTAGTCATGAACATATCACTATAAGAAAAAGATAAAGAACCTTCTCTCGGACAAAGCATACAAAAAGCTTGACAAAGATCCAACTACAATCGCACAAAACACCAAGATCCTAGTAGAGAAAAGCAACATTCTCAGTAAAACCAAATCAACACTAAAACCTATACAGGGTGCGGCAGTTAAATCTGGACAAATTTCAATTTGAATTTCCCACCATATCGTAGTACCATCAGAGGTCGCGATTGAAGTTCTTGAACGCCATGGGCGTCTAGCAAACAGTCATAATCTTAAAATAGCCGAGATGATACGTACAAGTGCGGAGTACAATCGAAGAGCCGCGATTATTGAAAGCCTTCGCGCTGGGCGTTCGGCGACCGAGATCATTCGATTCTTCGGGTACCCGAGATTGACTGTTTATGATGTTGTAGCGAAATACAATGCTTCGGAGAAGTCCGAGGAAGGTTCCGCTAACCCATTTAGTCCAAAACTGGCTATCAGACAATGAGAACATGTTCTGGTCCAAAGAGTTTTGGCCCCCGAATAGCCCGGATTTGAACCTCCTCGACTACTATGTTTGGAGCGTTGTTGAACGGGTTACCAACAAGTCGCGGCATCCTAATGTCGCGTCTCTACGCGCCGCTATCGAAGCAGCATTCGCCAATATGGACAGCGCTGCGTTACAGAGAGCGTGCGGGCGCTTCAGGACAAGGATGGAGGCGGTAATTGAGGCCAACGGCGGTTATATTGAGTAATTGTACTCCTGACAGGTCACACGAATATTGACTTAAAAACATTTTCTTTTACATTTGTACTTTGTGTCAATAAATTATATTTTAAAACAAAGTTTAATTTGTCCGGATTTAACTGCCGCACCCTGTATATCATTTCTCACGAAGACTATACGGATTACCAAAAGTACACAAACTAAACACCCACCTCAGACTGATTGTCAGCGTCATACACTCCCCGACATACAACTTTTCCCGCTTCCTAGCACAAATACTACAACTCCTCACTGAAAAATCTAAATCACACATAACCAACTCAACAGACTTACAAAAGATCCAAAAAATCCGACGTTCTACAGACCTGTTTGCCAGTTTCGCAGAATCTTTTTTCATACAAGTCCCAATAAAAGACACATTAAACATAATAAAGGCCTCATATGAAGTTCCCTCCGACCTCATTCTGCTAAGAGCACTTAACAACCACTTCTCCTATAACAAACAATTTTATAAACAAACATCAGGAGTGCCAATGGGCTCACCTATTTCTCCTGTAATCGCATGATTTCTCCGAACATCTTCATGGAGCATTTGGAGAAAGAGGCTCTCAAAAAAACATCCAAAAAGTCAAAAGTTTGATTCCACTATGTAAACGACACATTTGTGTTATAGAGACACGGCAGAGCCAAACTCCGTAAATTTCTTATTTTCCTCAACAATCAACATCCAAATATCCACTTCACTGTAGACATAGAGGAAAACGGAAAACTCGCCTTCCTAGACGTTCTTATCTCTAAGAAAGCTGACGGTACCTTATGTCATCAAGTGTTCAGAAAACCAGCATACACAGATAGATATCTACAAGTCGTACCACCACCCACAAAAACAGTCAGCAATCAATTCATATGTACATAGAGCTTTCACTATTTTTGACATAGAACATTTACAGACAAAACTCAACTACCTAAAACTAACCTTACAAAAAAACAAACACAACAAAAAAGACATAACCAAAATAATCAATAAACAAGACAAGAGACTCTGATACACAATCAGATAAAAGAATCCTATCTATTCTCTTCATATGTTAAAAAAACACCAGAATTGGCAGGATATTAAACAAACACAATATCCGAACTTCAAACCATCCAAAGAGATAAGACAAATCTTAAGAAATCCTAAAGATCAAAGATCTCCATTCAGCTCCGCTAAAATATGTAAAATACTTTCTTCCTGCGGGCAAATACATTAGAGAAACTAAGAGAATAGTCAACCTACGGATTAAAGAACACCAACGTGATGTCAGGCTAAAGCACACCAGTTGACATGATCAGAATGCAATCAAAACAGAATATCAAATACTATTTGACAAGACGAGCACAATAGCCAACATTATATCATACTTTCCAAGAAGTCATAGAGATACAAAAATCTTAACAGAGATAATAGCTACAACATAAATAAAATATGGAAGACCATTCTCCCGATTATTAAAGATCGACCGATTTCCTTCACCTTTCCCCTTCCCCCATCTACAATTCTCTCCTTCTCTTCCATTATTCCAACAGCGTAATATAAAGGGAACAGCCCGTAGAAACAGTTCAGTATCAGGCTGTTCCCTGATGAAGTGAACTGCAAGGTTCATGAAATGTTAGCATTCCAAGAATGCTAGCAATTCCAAGAATGGATCTGGACACGGAGAAAATTCGCGAAACGCATAATCTTTATATAGAAAACATCCGTGGAAAGAATATAGACAAAAAACTGTTAGAATTAGCTAAGGAAACTAGATTTTTTATTAAAAGAATGAATAATAATATTATTTTTACACTTATATAAAGATTATGCATTTCGCAGGTTTCCTCCATGTCCAGATCCATTCTTGGAATGCTCACATTTCGTAGTTATAGTTCACTTTATCAGGGCGAAAAGCAGCCTGATATTGAATGAATTTTCTTTAATTTCGTTGAATGTAATCAGTCTTTTTACTAATGTGCCGATTGATTATACAATTGATTATATTGATTGATGTATATGATTATTGGCAATGTATTTCTAGAGATTGTTGTTTATCAAAGGATGAATTAAAGTAGTCAAATTTGTTTTAAATTCTGCTCTTTTTAATTTTAATAATATTATATATAAATATAATTATGGCACTGTCATGGGCTCTCCGTTGTCTCCCATTGTTGCGGATTTGGTCATGCAAAAGTTGGAAAGTAAAGTCTTGTCATTAATTCAGTTATCATCTTTTTATTAGATTTGATATAATCATGACGGCATTTGTTATTTTGATTAATTCTGTTCTTAACATTTTTAATTCTCAACATCCAACAATTCAGTTTACCATGAAGGTCGGTGACGATAGCTTGAACTTTTTAGACGTCACTTTAATTGTTAATAATAACAATATTATTGAATTTGATTAGTACCAGAAATCAACATTTTCAGGTAGATACTTGAATTTCTTGTCTCATCATCCAATCTCTCGAAGGAGAAATACGATTACTGGTTTGATTGACAGAGTAATTCTGCTTTTAAATCCTAAATTTTATTTTAATAACTTTTGTTTTGTAATTAAAATTTTGATTAGATAATGATTATCCGTTGGAATTTATTTTTGATAATATTAATAATGTCAGTCTGAAAACCATTATTAGGTTTAAAAGTAAGAAACCGGATAGCGATCACGTACAAATCGTGAGACCTTCATGTTTACTGTTTCTTACGTCCCTACTGTTTCCGAAAAATTTATTAGATTAAACAGCAATGATATTAGGATATTGTTTTATAGTGTTAATAAATTATGGGAATTCATTAAAGTACATAAAGATCCGCTCCGCATAATATGAAATCGAATGTAGTGTATAAGATTTGTTGTAAAGATTACTAGATACATGGGACAGACGGAAAGACAGTTGAAGACGAGAATCGCTGTGCACAGTAATCATATTCGGTGAAGTACAATCACACGCTCCGTCATAACTGACTGGTTGCAAGAGAGCGAGCCACGAGTTCGATTGGGAAAACATCGTAATTTTGAATAAAAAACCTCAGTACAAAAAAAGATTGGTTTCGGAGATGCTGTACATCAGGAAATAGACACATGGTTTCAACCTGCAAACGAATATGGAGGGGCTTCCCAGGGCTTACCTTCCGATGTTGATGATTGTTGATGGGCTATAAATATCGAAGTTGTTGAATTGCCAGTTAGTCAGTGTTCTTTCATTGTGTTCGAGATGCATCCGAAAAATCAGTTTTCGCAGATTTGATGTACATGCGACATGTGGAGAAGCTTCTAGAACAATTTCAAACGTTTCTAGAAGTTTCCGAAAAACAAACTTGACAATCACTTAGTTGATAAAGTCAAAAAATATAATCAAAGGCATGTCATACGTACACAAAAACCAACCGCTAAAACGGCAATCAAATTCAGATCGGTCTCAGCGCACGCGCGCTCGCGTGACGCGAAACGCGTAACATACTGATACCCCAATCAGAATTCCTAATTTAGCGAGCGCGCATGGCAATAGCGTACCGCTTGGCCGTCGAGAATTGCCAATCCTGACCCGAATCATGGGGGGATCACCTCAATTTTTATAATTTTCGAGAATCTCATAGGCGATTGAAAAAGAAAGCCTTTGTTCTACAAAAGGAATAAAAGGTCGAATCGAGGTGTAATCCTTCTTCTTCGCCTTTTTTCAATCAAGTTAACGCTCCGCAATAAGTGCAATCGCCTGTGAGACGCTCCGCCGCAAGAAAACCGCCGCGTTCGACTTGTGATCGAAGATTTGTGTAAGTCGAACTTTAATTCAAATTCTGCCTTCTCGCTCAAATTTTCGTTCTATTGCTCTTGCTTTGTCTCGCTCTCGAATACATTGAATTAAGAAATTCATTCTATTTGAAAATATTTAAGTTGTTATTTGATTTCTTTTCAGATTACAATCAATATTAAATTATTTTTCCAAGAAATTTAGTCCTATAAATTTTGAACAAAATTTAGATTATTATCAAAGTTATTTTTCAATATTAAAGTTTCTGTAAGTATGTGGAAGTGGCTCACTAGAATGAAATTGTTCGTATCATAATTATAATATTAATTTGCCTCTGAATATAACTCAAAAATGAGTCGAAACATAAGCAGGTAATCCAATAAAAAGAGTTTTGTTTATATTTACATTGCTTGTTTTGCACAACAATTACCTGACTCCTATTGCCCTATTTTGCCCAATTTTTTTATATTTTTCAAGTGATATTGCAAATGTAACAACTTGCCTCAGCTCAATAACAACTTGCCCCACAGTGAAATAAATTATTGAGCTATTAAAGGTGTATTTAAAGCAATGCATAGATATTTATTAATTTAAATGTATACATTAGTACGGAAAAAATTGCTAATCAAAAATTGTAACAACTTGCCCCTGTCTCCCCTATATGACCGGAAAATGACCTAAATATTACTTGAAATTTTCACGTAAACAGCTAGTGAAGGGGTGGTTAGAAAAACGCTGATTGGTCTCTCTTAAAGAGACAAATATTAATTGGATAGTTGCAAATACAAGGTATACTAAAAGGTCGCTGTTTCATTTATGCATTTTTATACATAGAATATATATCCGCACATTCTATGATTCCTCAAGATAAATTGGATATACAGTGGATATTAATTTAAGTTCTCATGGATATCCACTGGATATTCACTATTCCTTACATGTATATGCAATGTGCATGCAAATTCACTGTTTTATATATATATGTATACGTATATATATAACACACACACACACACACACACTATGTACTTTATTAATTACAATTAATTTTTGAAAACCCATCGCCGGTGAGATTCGAACCTTAAAATGGTAGTTTAATACACTAACGCTGAGCTAATCGCATGCGATTAAGTCATCGTTATACTGCTACAGTTACTATTTTTAATTTTGTATTTTTATGATCATACGATTTATTCATGAATATTTCGGAATGTACGTGAAAGTATGTACACACAATGTCCGCCGAGAAATGTATACTATACGGCAGATCTGTAAATGTTCGTTCAGCCGATATACATGAAGAACATATTTCTGAATATCTACTGATGTATATAAATTAATATCAGTATAACATTCGTCTACGAATGTACATTTGTGTATGTACATGGCCTTCATTTGTATATTTATTTTATGTACATGGATACATTATAGATATTCATAGATTATACATATATTCTATTATAAGAATATACTTTCATTTGTTCATTCATAGACATACATATAATATCCCATGCATTACATATAATATTTTATGTATATCCTTTTATGTATATTTTGGATCAATAACGGATATTAATTAAATATCTTGTGCTATCTGGGCAGAGACTAATTGAAGATAAAGAATTTCGTACCGATTATGTTAGTTTTTATATTTTATTATTACAATAATTTTATTAATTTAGATATTTATACACATTTTTGAAAAATATAATAATATACAATGTTTTATTTTGTAAAAGACATCATTGAAACATCTAACAGAGGAAAATATACACAAAACGATTCTGATATTAAAAAGATTTTTGGATAAACATTCAACTCATAACACTACAGCAATCAAAGATAAATATGTCATTAAAAAAAAACAGTTTTTTATAAAATTTTTCTCGAATAGTATTTTTTATTAGTACAAATTTTTTTCGATTATCAATATTATGTGTCAATATATTATGGCGATTGCATCGCCACATATATCCGTCTTCACGGAATTAGTGAGAGATAACGACACATACACACGCGACTAACACATTCACATTCACATTTTCACACCAGTAGAAACGGCTATATATACGAATCAGTCGCAAAAACGAGACAATAGCCCTTTAAACGTGTACATTGCTTTTGGCAGTCTCGAATTTCCTCAATGCGAAAATAAATAGAGACTTATTAAACAGTAATATACATATATACAATCGATACTCTGATTCCTCAACTGATTAAGTAATTTATCATTTAAACAGTTGTTCGCAGCGGATAACAGAATCTTTTAAATTTTAAAACTAGGTTATGAAATAATATTTGGTATTCATAAACATTTCGAAAGATGCGAACGATCAAAAGCGAGGACGTCCATAGAGTCGACTTAGAGACACGGGCGAGTTGAGACGTGCTTCATTTGATGTTTCTGTAATTAACGGCTAGCTATAATAAATTTGAGATTTGTTTCACTTGACATTTTATTTAGACGATTAAAATCAAACATTATCAAAATATAAAATAATAAATTTATTTATAATTCCATTATATAAAAGTGTAATATATACTTTATATTACAGACTTGTTTTGTGACAATTACACAGATAAAAATGATGAATCCATAACAGAAAAAGATTTTAATAAAGCATTAGGAAGTATTTTTAATAATGCTAAAAATTGGGACAATTAGCGAAATATACGATAATTATTGGCTAATGCCAAATAAACAATGATGAAAAGAATGAAAAGTCTAAAGACGATTCTGTCTAACTTTTACTGTCTAATTCTCTACCTAAAATATTATTATTCTTAATATTTTTATGTCACCTAACATTTTTTGAACATTACTAATTTTATTATTATTCTGCGCGTAAATAATTAATTATACCCCAATTAATATGAGTATTTTAAACAAATGTTAAAAATATCTAAAAAAATGTAGCATTTTAAAAATATCTTTAATATTTTTGTTAATATTCATTTTCAGTTATTTGGGATTAATTTATTTTATTTTTATTCATATATATAATATATGACGCAGAATTTAATAATAATTTCACTTTTGTATTATCTTAATACTTTTGTATCGTTTACATAAATTTTTAAATAAATTTTTAAAAACGAACGTGTAATTTTAATTGTAACATTTATTAAAATACTATTAAGTATTTTATAAAATTTCCTCTAAATACATGAATTATAATTCTGGTAAAAATAAGACATTTTAATCAGGGCCTGAAGAATGTTTTTTATAAGGTTCTTGTAAACAATTTGATACATACCACATAAGAGCCTTTATTTTACTTTAAAAGGCCCCGACTTCTATTCAGGCTAATTAGCCGAGACTTTGTTAAGACTTTATCAATATTTTTATTCGGGAAACTGATATGTTAATTTCCTTTTTTCAAAGATGAAAACTGTCATATGAAGTCAATATTTTAATATTAAATATTTTTAAATATATTTTTTTAATAATTAACAATCAAAATGAAGGATAGAATTATAAAAATTAAAAATGTTTTATATATATAATACTTTCAAAATGAAACATGATAACAGAATTATGAAAAAATTACAGATCATTTTAAATCACATTTAAAAATAATACGACAAATTTGGTAACGGTTTACTATCTGAATCATAAGTTATTTTAATAACTGATAGATTTTTTTAATCTGTACTTCAAAAATATATGAAAATATATTATAAGATACATTGCGATGCATGAATTAGTTGTCTAGTAAATAAACAAAATATTTATTTGTTCTATATCTTTGTAATCCATCTTTCCCCAAATAATAATCCTTAAAACATAGATATTATATTTTTAAGGCATATAAAATTAATGAATTATTAAGTATTCTTATCATGAAAAAAAAATAAACTCAATGAATGAAATGTACGAATAAGTTTTTACAAAAACGAAGGATTTTTAATTTAAAAAATAATAATCGAGAATATACAGAGCATAAGAGTCAAATAATAACGAAATATTTTAAAACAGAAACTCAAACGAAAAGTATATATAACATAATACTGTAATTAAAAATCAAACTGTGATTGAAAATCAAATATACATTACATGTTTCGATCTCACGATTAAGTCTTCTTCAGATATGTAAGCCGTATATGTACAGGTGATGTTACATTGATTGAACGCAGTCGAAGAGATAGATAAAATTATACACATAATAATGATGACCAGAGAGATGTTTTGCAGAAAGAAAATTACTCGCAAAAGGCTGGACCAGTTGTTTAAAGTTTCCCGATGTTCTAATAAAAATTTAAGTTGAAAATAAACTAAAATAAAAAGAAAAAAGTTCAAGTAGATGCGTGACTCTGGTAAAATAACTCACCTAACTGGCAATAAAGTCAAGTTTCACATGTCGAGAAGATGCTTGTCAATTTCTATATAATTAAGTTTCAGTGTGTAAGAAATGTATGAAATCATCAAGATTAGAAAACACCTAGAAGATATAAGTCAAATGTAATTATTTCGAACACCTTTTATAAAGATAATTATAAGTAGTTACACATTATTGGCACATAAAAATAACTTCTAGTAGCAATTTATTGTCAATACATTGATTAAACGTTGAGGATACATTAGGTCAATATTTGGCTAAATATTATGCCAATAAATTGTACTACTAGGAACTATAACTCTGAATGAACTTAAAATAAGATGCATGTTTATATGAATTTAAACATTGTTTTTATGTTCCTATACGCTGCTGAAATAAATTCCATATATTATGAAACATCATTTTAATTTATTTTTTCTTATATTAATTTTTTTACAATTTATTTCTTTTCTTATAATTGCACAATATATCGAGATTCTGAATATATAATTTAAAAGATTAATATGTGGTTTAAGATACAAAAATAAAAAAATACAGAATACATGGATTGCGATGTAAAATGTTTGTTTTTCCCAAACCACATTCTTAATCAAGCAGATCAAACAAATTCGTGGTAGCGTGTAATGCCGTTCTCGTCTGCCCGTTTAACCAATAAATAATTTGGCAAACAAATTGATCCCCAAGGACTATAAACAGATACTTAAAGGCACACGATCTCGCTGTTCGGCAAATTAAATGTCTTTACACAAACATGAACATAAATTGCACTATTGGACAATAGGAAATCATTCGATGGTCAGACCCCTACTGTGAGAACCGAAGTGGGCCCTGCGGCGTGAAATCTCTATTATTCCAAGGGTCGGAGAATGGTTCGAGTATGTTCCAAATCGTTCGATGGACACGCGTATGCGTGCCAAGGGGGATGCTTTGACGTTGACAGGGGAGCTGGGTATTCGGCTGGTCCTCGCCCCTCGAAAATAATGTAATCGCGAATTAAATGTTTGCTCGGATATCGTCAATCACCAACCAGGCCTCTTGTTTAAGAAAGAAGCGACTAGGTGGATTTGACTTCGACAACTGCGATCTTTGAATAAATCTCTATTCTGCGATATATGATTAGATAATATATAAATTGAAATTTGATATATAAAAGAATTGTGTTGATTGATCCTTAAGATAATTTATTTTTAATGCCCCATATAGATTTTTATTTTCAAATTCCGTTACTTCTAGAGATAAAAAACCATTTTTTTACTTCGGAGGAAAGTATCAAGTAAAAATTAAATTTTTTATTGTAAACGATATATATATATTTTTATTACTAAATTACATAAAATTCATGAAAAAATATATAGTTATTTCAATATAATTATTTGAACGATAGATATTTTATATTTAAAAGCTATATAAATGATGTTATTAATGCAGATAACATTTTATAAGAATAATAGACACTTTTGTTGCATATTGTAATAATTTGTATTACTCTATATTTTAATTATTTTTTTATTCTATATTTTAATTACTTTGAGACAACATCCCAATATAATATTGATTCAAGAGTAATTAAAGATTCGATGAACGTTGTCTCACTAATTTAAATTTAGAATATGTATAATTATAATCATATACAACAAAAATAGTCCATTAGTCCATTAGTACAATAAAGTATAATTTATATTAATAATAGTATAGAATACTTACTTAAAATTGAAGTACAGTATAAAACATCATTTAAATAATAGTGAAAGATAAGGCATATTTATAGCCACTGGCATTATACGATATTAATCATTATACAATATTTTAACTTTTGTAACTATTACAGATAAGTGCAAAAATTAAATTCTGGAACAATATAATAGTACAGCGTCGTGAAATGATTAAGAAAATGTCCAAGTAAAAAATTCGGCCATAAGAAAAAACAATTATTTCTCGAGTTTTTTATCCTAAAATTCTAGGATTTTTTTCATCTTTTACATCTCTAGTTACTTCGATATCTCATTCGATCTGTTTTTTTTTAGATATACTTCTTATTATTTTTAATATTGTGAGTTATATAACTATGAAAGTTTAGACTTTACAGTTAACACATTTAATGTATAATGTTATATATAAATAATTTCTTTTTTTTTAATATGCATGTACAATATTATAAATGTAGTACATGTTGTAAATGTATATACTTCAATTTTTTATATTATACTTACTTGCTACTTTGATATTTTGAAGAGAGATACGATTGCATTACACTCTTAGGAAAAAGTGTATAATATATTTCAATATACTGAATAGTTAATCAGTCTATTGAAACACTTTTTCTTAATGACATAAACATGTAAATGTTTATAGATTTTTAAATAACTGCTATTAAATATTTATTAAATATAAATAAACTTATAGCAATACTGAATATGATCAAAATTATTATTAAAATATAGGAAATATACACAAAGAATATTTCTGTGATCGACATATTTTATATGCTTAAATTTGTTTAAATAATATACAAAATACAGCCAAATGTAAGCCAAATGTAAGCCAACGCAAGATGTTCAAGTGACAATATTGATATATTTTTATATAAACTTAGACATAGAGTTTGAGTATTCAGCAAGATACTACAGACGATGTTTTCTTAAGAAAGAAAGAATTTATACTGAGCAATATATTAATGATGTTCCGGATTTGATTCCTAATGTCAACGCACAATTTAGACTAATATATAATTAATATACACTGAAGAGGATCCAATTCTTGGAATCCAATTCTCAAAATGTCTGTAAACTGATTTATAATCTATTGATTTTAAATCATACGATATAGATCTTGTATTGATTCAGATCTTGTATTTGGCTGTATTTTCTATCAAATATATTAAGAACACATAGAAAGAATACCTCTGCTAAAATATCTAAAAAATTTAAATTATATACGTTCGAAAATCATTTTGTTAAATTATCAAAATAGTATTGTGTAGAACGATCAAACATAATGAAGACTGTTGCAAAAAATTTTGTCAGTCCATCAACCAGCTTCAACATCCTACATAATTATTTTAATAGTCCAACAAAAAAAAGTATTTTCAGATCTATATGCAATAGTGCTCACAAATATTTTGACACTAATATTTTTGTCGCATTTTACGAAAACCATTTTATGAAAAGTTAAATATCTCAGTGAAAGAAAATATATGTAGATAAGTTTAGACCACATATTTTAAGACGCAAAGATATAAAGCATAAATCTGTGTTTAAATTTTTTCTATGATATTTCGTTTCTAAATAATGAAAGATTAAAAACTGATATTTTTAAATTTATTTTTGTTTTACTTTGAAATGCTGCAGTTTTATAAAACATCATCGAATAAAATTTCATATAAAAGTATTTTAAAGTAGATTTTCTTATTCGTAAAATATTTTTTGAAAAAAAAATCGCTATAATCATTTTCTGAGATACCGTACTTTTTTTGTATAAAATTTTAATGCGTAAATACTTATTTAAAAAAAAAATGTGTTTTTACCCCAGCCAACATGACACTGTTGTATAATTTTTTTGTCATTATTCACATATCTCTGTTTTATAATAAGACAGCTTTATGGCGTAAACCAGATATCCTGATATAAGTATGATAATTTTATTACAGTATTTATCTTTGTTATGTATTTAGCACATAACATAATTATGTAAATTAAACGTAATTAAGTTATATCCATATACCATTCTATGAAGACATAACAAATACAATATACATTTATATCACTAAACCATAATGGAAAAAGATGTAAATAATACATGTTTTGATTACATCTGCAGAAATGTATACTGTAGTCTGTAACAGTTATATTACTAAAATTATGAGATTTGACTTTCCTAAAAAATTACATTACTACGATGTAATATAATTTCATAAATTATTCGTCACTTTTTCAGTGTTTGAGCATATTTCATTATATTTGTTTTTGCACTTTGAGAGATGATTTTGTTATATAAACATATTAAGGGACAACAAATATGATAAATTGATAAGAAAACGATCAATCAATAAATACTATTGCAAATTATTTCTCATTATTCGTCAATATAACAAATAATCAAAATAATCAGTATCGCTAGTAAATAAAGTCTATCCAAAAGATAGGTTAGGTTCTATATAGTTTGCTTTTATTATGCTATCAATTAATTATTTTTATGCAATTAGATAATAACCCAGCAAACGAGAATGGATTGAAATGGATTAAAATAGATTCAGATTTTCAGAAATACGGATTTCATGAATGTTAAAATAAATCCTTTTCAATCCTGAATGCATTTTTATTCATTTATACGAATTGCAGATATATATATTGCAGAATAGACATATTGCAGAATAGGCATATTTCTATGCCTTTCAATCCAAAAATAATATTAATATTTTTTGTGCATCGAGAATATTACTCAATTCAGAATTGTGAATAGAAAGTACAGTTTTTAATTCAGTTAAATTAAAAAAATAATATCAGCAATTTCTATGCAACGTGAATACTGCTCAATTCAATATTTTGAATATAAAATGCAGTTTTTCAATCTAATTGAATAAAAAAAGTTTTTATTTAAAAATAGACCATAAATGCTACTTAAATTACTTAAAATTATAAGTAGGAAATTTTTCGTTTCAACTAAGTTCAAAAAAATTGTAACGTAAAAATAATTGAACTATGTTCATTTGTTTATCTTTGATTAGAAGTAAAATGAATGATCAATGTGAACACTCGCAAATTAAGTCGAATACAACCCGAATATTAAACTAATCACGGCGTGCGACATCGGCCAAGCGAGATTAGATTATCCGACACTTACCCAGTGTTGTCTCATAGTAATATAAATTGTTTATACTTTATTATATCTGTTAAATGATGATATTTTTGTGATAATATTGTGATGATATTTATATAATTTCGTTACTAGTTTAGCTGGTTGTAATTAAAGTAGAGAATGAATAACACATTTACCAATTGAAGAAGTAGCGGACACGGTTCTACGGTAATGTAGCGGATAATATTCTACGGTAACGTAGAAGATTCATAATCCAGAGGTCCCAAGTTCGTATTCCACTAAGATACGTTTTTTAAGATCAATTTGAAGTAGTTAATTTCAGATATAATTATTATAAATGTCTTAGGAATAAAATTTGTAACCCTTAAAGATGAACATTTTTTTTTTTCGAATATTAAACTAGTGTCAACTCGGATCCAATCCATTTCAATCCATTCAATCCATTTTCATGGATTTAAAATACGGATTAAAAATTTTAATCCATTTTAATCCATTCTCATTTGCTGGGAATATATACGATTGTCATGTAGATTTTTCCTTTATAGATACAAAAATATAAAGAATAAATATTTAATATAAAGATCATTATCATTTCCTAACTAAGTGAATAAATACCAGTCTCCCCCCTTCCGTATTATTTTGTTTCCATTTAATTTCTTTAAATATTAATAATATTAAACTGTCAGCAGAGGCATGAAATTAATATAAGGAATGGTTACAATAGAAGATATAAGTAATGTTGCTAATGACTCGATCACAAAAGTGTGATTAGCTCAACGTAAGTGTATTATTATCTACTGTTTACTATCTACTGTTGATTGTTGTGATTATTGTTCTAGTAGATAATAGGTTCAAATCTTGGTGACGATTCGATGCGTTTTTCAATAATTAATTGTAATTAAAAAGATAAGACTATAAGTAAATAATAAATTGAATTGGAAAAACAAAAATAAATAATAGCAAAAGAATTATTTTTTTTGTTAAGATATAATCATAATCTTTTTATAACATAAAAAAATAATTTTTATTTAAAAAAATTTTTTGTTACAAATAAAAAATATATTTCTTTCATTTAAAAAAAGAGTTGCAAAATTACATAAATTAATTTTTTAATTCTAATAGCAAGAAGTAGCCAAAAAACTTCTTCAAATCTAAAAAAATTGAGTCGGTGTCAATAAATAACAAATAAATAACAATTTCACTTATTTGTGATGACAGTGACAAATTTTGCATAAATATTATATATGCATTTCGTCTCAATACATAATTGAATTATATATCAATCCTACCACCGTTTTGTATTTAAATCATATCATTATTATGTAACTACTATAGTAAAATGGAACAAATTTGAGAACGTTCTCCGCAAATTCACGTAACTTTTGACATCACTGTTCCAAAAAATTAAGATTATGTATCAGTTACGAGTTTGAGATGTATTTATGTTTGCTGGCACGGAATTAAAAAGTTTACAAAAAAAATCAAACGAGAAAAAATTTATCTCTACAAAAATCGTTGTATCAATATTTTTTTCAGGATGCATTTAAAAATTTAGAAGGCCTACTTTAAAGTACGTTTATATTGAATTTTTGTCCGATGACATTTCATCAAACTGCAACGCTTCATAGACAAAAATACTACAAAAAATATTAATTTTTAATTTTATATAATTTAAGAATAAAATATCATAGAAAAAATTTAAAAACATATTTAAATCTGTATGTTTTCGTTTTGAAACGCATAGTCGGAAACTACTTTACAATTTTTTTCCATCAAAATATTTAACTTTTCGTGAAATGTTTATTTCATCGAAATATTAATGTTAAAATATTTATATACCACTGTATATATATTTAACTAAATTTTTAGATATTTCAGTAAAACTATTCTTTGTATATCTAATTTATATAAATATTTTATACACTATTAATAAAATGATAATAAGAAAGGCGAAAAAAGTTAAAAAAAAACAGCATAAAATAAAAAATGTAATGCTTATATGAAAATATATAATAAATAGATATGAGAGAATGTACATATATATATTCATATTACATATAAATTTTAACATACATGAAGTATCTGCTTATTCACTATATAATTTATTCAAATTCATTGAGACGGAAAGATTCAGAAGAAAAAAGTCAGAAAGTAGTATTAGAAGAGAAAAAAGTAGAAAAACACAATAAACCATGAAGCAATGCTTTTCCCTTCATGTCTTCGATTAAACAAACGCGATAAATTAAAATAAATAATAATTTGGGATATAAAGTGGGGCTCTCTATTATACATTTGAACGTATATATGTTTACACATATATTGTAATTATATAGCATATCCGTTTATTAGAAATGTTTTTCTGAGTAAACATGTTTTTAGTATTATACATTTAAACGAAAATACATTTACAAGTATATTTAGTACATCCATCTATAAAAAACATTTTATCGAATCTTTTCATGTTTCTTTTTTATAAATGTTTATCCCTTTATTAAAGAGCTTTGCTAGTGTAACGGATTGAAAATAAACTAAAAATTCTTTTTAAAATGACGTTTAAATGTAGTAAAAACGGAAAAAATATGTATATAACATTAAAATGTTTATATAAAATAACATTAAAGCAACGTATTCAGATAAGCGTTTCTAATAAACTAATATGCTAATTATACGAGCAAATCTTTTTCGCCGGCTTATGTACAACGGCTTTAAAGTGCACTGAGTGTGCACTAGTTCTGTCAATGAAAAATGCTAACCTCTCTTTTAAACGCTAATCCCTTTTTAACCTCTATGCTGTACGCTTTGAGTAATGCTAATGCCGGCGGTAAATTTCTCGATTAAACTATGAGCTTACATTCCTTAAAAAACATGTTAAATTCACAATCGAAGAGTAATGACATCGTCCGTTTACTACCAATTTAAACGTAATGTTCTTGTTATTTAGCGAAGTCGAATCATTTAACCAAAAACGTAATTTTTGTCGGCGTGAATTTTCAATTTGGCTCAACACTCATTTCTTAATAAGTTTTCAACTAAAGGTGTGCAAACGAAAAATCAACTTACTTTGGAATATACAAACAAAAATCTATCGATCAAGACATTTTCATTCCAATTTGCTCGAAGTTGGGAGGCTATATACAGGGTGTGTCTGAAATAACGCCCACTAATCATATAGTGCTATTCCTAATAAAAAACTGAGTCGATAAGTTATCTATTATTGTGCAATTTTCGCAAAATGAGAGAAGTATTTTTTTTTTTTAGTTATTTTAGTTTTTTTTAGTTATCAATGAGCAAAATGTCTAAAATCGACGTATAGGACAATTTTAAGATATCTTCAAGAGTTCTTTAAAAAACATCTTTATATCATAAAGCTCAATTAAAATTTATCATGATGACACTCAAAAGTAAGACACGCTCTAAGTAGTTTATTGTAAACCGAAAAACGAATGAAATAATATACACTCAAGTTGCATCTGGTGTGTTTTGCATAAATGATTCAATATAAACCGCAACAAAATTTTTTTTCGATAAATTTGATAAAATTCGAAGTTCAATTTATGTAAATTTACATTAATCTAATATAAGTTTTTAAATTATATTAATTTAATAAGCAAGCTCGTTATGTTAATCATCTTATTCGTTTTTGAATCATCTTAATTATTAATCGAGTATTTACTTTTAGAGAATTTTGAAAATTAAAAAGAATTAATTTTTCATTTTTATTGCTAAAAATCTTATTTTTAAATTATTTGTAAGATAATCTAATATAATTTGGTAATATTTGTTATTTCGATTCTTTTGCCATATTAATTTTAAACTTATTGCACGTATATGGTGCGTAGCTCGTAGGTAACGCAGAAATATGTAAAACGAATACAATCATTGAAAGATTAACCTTGCGCAGCATTAGGGCTTCGTATGTATTGTGTTGTATTTCGGAGGTCTAATCTCAATTATATATCAGCAGATTGTCGTTCGGTAGGCCTGTCAATAACAATTCGGCGATGTCTCTAGCGAAAATCGACCGCGAACCACCCTCTTGCTCTGAACTCGTTTTAGCAAGGACAAAACTTTGTCCTGGTAGCGTGTAGTAGATTGGTACAACCCCGGCAAACCACCATTGTGATCGTATTAACACCTCGCATAATTGCATCGCCGCGCTTCTATCGCCGCGCGTGCACTAAACATAGCTCATTTAAATATTGGCCTATTCATGCTATTGAGAAGGCCAATAATCGTGCCCTTAAAAGAGACACCGCTATCGAGCCGAGCTACCTCGGTTCCCGCTATTCTCTAAATATCATTCCAACCGATATTTTCTCAGGCTGATATAAGTGAAACGGATTAAAATTTTTACAAACACAAAACAAAACTTATCTTATTTTTCACATAAGGCTTATTTTTTAAGGAAGTGCTATTTCCTAGTCAACAAAATTAAATTAATTTACATTATTATGATGATTGTTTTACATAATTTTAAATTTTTAAAATTATGTAAAACAATCATCATAATAATGTAAAAATATTATCAACAATTTACTGATATCATTATTATTTTCACACACATGTATATATATATATATATATATAAATAGACAGAATAAAAAATATGTGAAAAATATGTTTGATGACTTTGTCATTACGTTTAAAGTTACATATCATTAAAGTTATTATTATTATACACGTCTTGCTTTCAAAATAGTGTACATGGCAAAATATGTAAATAATGAAAATGATGTAACATCATAATTATATAATATTAATTTAAAATTTGCTATTGTTAAGTTTAATATTAATATTTTTATAAATAACACGTTATATGTTATATGACCATAGCATACGCATGTAACGCTTCCATTTGACTATTATTTTTATTTTTCTTTATTGAAAAACATAAATTTTTCAGAAATTGTTCAGTCAATTTAGACTAGATAAAAATTTTATCATAATGAACTTAAGTGATTACTTTGTAATTATAACGTTTTTGAAATTTCTGTATGTTTATATGCAAATGTTTCAAATTAAAAAAAAAATGTTTACGAGATAAGGTTTTGCTTATATTTAACATAAAGTTCCATTTTGAATTAAATATTTAGAATTAAACATATTCTAGGGAAAACGGAATAATTCTGATCAAAATTAATTCCGACTTATCCCATAATGACTTAAAAGCACATATATATATATATATATATATATATATTTTTTTTTTACTTTTAAAAAGCAAGAAAAGACAGCATGCCAAAAAAAACATGGATTTATTGCAAAAGAATAAACATCGATATCGACGTGTTTCAAAAATTTCATTATAAGTTTTATTTTAAAGTGTATTTAAGTTATCATAGTAACATAATTTTTTAATTAGAATAAATTTAATGATAAAAAATTTATAAAAAAATTTCAAAATCATTACAAAATTTATACAAAAAATTTTGTAATAATTTTTCCTTGATTAATTTCCTAATGTAAAAAGATTACAAAAATTTTAATATAGGGGAATTTATAACTAACATCTAACGTAAACATTTAATTTGTCCTAAATTTAATTTGTCCTAAACTAGAAGTTCAAACGATGAAAATTCTACAAAATGATATAAATCTATTTATATCAATAAAAAATATTCAAATTTACATGCGAAAAATAGAAACAACCAATTGTTAAAAAAACATAAAATTAGTAGTTCAAAAATGAATTTGAAATAATTATAACTAAGCAAAGATTTGATTACGTACTGTCAATTTATAATCAAGCGACACGATAGAGCAGCACGATGCCAAATATGTATATAAATAAAAGATTGATCGGGCCATGTTACGTAAACATTACTGTGCAAATGTTGTAGCGCTACTAAGTTCATCCAGAACTTGTGACTTATGTCAATAAGTTTTTATTATAATATCTCAGAAATTGAAATCATAAAAAATCTAATGATAATTTTATCACATAGTATTGATACAAGCTTTTAATTGTAATGAGTTTGATTAAAATCGGTATATTTAAACCTAAGATTTTTTAGGTCTCTTATGCGAAAAAGATCATTGCTTTATTTTCGGAGTATATGTATCGGATGTATATGTACAATCAGGGCCTAAAAGCTTGCAACACTTTTTTTAAATGGGTTTTGGCAGCCTGCTTACTAAGGTATTGGTTATTACTTATGGATCCATAAGTGAAAACCAATCGCTCGTTGAACAGGCAGCATTCCAAAATTCATTTTATGTGTTGTAACTTTTAGCCTGATTGTACATACACACGTAAAGTTAGATTGTCATTCGAGGGACTTTCACAATTTCATAATGACATACATATTTGAAATTTGCAATAAGAAAATTACAAATCTGAATATTAACGCTACACCTACAGCAAAGATATCTGTTAACGTGAATATATTTAAAAAATACAGTTTTCGACATAGTGAAAATAATTATGGACATTATATCATACGTATAAATAGTACGTACCATATTAAGGGCATACAATATGTACTAATAAGTTAAATATAGATAAACATAATTAGCCTTGAAATGTTAAAAATGCATTCATATCTTTTGCAAGAGCAAATAAAATAAGATGTATTTGTAAAAAGTGATATATAGGGTAAAGTTGCCAAAATTGCACCTGCTTTTAAATCGCACTATCTCGCTTAACAATTCAATTATTGTATTTATATACTTTCTTATGGGTTATTTAAGAACTACGTGATACTATAATGTTACTCTGTTATATATTCGTGATATGAAGTGCAACAGGAGTGTTATTTACATTAATAAAATTTTACATTAATAAAAAATCGTAATAGCGTTGCTATTTTCAACATATTTCATAGCAAAATTACAGAAAATATAAATTAAGTAGCCTAAGTCTTGACTATTTGTCATGATTAGAATATTATTAAACTAGGATAGGATTAAAGTTTGCTTTACATTTTTTTTATAGATAAAATAAATAAAAGTGCTCCAGTTTCCTAAATCGCACCATAATGTAATTTCCTGAATCGCGCCACAATTTAATTTCTTAAATCGCATGTTACCTAATACATATTTTTCCATTTCTTACATTTTTATCCCATTCATTATATTATAAATCTACGAAGTGTTTATTTTGTTTCACGTATAAACTCCTTAAATTACTTTTTGAAATTATCATATATTTCAGAAATTATGAAAAATATATTCTTAAATTTTTAACAGCATAATAAAATACAATTTTTTCCTTTTCTTATGTAATTTTTAAATTTTTTGCATTATCATAATGTTTTAAATGAGGACTATTGGTATGGTGCGATTTTTTTGGACAACAAATTTCTTCGTTGCCAAAATTGCATCATGCTGATAAAATCCTCATAATAACGCCAAAAATTATGAAAAAATTACATAAGAAAGGGAAAAGATTGCAGTTTATTATGCTGTAAAAAACTGAAGAATATTCTTCATAATTTCTGCGTTATGAACCTTTAAGTGGTGTGATTTCGGCAATCTTACGTATTTATAAAAATATATACATACAATAAATGTTTTATAAAATCAAAGAAGAAAGCAATATTCACTAATTTCTACAAAAAGAAGTAAAATCCTATTAAAAAAACCTTATAAAAATAAAAAAGGACATGCCAAGTACATAAATGCATTCAAAGAATACAGTGAAAATTAGAGAAACTTATCTTTATTCAAACAATGACTGTTCTCAAAAATAAGTATGAGATTAAAACGATTAACCAAGTATATCATTACAAAAAAATAATCTTGAAAACCTATTTAAAAAATATTTGTGAAAAAGGATATATAATAGTGCAATTACCCGACAATTGTATGCAAAAAACATTTAATGTATTTAAAAATATATACAATAACTGTTTAATGTATTTAAAAGTATATGCAACTAAAGTTTAACGTAGTTATTGCCTTTTTATGCAAATTTTAAGTCGCACGAATTGGGCAGTGATTAAATAATCAACAAAATTATTGTAAAGCAAAAACATGGCATATTGCATTAATTGCATCTTTGTAAACATATTCATAATATTAACTAATATATTATTTTAGATGTATATATATATGATAGAAATATGAAATATCTTTTTTTCTTTAGTGTTCCGTTAGTTAACATTCCATCACTTTTCATATTTTATAACAGATATTAAAATTCTATATTTTTTAACACATATAAAGCTAAAATGAATTTCATAAAAAAAGTTAACACACATTAAATAAATAAATATGATAACGGGAATGAAAGAACAGGCGAGCGAGAGAGAGAGAGAGACAGAGAGAGAGAGAGAGAGAGAGAGAGAGCAAAATTTAAGCTAAAGAAATAAAAAAAATTATTTTTAATCAAAAGAACATTGGTAATAAAAAAACAAAATTAAATAAATATATAAATATAAATAAGGATTTTCAATCTTAAACAATAAAATAAATATTCAGATAAGACTAATGAGAATTAAACACTGTAAAAGCGGAGAATTAGGAGATGCACATAATACTCAAGTGTTGATGGTTATCTTTATTTATTTTATCAAACATTTCAGCTCATTTTGGAGTCCTCTTCAGCGAATATAGTAACAAAAAATCTTCGATAACGTTTACTTTTAAACGACACGTCATGACGAACAGATACGATTTTATACTCAGAGGAACGACATATATTTAATATATATTATAACTTTCATTAATTTAATCTTAAAATTGTGAATCAATATTTCTGAACTTTGTTTTTCATTTTCCATTTAGTATATTGATTGCTGAATTTTTGCCAATCTGCAAGTGACTTGCTCTCAATGAAGAATTTTTTTGTTACTATATTCGCTGAGGAGGACTCCAAAGTGAGCCAAAACGTTCAATGAAATAAATAAAGATAACCATCAACACTTAAGTTGATAATAAATTAAGTACAAAAATAAATAAAGTGAAACAAACCTCAATTGAGATAACTCAAATAAATAAAATAATGCTTTGTTCAACCAGATACTGAATGTATCTATGTGTGGAATACGAATTATCAAGCTAAGCAAGCGGTCGCGCCGAAAAAAGAATAAGCGAGAATTTGTATTTATAATTCGTGAGAATAAATTTTGATTGTTTTTTAATTTGATTGGAATACAGTGTTATTTTTAATTCATTTATTTTTATTTTTTTGAATTAATCCAATTTAAGTATGATTATGTAATGGATTTATTTTCAAGGACGTAACCGGTACATCGGAATGATTGTCGCTCGGAAAGATATAGAAATGTATGCTCTTTTCATGATGTAAAATTTTAGAAAAAGAAACCTATTCGACGCATCGCCAGATACTTGTTTAGAATCAGTGGGAATAACCGTTTGCCTAGCGTTTGTTTATCGAGAAGGGCGAAGTGTGAAAAGATTTCCAATCCTAAAATTTTATGATAAATAAATTTTTTTTTCAATTAAATAATATACGTTTTAAAAACTTCGGATCCTTTTCACTATCAATACAAACTGAAGTCGGTCAAATATATTAATTTAACGAAGTCATTATAATTCCTGATACAATGCAATTCGATAATATGCAAGAAATCGAGATGTTAACTATTCGAACGTTGTAAATCATCTGTTGATAATATTTTATTCGTGCTTGGTGAAATTTAAAAACTATTCCTCCACTCCTCGTCATGCTCTCTCCGTGTTGCCTACAAATAAATCCGCCCCCGTATCTGCTGTTGAAATGACGACGAGCAATAGTAGGTGGGGACGAATAAAATTTCTGCGGGGGTACGTCGACCTAGCCGATAAAATCCTCGTTGGAGCGTCTGCCCGCCAATCCCGTGCGCGTCTGATAGTTACGTCCAACACGCGTCTCGGCTCGCCATTGGCCACAAACCCGCCCAGGGGTTGGTATCGATCATCCCTCATACAAACCCAACGCTTTTCATATATAAAGCGGCTTCCCCAGGGACATCGTCAATAGTTCAAATCCGCGTATTCTCTGTACGGACACTTTTGTTTGGACAATCGATTAATTGTAGGTGAATTAATCGAGGTAAAAAAATTAACGCAAAATTTGTCAGCATGTTATGGACGATTCCGAATTTTTTAAAAAAAGAAATTAAAGATATAGAAAATAAGTTGAGTCACGTTTAATGATTGTTAGTTAATACACTACGTGAGAATATAATTTGCGGGAATACTGACGACGAATGAGTTTGTGAAAACGTGCATTATGGCAAATCATCATTCCTCGTACGACTTTGAAGACAGAAGTCAAAGGATTCGCCATCGAGTCGGCACTGCGTCAAGACCTGCAGATTCCACTGTGGCTTGTACAAGGTATTATTTCTCTTATTTTCTCCTTTAGTTGGTTAACCATCTTGATGAATTAAAGAAATTCCAATTTTTATTCAACATATATAAATAACTAACTTTTATATAATTAAGCATAACAAAATGTGATGTTCTATTTATTTATACAATAAAAAAATTTTTGGTTAAAAATAGATTAATCAAAACTTTCTGATTAAATTTAGAATTTTATTCAAAATAAACGGAATTCTAACTGATAACAATACTTTTAGAAAAATTTATTAGAATTCTTATTTTTATCAGAATAATTGTATCAATCAAAATTCTAGTAGATTTAATCAGAAAATTCTGATTCGTCTATTTTACACCAGAATTACTATTTAATCCAATCAGACCGTTTTTCTCTCATAAATTCAATACTTCCAAGGGAGATACGATCATAATACCGATAATCGATCGATTGCCGAAATGACACTTTTTGCAGCATATTACAAAAAGACTTACAAATTGAATTGTTATATAAAAAGTTGAACATGTGGTAATAAGCGTGATAACGCAAATATTAATTTACAATTTCCAATGTTCATTTCAGTATAGGAAAGAATTACCGAATGGGTATCACATACACACTTAAACTATTTTTTATTGTACTTTCCATTTGGTATTGATTTGTACGCAAATGAATGTTGGAAATTGTAGATTAATATTTGGATTATCTTTCTTAAAAGTATTGAATTTATGAATGAAAGTAGTTAAAAATACAAGAATAATAAAAGAAATCATTATTAATTATTTTTACGTTC
The DNA here is from genome assembly GCF_000204515.1 of Acromyrmex echinatior. Next base: position 544,495 of record NW_011626961.1, read on the forward strand.
CTAATTTTAACAATTATCGTCAAAAACCAAATATTTATTCTTTATTAAATTACAATAATGAAATGTCAAAATATCGAAGTAAAATCTCTTAAACTCTTAAAATTATTTCGACAATTAACATTTATACTCATATCAATTATCAGTTTTATTATTTGTCAATTACTAGTCTTATCTTGTGGCGACATGATCTACGAAATTTCGTAGATCATATCGCCATATATATATATATATATATATATATAGATAAATATTATAAAAATATCGGTTTAATCATTATAATAATTGCAAATATATATGTATATACACACACATATATATATATATATATATATATACATATATATATACACAATAAATGAAAAATATTCTATAAGTTTTTTTCTAAAAATATAAAATCATAATAAAATTGCATGCTTACATTACACAAGGTCACAACAACTTTTTTTAAAGAGAAACAGAATAAATGTTTCTTTTAGATTTTGAGTTGTTAAATCCGAATTCATAAACCGTTTTGCCTCTAGTTTTTTAAATAATCGAAAAAAATTATGAAAAATTTGTGAAAATTAAAACATTTAACAAAATTCTAGTTATGGATTCTCGAAATTGAATTAATATAGAAAAATCAAGCAAATGAGAGTATGGTGCGATATTTGGTATACAAGCATTGATTACATGTGTAGATAAATTGTATTTTAACTTGCTTTACAAACGTTCAATCAACGTTTCAATCAACACTTGAGATTATCATCAGCGAAATCACAATGAGAAAAAGAAAGAGTTTCCATCTTCCTGTGTGTAAGACGAATCCTCACTCAGGTGCATAATTTTGAATTTTTCTCATGGTCCAAAACCGGTGATGATTACAAAATTGCAAATGCCAAATTGCAGATGTTAAACGATTATTATTTTAAAATAATGTCAGCTAAAGTTATACAGACTTATTTGAAAATAGGAACGCAAAATACAATAAATTGCAAAAATTAAAAGTTAGATTCCATATATCAAATTTCAAAAAGCAACGAGATACAATTAAAAATGTTAGTGTACTGTATCAGCGTCAGAATCGTTTGAAAAGATTATTTGTGCGTAAAACGAAGGTGAAAGTAAATAAATGAATACATATACATTAGACTGAAAAGGAAAAAAAAATTTTTTTTTTTAATCAGTCTCAATTTCTATTTTATGCCAAAAGAACGTCCCTAAACTTTATCAAAAAATATTAAGATTTAGAGATCGCTAGTGAACGACTCTTAAATCAAAGTTTCGATTTTTTTAAATACATGTTTGATTTGATACAAAAATGGTTTAAATCGAATTATAAATGTGATACTGTATGTTTTTTTGATCGTTGAACACGATACAATCATTCATTTAGTTCTACGATATATGACTTAAAAAATACAGCCCAATTAATGTGAAAAATGATCAAATTTTCAATGATCAAGTTTAAAGTTGATTTTAGCAAGATTTCAAGCGTTCAAATGAGTCGTTACTCCTCTCAAATTGTAGATCTGTTCATCCAGAACAAGATTCAGTTGGAATTTTCCTGGGACTTCCTACAGGGCTTTTAAAAGTTGCATTTAGTTGGATTATAAACTATTTTTGCATCAAATCAAACATATTAAAGAAAATCGAAACTTTGATTTAAAAATTTTTCACTACCGACCTCTAAATCTTAATATTTTTTGATAAAAATTTAGGGTTGTTCTTTTAGCAAAATGGAAGCTTTTGAACTGAAAGACCGTTTAAAAAAACATTTTTTTTCTTGTCAGTCTAATATACAGGATGTTCTGTAAGTTTTGGCCAATTGTTTTTGTGTAGATAGAGCGGACTAAACTGAGTCGAAAAGTCCTCTACCATTTTGCAATTTTCACAATAGTTAACAAGATATTAATTATTAAATATTGCCAAACATTGGTTTTGAATAATTTTTCAAATACTAACAACTTTATAGAAAAACTGCAAGACAATATCATATCATTTATTATCTTCTTATAAAGTTCTGAAAATTTTTTCAGAATTTTTTAATACCGTATTTTCTAATGTTAATAAGAATAAGAAAATGCAGCACAAAAAGTCAATAAAAAATTCTGAAAAAATTCTTAGCGTTCTGTGAGAAGAAAATAAATAATTTTTGTCTCTCGCAATTTTTTTATAAAATTGATAGTATTTGAGTAAAAAATTATTCAAAATGTATCAAATTTTGACAATTTTTACTGATTAATATCTTGTTAACTATTGCGAAAAAATTGTAAAATAGAGAACTTCTCGACTCAGTTTAGTCCGCTCTATTTACACAAAAGCGATTGGCCAAAATTTACGAGACACTCTGTAAACAAAATAAAATGTTAGCAATCATGTAAAGTCACTAATAACACACATGAAATTTAAAACTCATTCAGAATATCTATGTACGCATGATTAAGACATTCAATATCTAATTGTAAATTTGAACTATTCTTTTGTAGTTTAATAAATAACATTTTGGATGTTTATTCAAAAATCTTTCAATATCTAGAATTTTTACGCTCATCAAATTCGTGATTGTGACCCACTATATGATCAGTGATTATCGATTGGAAGAGTGTTCTTATTTATATGATTATTGTATTCTGAAATCCTGATTCTTAGTTTCCTATATGTTTGCTCTACGTGATTACGTTACAATTATTACATAAAATTTAATAAACTACGTTTTTCTTTAATTCATTTCACATCTTTGTGGACTTTAATAAACCTATTCATTTTTTGAGACTATAAAAAGCTAGTTTAACATTTAAATCTGTCGTTATGTTTTTAAATTTTTTTTACATGTTCTGAACATACGGAATCGTAATCCATGTAATATTTCCTTTATTGTCATTATCTGTCATTATTTTTGTCATTATTTTGTTTGAAGATTTGTTTGTAACAAAGAGATTTTAAGCGTTCATTTAAATATTAAAAATGAAATCTAGTCATTATTTAGTAATATTTCAATGATAAAAGTAATATTCTTATAATATTGTCATGAAATTTTGCAAGTAAGGAGGAAGGCTCTACTAGTCATTATGACGCCCCTTTTCTGTGAAACAGAATGCGGAAAAGAATATCATAATAAATTTAAATATTTTCCTGAAAAGGTTGGTTTGTGAAACCAATCAAATTCCAACGTACAGTCATTATTAATAATTATAACGTCCAAATAGTTTAAAATATTTCCGCCAATTTCTGCTGTAAATTGGAATCTCGAATAAAATGAAATAAATATATTAACCCTTAAAAACACTTTGATCTCTTTTGTAATGTAAACGCCACACTTGGAATGACATTTCCAAGCCAACTTTGATTATTCAGAACATTCATAAAAATGAACATATTAACAAAAATTTTAATCTAATCACCAGACAGTAAGGAGTATAACAGTATCAAAAAAATGTACGTATTTTTATCAATAAAAAAGTTATAAAGTAAACAATAATTTCGAAAAAAAACACATTTTATTTAAAAATTTTTATTTTTCGTACGTAAATTACAAAAATATTTTAAATATGCATTTTGGAAAGTAGAAACCTCGAAAAAAATACTGCATTATTGTCTTTTATTGCGTTATTATCTTTTAAAAAGTATAATTATTTAAAAGGACAAAAATGAAAAAAATTTGAAATTTATTTTAGAAAGAAAACATATATTTTCTGTTGTTGAATAATAAATTGAAATAAAAATGAACCGAATATGTAAATTTCTAAAATTAATTGGCATAAAAAATATTTATTATAATTATAAGTAATTATATTACATAAATGATTACACACACACACACACGCACACACGCATGCACACACGCAGTGTCCCGTTTTAAAAAATTGAAATATCTCGAAAACATTGCGTAAATTAAATCTAACAATGTCTCAGACAAAATTTTTTGAGTTCGAAAGAAATATAAGATGGTATTATTGGTTTGACTTTGGATAGCATTATCAAAATCAGGGAAAGGTTTCTTTGAATTTTTTTGACGGAATCCTTGACGCTTTTCATTACGTATTCTTGTAGCTTATCTCGAGAGCTTTTCAAAACATTATAACAAAATATTTTTTCATTAAGTACTTTTTGAGTTATAAGACTTGAAGATTACAATACTGTCGGCATTAGCATTAATTACTCAAGGTGTCTGACGAACGGCTAAAACCTCTTAAATGTTCAGGATCATGGATAACATTTATCAAGATAAAGGCCATTAGAACAAAAATATATTATAACTTACGTTGATTATACCAGCAAAGAGATTATTTTAAATGTCACACTTGGATATATGATACCCATGGCAATTTTCAATGCTTGGTATTTCCTGAAATAAATTCCTCGTAGCAAATTATCTAGAGTTTTATGGAATATAAAGATAAAATAAAAAAACATAAATAAGAAGGAGCATACAGTCACATATGCAAGATGTTTATCGCACAAGTCATATATTTAAAAATTTTACATTTAAACGTTACGCGACCATCATCAATATAATAAAGAAAATGTGAAATGTTAAATACTAAAGTTGCGCATTAAGATGTCAAAATAGAAAAATTTTTCGAAAATTAATCCTCTTTTCCTGATCTTTTTGACAATGAGATTAAAACTTATTTCTTATATATTATATTTGTAAGTTAAATACGGAATTACCAGATTTTGATAAAAACAAATTTCTATATATAAATTATTGTCATTTAATTAATTTATTCAGTGTAATTATTTATACAAAACCCGTGTTTCCACAACTATCAAATTTAATGCGATGCTATTAGGTATGAAGAATATTAACTTAAATGGAAAAATTTTTTAATTCGATGGTAAGACTGCTTTGTACGAAAGTTTATGTAATTACAATGACATTGTCAGTGATTTTCGACAGTATTTATATATATTGAAGGAAAGGAGAGGGAAATCGATAGGTAGGGATAATATATTGGTAAAGGGAAACTATCTTTTAATTATCGGCATAATTAAAATAATCTCGGGAAAGCGCGATGTATCACTTTGTTTGTTTAATTCTGACTCTTACTTCTTTATGTGTATCATTTCTGATATGACTCTTTTAAAGTAATTAGTGATATTTCGGAATCTATAATTTTGGTGTTGTTCCAATCAATTTTATGATGATATATATTCTAGCTGGTGCTAGGAAATTACAAATATTGTATTATAAGGGTATTGTTTCTTAATGGGAATCAATACGTAAGAATACTACATTATAATTAAAAGAATTTTTAAATGCAGTCTCTATTGTTCTAAACTTTATTTTTCAAATTTAACGAAGTAATTTTTAAACAAACTTATGGTTTGTCCATATATCTCCTCTCTCTCTTATTTTTGCCAATTGCGTAATACAAGATTTAGAAAATGACATTTTTAAAACATTGAAAAACATTGACGTTTTCGATTTCTTTTTACTATCGATATGTTGACGATATTATATTAGCTGATAAAAAAAGAAATTGAAACAATTTTGTGCATGTTCAATTCATATTATGAAAGAATACAGTTTACTGTGAAATGCGATGATGGAGGAATTAGTTTTTTGAAACTATTATATTAATGTTAAACTATTAATTGATAACGAAACTATTATTTTTGATAATAATAAAATCCTACAAATTCAGGCAGGTATTGAAACTTTAATTCTGATCATCCGATCAAACATAAGAATATTATTGGATAACTAAACAGAATTTTAATCCTTGCACATCCAAAATTTTATGAAAAAAAAAATTTATTCATTAATTAACACTTTTTAAAATAATGTTATCTATTAGAAGGCTTCTTTTTTAATATCAACAATAGAAAAGCACTGATTTAAAAATAATTTTGATAACATCAAAATTAATGATAGCGCCATTTCTGACTTCATGGAAAATAAGAAGTTTTTTATTGTTCTATACTTTAAAAATGTTTCAAAAAAACATAACACATAAATTCAAGTTTAATATTTCATATAAACAGTTGAACTCTTTAATTCGATTCATTAAAATTGAAAAAGATAAAATTAAAAAAGAAGAACGTTCATATTGTCTATCAAATTAATTGTTCTGATTGTAATGCTTCTTACGTTAGTCAAACTAAACGGAAATTTAATACTCGTTTGAAAGAACACAAAGCCGAAATTAAAAAACCTTCTAATACAAAATCTGTAATTTCCCAGCACCAGCTAGAACACGATCACAGAATTAATTGGGACAACACAAAAATTATAGATTCAGAAATATTATAAAAGAATGATATCAGAATGAAGCATAAAGAAGCAAGAGTCAGGATTAAACAAACAAAGTGATACATCGCACTTTCCCGAGATTTTTATGCCGATAGTTAAAAAATAGTTCTCTTTCACCAATATACTATCCCCATCTATCGATTCCCCTCTCCTTTCCTTCAATATATATGAATACTGTCGAAAATCGCTGACAATGTCATTATAATTATATAAATTTTTTTACAAAGCAGTCTTTCCATCTAATTAAAAAAATTTTTCCATCAAGTTAATATTCTTCATATCTAATAGCATCGCATTATATTTGATAGTTGTGGAAACACGAATAAGTTTTGTATAAGTAATTACATTGAACAAATTAATTAAATGACAATAACTTATATATAGAAATTTATTTTTATCAGAATCCCGTATTTAACTTACAAGTATCAAGAAATAAATCTTAATCTCACTATCAAACAGGATTCAAGAAAATAGGATTGCCGAAAAATTTTTTGTATTTCGACATGTGCAATTTAACATTTCACATTTTCTTTATTGTACCGATTATGATCACGACTTGACCGAAACGTTTACATATGAAATTTTTTAATACATGTCTTGTACGATAAATCTTGCGTATGCTCCTTCTTATTTGTATTTTTATATTATCGAGCCATTTCTAATAATTTTTTAAAGATAATAAATTTTAAAGATAAAACCATAAATCTTATTTTTTGACTCGAAATGGTAATCACATTTCAAAAACAAAAAGTTCTAATCTTGGAAATAAAATGGTGTATGCCATACCCAAAAGTGTTTTTAAGGGTAAAGTACTTTAGTAGTCATATTAAAAGGAACAGCAGTGGCAATATCGCCAACGTATCTGTCAACGTAAAATTGAATTGTAAACTTTAATGTTTTTAGGACTCTCATCTCTAAATCTTGTAACATTGAGTTCGCAATCACCGGAGACAAAAGTGATCCCATGAGTAAATCATATGTTTGTCTGTATATATCCCCATTAAATATGAAACTCGAATTAAAAATGAATTTAAAAACGATGATAAATTCATCTTTTGAAATATTACAATCTCTGGATATATAGTATTAGGCCATCTACTAGAGATGCTTTCAAAGTCTAGATCAAACGTTACATTAGTGAAAAGTGAAATAACATCATGTGATATAATTAGTGTCAATCTTAACATCAGATAATTTTTCACTAGGTCGAAGCTATCTTTCACATAGAAGTTTCAAGAACATTATAAATAAATTTATGTAAAAAGGTAAAATATTTAAGGAAAGTAAATTAATATTAAAATGATCGCAGAACTTTTAAGTATATTTTTATAAGTTAAATATAGTGTAAGAAACAAAAAAATTTGGCTTTAATAATGTTAAGCATTATAGTCTAGGATCATAAAACAAATCATAAAACAAATTGGTGTAAAGTGCCATTGTGCAAAAGTCAGGCAATCTGCGTGAGTCATGGAAATTTCTTTCAAAAATGGATATTGTAATTGTTACTGCATTTTCCAAAATTAACAATTAGAATATCAATTTTTGAAATTAAAAGATTCTATTACTCATGCATATTGCCTAACTCTTTGTTGCAAATATTTCAATTTTTACAGATTTTCCATTGTTTTTTTTATTATCTAAAAAACTGGACGTGATGAAGCAAAATGGTATAAATTGGTTTTTTATAAATGGTTTATAAATTCGGATTCAAATTCGGATAAAAAATTTATAAGAAATATTTTTCTAATTTGTATTTCCCTCCAAAATTTTTTGTAGTCATATGTTATTATCAGCAACATAAATTGATCAAAAATTAATATCAGACATATCTGTTTTTTTTTTAATATTGCTATCACACAAATAAGATGTAACCTAATAATTTTTCATGGAAAGAATTTCACGGAACTTTCTATACAAAACGATGCATTTTTCAAGTTGAAAATCCGTGTCCAAATTCATTTTATTAGGATACTAAAAATTGCAATACACATCACTATTGCTGTATCAGATTGTTTCTCATCTTACTAATGAAGTGAATGGATTTAGACACGGAGATAACCCATGAAACATCTATTCATACAGCACAGAACGTTGAAAAAATGATGCTAAGATGTTGCAGTGTTGAATGTTGAAGTATCAATGTTTTATCAATGTTGCATCTATATTGATTCTTCTACATTGATTGTTAATGATTGTTGAAATAATGTTGAAATAATATTGAAACAATGGTGAAACAATATTGAACAAATTTAATCACAATCCATACAGCATAGAATTTGTAGCAATATCGCTGCAGTGACGCTGCAATATTGTTCCAACATGCAATATTGCTGTAATGTTGTAGAATTGTTGTTGCAACTTTTGTTCTGTAGAGGAAGTTGAATTTTTATTGATTTTCCCACATTGCTTGTTAATGTTGCTGCAACGTTAAAACGACATTGAAGAAATTATATATCGAAATCTATTTTATTTTATAAAAAATGAAATGTCGTGTAAATAGAAAATTTAAATCAATTAAATTGATCTTTTAACCTCTCATGGTCCTTCTGGGTCAAAATGATCCGAGCATCTTTCACGCTAGATTTCAGAACCTGATATCGAAAGAACGTGTATCCGTCATCGACTGGAGGTTTGAAGTTTTAACTATCAATAGAGATGCTTAGCTTTTTAATCGGATCATTAATATGCGTCTAGAAGCTATTCGCGCAAAAAGCGTTCTTTTTCTCAAAACGTCAGCAAGAGTGACTAACACGTCGTTTTCGTGAAACTAATTTATAATTTATATTTTTGCATTAAATTGCAAAATAAACAAAATGTGGATTGTGTCCTTCCAGTAAAAATTAAAAAAACGATGAGGAAAGAATGTGTCTACGAACCATGTGTGTGATAAACACTCTCTAAATCTGAATCAGTGGATAATCTATTGAAGTGTTATACTTGATACTGAATTATCAGCATATTATATTAGCACATTTAGCTAATCACTGATTTGAATAATCAGTGAAATTTAAAAAAAAAGAATTTTGAGCGTTATATAGTTAAAATACCGATATTTGCATGTACTATTATATTAGCACATTATAATTCCAATCTTACAATATAACATATAATAACATATATGTTGAATGCGCTATATTTGTACACGAGTCAAGCTCGAGCAGCCGGAGCGAGCAGACGTGTTTGTTTACTTTGCTTCGCTGTGCTGCGTCGCTTCGCTGTACAGCTAACTATAGAATTAGACGCTCGAACGTGTGTTAAATATAAGTTTAAGAGAGAAATTAAATAATTAACATATTTGGCCTATGGCCTCAAACGAAACTAGATCTTCTCCAGTTAGAAGAAATTCAAGTGAATCTGTAGAACAGCAATGGCAACCATCTGCCAAAAAAAAA
>NW_011626963.1:4934-52405 GCF_000204515.1 Acromyrmex echinatior
CACCGTACGCCTTCTGACACATTCTCAACGTTTCGGCTGCAGAAATTCCATTCCGGACACAAAATTTTATCGCACTTCGTTGTTCCATAATTTCAGACATTTCAAAAAACGACAAATCACTTTTTACGTGCTTACAAACAGACGCTTATCTCAAACACTAATGACTATTTTGACGTGTACCTTGGCGCAGCTGTCACTGACAGAATTGCCAACTTCAAAATAAATTCGGTTGTCCCTATCGGAAACCCCGGGAAATTTAAATTTGAAATTACGGTACTTTTTGCCCACAGTAGTATTATTACACTTTACCGGGATATGTGAGACGTTGAAATACACTGGTATTCGATTCGAATTACTCACTGACATCGACATGGTGATGTTTGTGGAACGTGGTATACGTGGTGGTTTAAGTAAATGTTCACATAGATACGCGCAAGCTAATAACAAGTATAATGCATCTTCGTACGATCCTTCGGAATTCTCGACGTACCTCATGTACTTCGATGTGAATAATTTGTACGGTTGGGCGATGTCCGAATCCTTACCGTACGGAGAATTTCAATGGGTCGACGACATCGCTTTGACGTAATGTCTGTGTCGTCAGACTCCGTTGTCGGTTATATTCTAGAAGTTGATCTTGCGTATCCGCAAAGCGTTCATGACGCTCATGCAGACCTTCCATTCTGCCCCACTCGCGAACGGCCTCCCGGAAAACGGAATGATAAACTGCTGATCACTCTTTACAATAAGGAGCGCTATGTTGTGTACTATCGCAATTTACAACAATGTATTCAGCATGGACTACACATAAAAAAAATTCATCGAATATTACAATTCGCACAATCTCCATGGCTTCGCGGATATATCGAACTTAATATGAGATTTAGAATACTCGCGAATAATGAATTTGAGAAGAATCTTTAAATTGATGAATAATGCGGATAATATTTGGAAAAACGATGGAGAACGTACGCGATCATGTTGACGTTCGACTTATAACGTGTTGAGATGGGAGATATGGTGCGGAAGTGATGATAGCAAAATAACCGAATTTTCACAGTAGAAGTATTTTTTCTGAAAATCTAATTGCTGTCGAATTGCGCAAACTCGAGGTAAAATTGAATAAACCGATATACGTAGGTATGTGCATTCTCGAAATATCTAAGTTGCGTCTATATGAATTTCACTATGAATACATGATACCATTGTATCGCGATAAATGTAAGATTATGTACACGGACACGGACAGCTTGATTTATCTTCTGGAATATGAGAATGTATACGAGAACATCAAGCGTGATATCGCGAGATTCGACACGAGTGATTATCCTGAGAAAAATGCATATGATGTTCCAGGATTATCTCATTTCGATAGTGTAATTGAACAGCACTATCTCACCGTCGATTATCATACTTGAAGATTCATATTAGTGAGTTCGCCTAAAGAATGCAGCATTACAAGACGGGAAAATTATTACAGCGACGAACTACTAATGAATACTCATTTAGATTCAACCCACAATTAGCATATTTCTCTTTTTGGTGTATAATTGAAGACTACTATCTCAGCTTAGTTTACACGCATGCTTGAGAGAGTTATGTCTCAAAAGAGTTTAAAGCTTCCGTATGATGATAAGCGATACGTCATACCTGAATTCGTCGCTACTCTACCTTGGGGACATTATAAAATATCTCTGTAATGTGTGCTGTAGTTTTTTATTGTAATAAATAAAGAAAGTTATGATACATTCGTTTTATCTATTCAAGAATTATGTGAACTGTCCATTCCTAACCATTTCACGTACACTTTATTTCTTCGTTTGCGTAGTATTTTTTCCACGAGATAAACGGGATTAGAGACTCGCTGAAATTCGTGTTCGTAGAATCCATCAGCCATCGGCTTTCCTTGGTAATCTTTTAGTAGATACTTTGCAGGATTCGTACGTTGTATTTTAACGATGTAGAAAATCTCGGTGGACCAATTAGGTGTATAACCCTTTTCAAAAATTGTCTTGAATTTACTAATACGTACTGGATCGCCTATCTTGAATTTCGTTGGAGCGGCAATTTTTACACGACTGTATACCGTCGACAAGAGTCGTTTTGCAACGACGGATGTTACGTCTATCGGCCGCACCTCAATAGTTCGATGTTTAGGATGATTATAATCTGACAATAGACGCAGTAGCTCGTCGATCCATTTGTACGAGCCGTTTAACGTTAATGTTTTCCACATGTTATTCTTGAGTGTACGGTTGAATCGTTCCACTATCGACGCTTTCATCATCGAATACGTCGAATAATGATTTATGCTGAATCTCTTCACAATTTTTTTCTGCACGATAGTGTTGTAAAATTCCTTTCCTTGATCTGTCTATCCTTGATAGTGTTGTAAAATTCCTTTCCTTGATCTGTCTGCAGGTTTCGTGGATATCGTTCGTCCTCGCGAAATATTTTAGATAACGCTGCGGCTACGTCGCTTCTGTTCTTGCTCTTGAGTGGTAAAGCCCATGCGTATTTACTCAAAATATCGATAACTGTTAAAATGCAAACTTCAAGGGAAAAAGTGGTAAAAGGAAAAAGGAAATGGGTGTGGAATCATACGATGTATATACATAGTTACTCACGCTGAACGAGCGAGAGTGAGCGAACGAGCGTTAGTAGTGTGAGCGAACGTGGGCGTTGGTGCGAGCGAGAGTGACAGCGCACACGGGAAGAAAAACGCGCGAACTCCCTCAGTCGCTCGTCTGCTCTCGAGTTCGCGAGATCATCGTCGCGTCGCGTCACGTCGTGACGTCACGAGCTCACACACACACATGCGCCCGTGGTGACGGGGGCCGGGGAGGAAAACTAAGAGAGGTGGTGGAAGGACAAAGCAGTTCGCTCATTGGCTGCCCCCCCGCAGCACAATACCCCTCTCGCCCAGTTTTTCCACCGGCCCCTCACCCCGCGGGTTCCCCCATGGCTTCATATATACATACATATTCTACTCTAATTCTTTATCTTATCTTTTAATTAATTCATTATCTGATGTTTGTAATTATTCTGATTTTTAATGTATTTTTTTACACTCTTGCTTGTAGATGAGTATTTATACTTTAATTTTTGTTTATTTTTGTTTCATTTTATAACAATCAGCTTCATAGGTTTCTTTTTGAAATCATCACTGGCATGTAATCATGAAGGATTGAGCAGGGACTTCCCTATTATGCAGGAGTGTAAGAGATTCAATCAATTTTTAAACTATTTGTATCGCTAAGGATAGCCCCAAATGTGAAACATTCGACTCAACATAAGAACTCGAAACATTTGACTTCTTGAAGTAAGCTAAATATATTTAGGTTTAATTTTTATTAATTGTATGTTGAATTTGCGCATTAAATATCGCGCCTTTTTTTTGCCTACTTTTATTTGCCTAGTTTCCTAATATTTTTTATTAAAGTTTTATTCTTATTTTTTCCAACGCATATTTAATTGCTATGATTCGACTTTTTTTAGATAAATTCATAAGTCGATGGAAAGATTTGGTAGAACGTATTATAATAAATAAATTTTTAATATATAATTTTTAAATGAATCTTTTTTTTTTCAAACCTGAATTATTAGAAATATTTAGAAATCTTTGTACTTTCTTTACACGTAGAGAGTAGGTATATTCTTATGTGTTGAAAAACAATAAAATTCAATTTGTTCTATTTCAGCGAAAAAAAAGTCCGATTATAACAATCGAATATGATTTGAAAAGGGTAAAAATAACAATAATAAAATTGGATTCAAGACTGTTTTATGTGAATACATCACTCAAATACGAGGAGTGCCACTTGACGGTCAAAGTTAGATGTTGAACATATATATTTTCTTATTTTAATGAATTTATTTTAGAAATATGATTGCGCACGCGCACGCTATTGCTGTCGGACTTTCAACGCAATTCATCTAGCCATACATATATTAGTTATTGCGAGAAATATTGCTAAGACCTTGGTAGTCTGAAGAGTAGTCTTCAGACGCTTGCACGGCATACTAGAGATCTGAGTTCGACTTCCGGTCGATGTAATATTTTTCGCAATAAATTTAATACAGTTTTTTAAGATTAAATTTGGGGGGATTATTAATATTTCAGATGAATTGCGTTGAAAGTCCGAGTAACGGCGCGCAATTATATTTCTGAAATGAATTCATTTTTAAATATGTATTAATTCAACATCTTTGACTGTCAAGTAGTACGCTTCTCGTATTTAGATAGTAAAAATAATAGTTTAATATAACATCTGGATACTGAAAAAAGAATTGTTAGACATTTTGTATATAGGTTGTTGAAAATGGCAAATTATTAAATTGGAGGAAAAGTTCTGCGGTTTTTTTTAATAGATGCTAATGTCAGAAAATAGATATCGTGTATCATTCAAATGAGTCTGCCACACATTTTTTGATCACAGTCACGCTACGTGACATTTAGCAGAAGTGTTTATTTTGGTCGGACGTATTTTGCATGTACGTAAAATGGCATATAAATAAAATGGAAGAGCAAAAATTGCATTTACGCCAATATTTTGCTGTTTTTATTTCTTAAAGGTGGATGCTAAGCGCGAAATATGTGCCGTGTATAGTGCCTCAACTTTAAGCGGACACATGCGAAAGATGGTTTATGTTCCTGTTTCCGTTCCGAAGAATTTAACCTCCAAGATGCACTACGCTCTGAACGGTCAAATGCGGCAACTCCTATCTGTACTGAAGAGTGACACTTAATGAATAATGGCTCGAGAGATTGCGGAGAGCAGTTCGGCATTCATCATACAATCGTTGCGGACTGATTGAAAAAGCTTGGCATGAAAAAGACTGATATATGTGCTGCACGAACTGATTGACAAAAACATCATGGACCGGATTTTCGTGTGTGAATCTCTCTTCTGAAGTAAATTCTCCAGACCCATTTCTGAAACGGATCATCACTGGAGACAAGAAATGGGTCGTCTACAAAAACATCAAGCGGCAGAAATCGTACTGCGGTCCGGGCGAGTTTTCAAAAACAGTGGCGAAACCTAATTTATATTCGTAGAAGATTATGCTCAGCATAATCATTTGGTGTGACTATAAAGGAATATTGTTCTTCGAGCTGTTCCAGTAGAGCCAAACGATAGATTCGAAGAAATACTGCGTTGAACTCGACAAATTGCATAAGGCAAAGAGATTATTGCAAAAGAAATTTCGAATAGGAAGGGTGTGGTCCTCTATCATGATAACGCCCGATCACATTTCTTTCATCACGAAAAAAAATTGCAGAGCTTTGGCTGAAAAAAACGATGCAGCACATATTCGCAGAAACCTTGCATCATGATTACTACTTGTTTCGCTCGCTGCCATCAATCTTGACGGTCAACGATTCGACTCAATGGAGGTCGTCTGAAAGCATCTCACTGATTTTTTTTGTCCACAAGTCTCAAGGATTTTACAAGAGTGGCATCAAGCCCCTACCGTTGGCAACAAGTTTCAGATCGAGACAGTCAATACATCGTTGACTGAATAAATTGTTATAAATGTCTATTTTTTGTTTAAATTTTATTTTAAAAATCCACAACTTTTTCTCCGCCATTTTTTGTACTTTCAAGTTAGAATATCTTAAACACTTGACATGATACGACATTTTTGGAATCATATTTGTAATCAACGCATCAAAATATACTAAAAACAACTTTGTTTATTTTCAGGTCTAAAAAAAGTTGATATTTTGTCACTTGTGTAATTAGTGAAACCTCATTAAGAAATTTTAATTTTAGTTCTCTATTCAAAATAGATATCTCTTTTCGATTAATTTATGTATGTATTAAGTGTAGTAAAAATAATGGATTTCTTTTTACTACAGCTAATATATATTGGATTCCATCAAATTATCATATATACATATATATATATATATATGTTATACATATGTATATATTTACTTTTTCTACATATGTATATATTAACTTTTTAAATAACTGCATACAGTAATCTTTATCATTTAATACGCCATATTATTACAAGACTTTGTATATACCATTTAAATTGTTAATAAAGTGCCAAAGAAAACAAATATTGCGTAAATGTTTCTTATAAAATGTTTCACTACAGAATGTCCTAAATTTTTTGACACAGCGCTTGTATGCAAGTAAACCGACAAGAATCTCGAAAAGTGTCGTAAAATTCTGTGACCAAACTTTATATATACATATTTTTTTATACAATATATATATATGTAAGTTACATATATACATAAATTTAGACTATCAGTTAGTGCGGAGAAATGGTTTTAACGCACACATTTTTCTCTACGTAGGATTGAGTCGAAATTTGTTACTCAAGGGTTTTCGACGTCGCTGATTACGAATTTGATGTCAGATTTTCAAAATTTAAAATGACGCGTTCAAGATGGCGGACCGATTTGTAAAAAGTGATTTGGTCTTGATGAAACTAGGTACTCGTAAGTTCTAAATCGCTAGTTACAATTTTGGAGTTGGATTTATGAAATTCAAAGTTGTAAGGTCAAACATGACCGATGAATATTGAAAATGATTTTGTAGATAGAATTATAAAATTCAAAACAGACAATCCAATACACGCTTTTAATTCTCGCTTTCCGGAACTAACGGCGTGGACGTGACAAGTATATAGTTCCTTATTTTTTTTTGTATTTTTGATATATTTCATTTTTTTCCTACTTTCGTTTTTTATATTTCTTTTTGTTTTTTTTAACTATTTCAACGAGTACCTACTTCCATCCAAATTATATTACTTATCGCAACTTGATCCGCCATATTGAATCCGCCATTTTGAATTTCGAAAATCTAATGTCAGATTTATAATCAGCGATCTCAAAATCCCTTGAATGGGGATTTTAGCATGGAAATTCTAAGAATTTTTTGGAGATAATGAATTTTCTCCAGAAAAATTGCAATTTTTCAACATTTGTTTATTTGTACAAACAAAATCACTCATGATTTTGAATTATTGAACATCGATTCTTATTCTTGAATGTATAATTGATATCAAAACACAAAAAAGTTCGAAAATTGAGTGAAAACTATTCCAGTTACTTAGAAAATGATTATGGAAAAGGTAGCATCCCATGATGCCACTGTGCTAAAAGAGTCAAGGGATAAAATCAGTCCTTGTATGTAAATCAGTTTTTAACTTTTTTTTCGTAATATCTCACAAGTAATCTTTTTTAATTAGTGTCATTCACTAATTTTTTTTAATCTTTTTGGATTTTGATTTAAAATACCAAAAAATGATTTTTCTTGTAAAAAATATAATAGTTTCTCAATATTAACTATAGTCTTTATACACAGTGTCTCATTTTTTATAATAGAATAAAATTCTTTGGAAATAATGCATTTTTATCAAAAATATTAAAAAAAAAGTTGCTTGATTTCGAGAGAAATAAAAATCTTTAAAATTAGCGATTTTTATTTGGTTTTGGAAGCCTTTCAAGAAAGTCAACGCGTCGACCGCAGTACTATTACCCAATCAGATCATACAACTATCGGGTACATTTCACTCCGCTCGACACCTCGAAGTTATATTATAGTCAATAGGGCAAAGGCTCTAGACAGTGATAGTGACGACAGAGAAATAGATGTAGGAAGTGGTTCCGCGAGATTAGCAGCGGTAGTATTCGGGAGCAGCAAAGGATCGAAGCACCATCAAAATCTACTAGCGACAAACCTAGAAAACCTAGACCTCTCTCAGAACCTTCTTCTGGGATTCCTACTCCGCCGATATCCTCGATCCTCTCGTTGATGAAATAGGCAATGAATCACGTACAAACGCGCTCCGATTAGAGCAGTAGGGTGAACCTAACCAGACGATCACTACTCCACAATCCCCTCATAATTTCGGTCGAATCAAACTATTCATAAGAGCATCAATCCCCACGGGAGATAGCTCTCGATGGCTTAGGAACCGAGCCTTTCTCCAGAATCGATACGATTCCCATCACTAGCCTAAGATACCAAAAAAAGGGACAACGGGAAGAAATCAACCCTGAAGGCCTACATTTGATCGTTCGCGACTCTGACAGCGATGATGACGACATTATGGATTAACTCCGATGATCTCTACTTACCAGACGTTAACGAGGAGATCACAATCGCTCACAAAACAGATTTTGTCTAGGAATGTTCGATTCAAGATCGATTTTTTAGAAAATGTCGTTAACGTCTGGTACGTAGAGATCATCATTCTTATACCTTCGATTCTCGATTTCTTAGATCGATTTTTAAGCTCCGATTAAATCGACGAATCGATTCTTAAGACCCGAGATCGATCTTCCATGTATGCCTAATTCAAAAGTCTATTCTTTATTCCTGCACTATTTGAATTGATGCATATGGAATAAAGAATCGACCTTATATATTTACGTATAGACATAAGGCCATGGCACACATCTTCCACACATTTTCATTTGTTGATTTATTATTTTTTATTATTAATTGCCTTTTTTCGTTTTGATTTCTTATGGCTTTTTATATTTGCTTTAGCTTTTCAAAAAACTTTTTGACTTTTCAAAGCTCGAAATACGTAAATCGAGCTATTTCCGGAATATTAATTATAAGAGTAGAAAAATAATGTAGATGTAAAAATATCAACGCGGAAAATATTTCATTTCTCATCGAGTAAATATTTAATCCGGCCTCGTTTTATTGTTGAACATTCTCCGCGATATTGAAATTTCTTGAATCACGATAGAATATCGATATCAGTCTACGCATTAAGCCCATGGCACATACAAAAACGTAAGACCGTAACACATAATCAGTAAGCGAATTAGCCAATCATGATAGAGACCATAAGGCCAGTAGCGAATCCAATCTTACGATTTCCTTACTGATTACGTCTTACGACCATCTGAAGGGTATAGCGAGGTTTCGAAGATACATTGTGAAAGAAATAGAAGGTAAGTGATACGTAGAAAAAATGTATAATATATAAAATCTGTATCCAAAATTTTTTATTAATTGAACTTACTGTCCTTCGCTGTTGAATCAGAACGTAATAGTTCATAGCTTAAGATTTTTTTCTCGGAGAATCTATATATATATAATCTAATATCTTAGCGATAGCTGTCCGTCGAATCCGTATTTGAGACTGATGCGGTAATGTTATCCAGGTTCTTCTTTTAAATAGTACTCCCTTCCACATTTTTTTACATATCCCAAAGTGGGGATTTTTTTCTTTTAGATATTTCATACTTTGAAGAATAGTTGCAATATGGTTGAAGGATACCGGATACGAGGTTCTCGCATAGTAAGTGCCACAAATGTATTAAATTAAATTAATTCGATCGTCTAAGTTCACAGCACCATGTATTAGTATTACGAGTAAGCGCGTTTCGTAATCCAAGTTCTCTACTGCGAATTAAATGCATCATCGACACAATATTGTTATCTATTTTTTTGTACACATAAAGTAACGGAAACTCACAACCCTCAATTAACATTTTAAAAGTATATATGTATAATACCCTCACAGATATTTCTTCTACAATGACCGCAGTGGAAACTAAATGACTGATCCATTGGTGTGGCACGTATCATAAGAATGCACACTGACTATATTGAGTTTTGTTTGTCTAAAGTGATCATATCAAGCTTTTTTAATCGAACCTTTTTTATTATACTAACAATAACATATATCTGTTCCTACACTCTTTTCAAATAAGAATTTTTAGCGTATCGTTGTGATTGCAATAAAATTGCTCTTCGAAAACACGTTTAAACACGTTAAAGACACGTTAAGACATGCAGCAGCATTAAAGAAATGACAATCATAGTATATAAAAACAAAAAGATACACTCATGCAGTCAGCAGTTAAGTTTGAAGTTTCTTCAACGTTATATCGGTGTTATATCACTACTACTATATTACTTAATGGATTTTGCACTTCACGAGGATGAAGAAGAAGTGATGGATGAAGAAATAAATGATCAACATGAAGAAATGTCTATCCGATGAAGATCATGCTCTGTCAAATAATTCGTATTTCGGCAGTAACATGGAGAACGATGATATACAAAACCGACTAAAGTTTGGATATAATTGCGTAGCGTTCATGTTCGATGAAATTCCATATGAATTCAGTGGTATGGAGACCGTAGTAAAAACGTTGGAATGATTAGTCTTATAAAGAGGATTATGCAATGTTTTCTAATAAAATCGCATATAGTTTGCATAATGCGGGATTTCTCGACTCTGGCGAAAAGTCTAATGACAGACGACGGATACTTTAATTTTTGTGTGCCGATCAGAATGTTGTTAGGCTTTTGCGAAGATTACAAATGTGTGGTAATTAACGCTCGTCACAAATTGATTTTGATATGAGCGCGTATTGGTAACAATTACATAGAAATTCAACGATAGAGCCGACACTTGAATTATTCAAAGTACAATGGCGAATGCCTTACGTTGAATGAAGTTAATAAACTATCCATGCTACGAGCCTTGGAAAGTGGACGATATCTAAGTATGAGTTTTCGTTCTTGGGAACCGTACGAATACTCCCTATTGCCGAATATAACAAAGCATTCCTGGGCCATTAAGACTACTATTCAACTAGAAAAACCACGATCTATAGACTGACAAAAAAAATATTACGACAGCACGTAAAACTTACTTCGACACCTATAAATTAACCAATGTAAAACTTTATCTAAATTCTGAATTTTATCCATAAGTGATCTGAATCTAGACTTTGACAAACGCGGAGCCGCTATTTTGTGATGATATGTATGTACGTCTTACTATCAAATCCCTCGTGAAAGAAATGAACCGTCATTCCAATTAAACTACTTTTTGAGAGGTTTTACTCTAATAATTGACTACTCACGACAAAACGAGTCCGTCAAGAGTGGCACCGGATATACGATTAGAATTTGAATTCGAAAAGAATCTATCCTATACTACAGCCTATTGCCTTATCATACACGACCGCGTGATCGAATACAGCTCAATTTCTAACGTAGTACTCAAGATTACGTAAATTATTGTTTTCACGAAAGAATAATACCTCCCCCCCCCCTCCCTCTTTCGATATAAGGGATAAAAGTCAAGATTTTTTCCCGATTGAACAGTCTCAAAAAGTCGTTCGCTATGGCCATACCAACGTTTGTGGATCTGCGAGGATTTGTTGGAAGAAGATTTGTTATGAAGGAAGTAGCGATGCTGAGAAAAGGAGCCATTCTTCCTCATTACAATTTTACATGTTCCATGCCATGGAATATCTTGACAAAATCGAAAATTCTTGCGCTTCCTGGTTGAATGCTTATCACCATGGATTGCAATAGGAAGACGGAATAATCCCGTACAACATAGCAAAACGTCTGATTATAATGGCTATAATCGGTGCGGAAGAGAATGACAATAAGGCTCTTGTATACGTCATTAAAGGACGTCAAAAATGTGAATAGTTAACTGATATACTCGATAGTGACGACATGACCATTGAAACTTTGGACGTTGATTATGAAGATATAAAATCTTTGAATAATCTAAATATTACTAATACTATACGATGTGGAAAACATGCTAAGAAGTATGCGTTACAGAATGTATTTAAAATATACAATTTAAAATATACAATTGATGGCCGCAATGTCACAATGAAGCAATGCAAAAGAATTACATCAATTTGAAAAATAAAGTGTGAGATTTTTTTTAAATACGTTTTAATTTCTTTCCCCTTTCCCAGTAATTAAGAATCAATTAATAATATGATATTATTCGATAGTACGAGTCAATAAGTATTCAAATTAGCAAATAAGGAAACACGTGTCACTTCGCCATTTGTCTTATATTATTAAAAATTAGTTTTTTAACACTGAGACGTATAATTTTAACATGGGATTATTTTTTTCTGTAAATGATATCTTGTAAAAATGTTTACGTTTTTCGTCGTGTCTTTCGAATGTGATATTTTTTTCATATACTTTTGACCGAGAGACATTGCTAAAGATTCTTTTCGAAAAGTAACAAATATCTAGGGAGAGACTATTTTACGTATTTCATTTCAACTGCAAATTTGAAACAAAGGCTCTAATAATATCTATTTTCTTACGATTTTAATATGTTACTGAGGCTTCCTCTCAATGCGCATGCGCCAGAAAAGCGACACATCTAGTAATGCTGCTCCTAATTCTCGTTTTCCGTGAAATAAAAAATCCTGAGGTCTGGACGTAACAATAGCTACAAGCAGATAAGTAAAACCTGTGTCAAAGATTAAAAATCGTTCCGAAAAAGAGAAAATTAACAAATTACAATTGCACAATTCGGCCAATTGATCAATTCGATTGGTTTCTTCAGGTATTGTCACGTATTGCCTGTCACGTATTCTAACATTTTTTGCGCATGCATTCATACGAAAAAGCAATATCTGTTATCTCTTTTTATCCACTATTTTTGGTCCACATTCATTAAACTCTGATTGTAGGATCTTTAGGGGGCATTATGTGACAGTCGCTTTTTTTTAAAATGCAGCGAGCGCAGCCGAACATTAACCTACATAAAAGAAAAGCATTACGGAAAAAGTAACTTTGATAAAATTTCAGAAGCTTACGAAAAAAAATTATAGTGACAGAAAGAATGTCATTATGAAAATATTAAAAGAATACTATTCTTTTGAATTTTGTGTGAATTTTATTGCTTCTATTCCAATAAATGGAATGGGACAAGCAAGAGTCGTTGAATGGGATTTAAGGGAGTATTTTACTTTAACGCGACAAAAAATTGATTTTTTTTTCTTGTAATTTGAAGTTTTAAAAATGTGTTCCTAAAATGTTAAAATGAAATTCGTTAAATTGACTGAACTACAAGGGTTTAGGGGATGAGATTATGACGTCCAGCAGCGAACGGTTTGCATCAAGTAGTATTAAGGGCCATAGCACACAAAAAAACTTAAGCAGTAATACATAAGCAGTAAACAAATTGACCAATCACTGTAAAGTCCTGTATAGTAAGGCTATGACATAAGCAGTGGCCAATCCAATATGTTGATTTTCTTACTGCTTACGCTTACTGCCTTAAGCTTTTGTGTGCCATGGCCCTTACTTTATACAGCCAGATGGTATGTAATTCAGGATGATCTTTTAGAATCAAGGATGCGTGGAAACATCACTTGGATATCCTCATATATCATCTTTCCTTGTTTAACATTGATTGAATAAATAATAAGAATAAAACGATATGCGGAAATATTTGGGTGATGCTTCCAAACGCAGCCTAATCTGTGAAATTTCGTTCAAAATTTCCGTTAAGGATTAATGTGTTCTCAAACTCTTCGAGGAAGGTATTTTACAATATACGGCTGGTATAGCCGATTAAGGGTAAATTACTGAAATTACTCATTATTCATCTCATAAATGCATGAGAAACGCATTTTTTTCAAAATCGACTGTTTTCAAATCGAGCGTGTATTTTTCTCATGAGCTATTAGGCCAATCGACTTACGCACATATATAGGGTGATTCAGAAATCATTAGTCTTTAAAATGTCATATTCCTAACTTAATTCTAAAATTTTTTTCTTTGTGAAAATTTTGCCTATAGCTTAGTTTTCAAATTACAAGAAGAAATAGTTAACGTATCACGGGCTGCGTAGAGAAGACGGGCAGGAGCGGCACTCAAGCGAGCGCTTTACGCGCAGGGTGCATACTATTCGGACAAATTCACGTTTATAAAAACACGTTTCTTCTTACTTTTCCCGTCTACTACATTATCTCTTCGTTTTTCATAGACTTTAAATATGATAATTTTGTTAAATTATAAATTAGAGTGATAAAATTAAAATGAATATTGAACCCTTTGAATATCGGATTGTTTTTTAATTATATTGATAAAATTGTTAGAGAAATGTAATAAAAGAGCGAATTAGACAATAATTATAATAAGCATGTAATTAAAATTATTATTGACATACATCAAATTTCAGTTAATTATTTCAGTATGTTGAATTCTAAGAGCATTTCTTACAATTCGATGTACCGAAAACTTGTTAGACTTAATTGTATGTCAATGTGCAAGTGTTACAATACTTGTAGCACACAATTATTGTCCAATTTCTCACTTTTACAAAAATGTCTCTAACAATTTTATTAATGCTATCGCACTCGTAGCGTTTATTACATACTTATGAGAAGTCTTACTTATGAGAAATGCGATCATTACTTACTTCTGCTAAAGTATCATTTGCCTGTGTCTATGATTGAAAAATTATTAGTACTAATTATGATTCAGTTTCCGTTTTCCATTTATATGAGATTTTTTCCACATCAGAAAAATGCATCTATAAAATGTTAATGCCCCAGCAAACGAGAATGGATTGAAATAAATTGAAATGGATTCAGATTTTTAGAAATATTGATTCACGAATGTTTAAAATGAATGCTTTTCAATTCTGAATGCATTTTTATTCAATTATAGGAATTGCATGGAGCATATCTCTATGCCTTTCAATCTAAAAATAATATTAGCTTTTCTATGCATTGTGAATACTGTTCAATTCAAAATTTTGAATAGGAAATACAGTTTTGCAATCCAATTACATCCAATTAAATCTAATTGAATCCAATTGAATCCAATTAAATAAAAAAAAAAGTATTATATTTGCGCTATTTAAAATACGCATTCGGAAAAAAATTTCAATCCATTTTAATCCATTCTCGTTTGCTGAGGCAATAAATACTCAATTTTCAGTCATTAAGAACAATACTTTATATATTTTGATTTAATACTGTGTATATATCTTCACATATAAATCTTTTTTTGAGAGATTCCAATCTTCTCTATTAATTTTTTCAATCCATAACGCCTTTGTAGCAGAGAAAAACCTGAGAGAGGACATGCCGGCACGAAATCTGTAACCGCAATATGTTGCCACGCACTACTGCCCCCTGATAAAGTGGATGTAAACTACGTAGCTCTGAGGGTAATATGTCCACTTTTCTGAGGGTAATACGTCCACTTTTCTGAGGGTAACGTCCACTTTTCAACTTCAGATAGTAAATCGATATTTAGTTCATATAATCGTGCTACATTCACAAATTGTGCATCAGAAATATTCAACTCTGCAATCTTACATGCGCATGATGTTTATTTCGCTTAAAAATATTAAAATTAAGGTTATATTATATTTTCATAATTGTGTTAATATTTATATTTTAAATAAGCTATATACATATGAATTAAGTTGCATTTCAAGCATTTTATTTTTATTAAACACATTTTTGTAATTAATAAAGTAAATAAAATCTGCTGTAAAAAAAGTTGCATTAAATAAGGTTAAAAACATTAATTAACCCTCATTATCAAATTATTCATAATTCTTTGTCATTTAGCATTATTATCCTCTACTTTAGTAGATATTAATGTTCCGTATTTTCTTTATATGCTTGATTAAAGTCCATCAAATTTCCTTTCAATATACAAATATAATTGTATGATACACAAGTAGTTATTAAGCATTTAAGAATTTTTTCTATGGTGATCATGGTCAAACAATCAAAAATGCTTCTCCAGCGTACTTTCCACAGCTCAATTGCTCTTTAAATTGAAATTCTTGCTGAAGACAAATTTTAAAATTTTTTTGTCTGACTGTGTGAGATGCCTATTATCCTTAAGAGATACCATGATATGAGGATGACTAACATACAGGCAGCATCTTCAATATGAGAATCTTTAGGAAAATAGATTTATGGATTTTTAATATATTGTCTGACACAGAGAGCCGAAAAACACATGCATCATGCACCGATCCAACATTCCCAGCCAAAACACTTTTAAAGAGTAATTTTTGAGTACTACCTAAAAAGATAAAATATAATAGTAACTAATAAAAACTTCCAATTATTTTTAAAGATAGTTTTTAAATTCTCATTTGTATGTGGATTGAATGATATTCTTTGCGGTTCACATATGATTGTTTACCCTCCTGTAGAGCTATTATCTTAACGTGCGTGCCATCAATAGCTCCTATAAGTTTAGGAAATCCACTAGCTCTTTCAAATTCTTTCATCACTTTGATTGCTCTCTCATCCTGAAGCCATGAATGATTCATGGAACAAGAGTGTGTAAGGCATAAATAACTTTTCTTATAATACAAGTAACTTTTCTTACATTGAATTTCACACATATAGACCTATAATTCGTATTTCATATAACAAAAAAATGATATAATAAAAAACTTTTCTCTTTTTTTTTATGAAAAGCTAAGATATGTTACTATATCTATATGAATCAGGTGTTGCCATCATTCATAAGCTAACAGAAGTTGTTCTGGACTGATATAATGACTTTCTGTCACTAAGTGATTTTATTAATATATAAGTCCTATTAATTCTAATACGAATTCAAAGGTTGTAGGAAATAAAGCAATTGGAATTTCGTAATTTATGTTAACAATTATTCTAAAATAATCATTGTTATGATACTATAATGTTTCCTTGAATTCGAACAATGATCATTAACTATACCTGAAGTGCGTTTTAAATTCTTCAGCGATATAATTAGAAACAATTCTTTCCACATATTCTTTGATGCAAGGTCTAATTTGTGTTTCACTTCTTCTGTTTAGACCTAAGTCAACAACTGTAATAAAATCTTCTACTTCTTTCTCTTCGCTCTCGTCATTATTTGAAGACATATTCATTAAAAATTCTAAATCTTCATCATTACTTTCGCAACAAAATTCAAGAAATTGCAGTAATGTAACTTTTTCATTTATCTTTATTTTTTTTTTTTTTTACTAATCGTCGGGTGAGATATTTATCTTTTTAGGTTACAATGTAAGTCCTGCATAATAGAAAAGATTAAGAACAAATATAGGAATAAATATTAAATATTATATATATATGTATATATAGAAATAAAAAATTAGAAAATGAATATATAAATACTTAATGGATACAAATAGAATATGAGATATATTACAATATATTTTGTGAATCATATTTTATTATTAATTGTATTTATTGTGCGTTACGTTTAATCTCTATTCATAATTTTTTCTTTTTCTAGTATTTAATATTTACTTCAATTCTTGATATTATTTCTTCTATTATGCGAACCATATACCTTTCTATTTACCTTTTATTAGGTTATGTTTTCCAACTTATAAAATATGTCATAATTAATTTTCATTGTCATTTTTAATTATTTTTAATGTTTTCACAATATTATTATTATTTCTACTATACACTGAAAAGTAATTTTACAAAAGAAGAAAGGACACATATGGACATATTTCATATATAACATACATAACATATGGACATATTTCATATATAATTATACATGTTTATTTATACATGAATATTTATGCGTATTTATGTATGTTTATACATATTCATGCATGAAACATTTTTTACCGAGTTAATGTCGTAAGCACTGGTCTAGTTTCCACCGAGAGTTTAAATCGGATCAGAATGTAAGAATCAACCAACTACAATCATTTCCTTGTCGTTCGACAGTAAAGGGGGAATACTCGACTGTAGTTGATTGGTTCTTACATTCTGATTCGATTTAAACCCTCGGTGAAAACTAGGTCACTGATAGAACTGTGAGCGTGAATCGGACCGTGGCCTAAAGCTGTCAACTGTGAAACGCTAAATGGGCAATATTCATAGTTTTTATTTTAAAACTGTCTTAAATAATGTCTTAAGATGTTAATACAGTCCTTGAATTGACTTATAACATCTTGAGACAGTACTTAAGATAGTCTTAAGCTGACTTTTTATACGCAGCACGCTGCAGCAGCAATTCATTGCTATTGGTTGAAAATTTTACATGAGATGACGCATTTCCGACGCAAAATATATTTTGCCGAAATGGACTACATTTTACATTTTTTTCTCGTTTTGTATTATGGGACTCTTAACAGATTTACTAAGAACTTTCTTATGACTTTGTTAATTCTTGATAAAAATGACTCACAGCGTATTACACAGAAAGAAGAAAGAAATTTTTGTTAAGGAATTGTAAGAATATTGTAAGATTATGTACGAATTTTTAATTCAGAACGACATTTATATTACTGTATGATGGCATTGAAAATGACTCAATTGGAGTTGAAAAATTTTTTCGTTTTGTGACATCGTTTAAGTCAGATGCTCGTTACCTTTGCGAATTTGCTTATAATAACCTATTAAATTAAAAAGACTTTTTTGTTGTACCACGAAATGGACTACATTTTACATTTTTTTCTCGTTTTGTATTATGGAACTCTTAACAGATTTACTAAGAACTTTCTTATGACTTTGTTAATTCTTGATAAAAATGACTCACAGCGTATTACACAGAAAGAAGAAAGAAATTTTTGTTAAGGAATTGTAAGAATATTGTAAGATTATGTACGAATTTTTAATTCAGAACGACATTTATATTACTGTATGATGGCATTGAAAATGACTCAATTGGAGTTGAAACGTTTGTTTTATTTTATTGTATCTTAATTGTTTTTGTATTAAGTTTGCTTATCTAAATTATAATTTCTTTATATACGTCATTGGCTCTTTGCCCTTCTTTTATACTACCTTTTGCTTAAAAGATTAAAGTTTGACCAATCAGAATAAAAGGAGCTAAAACTTCTTTGTCCTCATTGAAATTTCAATCTTTAATCTTTAATCTCAATCTTCAATGCATAGTCTGATTCTGGTCTAACAGTTGCCATATAATCACAAGTTTTTATCTTTTTAAGTTTTCCATATTAATTTTCGAGTTGAGCAAATAAAAAAGACATATATTTGAGATTAAACTTTAACACATATGTTGTTGCCATTATTCCTTTTCATGCGTAACAAATGCAGCGGAAGCAATTATGAAAAATTTGCATCACGTCCCGATAAAAAAATGCATGAATATGTATAAATATGTATAAACATACAAAAACATGCATAAATATTCATAAATGTGTAATTATATTAATTAAAATATGTCCATACATGTTTATACATCCTTTTTTCTTTTGTAAAATTACTTTTTAGTGTAATAGAAATAATAATAGTAATGTAAAAACATTAAAAATAATAAAAATGGTAATTTTCGCACTATTTGTTTTTGAAAAAATCAAGTTCGAAGAAATGTAAAAAAATTATTTATGTATAATTATATGTAAAATTATGCATAATTATGTATGAGCAATTTTTTAATATTTTTTAAACTTGTTTTTTTCTAAAACAAACAAAATTATTCTTTTAATTATGTTTTCACATTACTATTATTATTTCTATTACACTAAAAAGTAATTTCATAAAAAAAAAAGAATGTATGAACGTGTATGGACATATTTCATATATAATTGTACATGTTTATGAATATTTATGCGTGTTTTTTGTATGTTTATATATATTTATGCATGAAAAATTTTTTAACGGGATGACATTTTTGCTGCCGCAGCGTGAAAAGACACCTTTAAGTGTTAGAATCAAGTATGAATACCGACCTGTTTCGCGACTGTCTTAAGTACAATCTTAAGATGTTATAAGTCGATCCGAGGATTATACGAGGGGTATCCAGAAAATAAGTTCCGTTTGTATTATACGTTTAGTAAGGTCGATGTATGAGCGAGCTGGCAACACAGCATTGAAGAGGGGAAGCTACCGAATAGAATGAGCGGTGTTCGGCGTCAGTAGCTCGTGAAACACGGTCAGGAGAGGTTATCAAAATGGAGTCCTCCACTTCGCGTCCCGCCACCTCCATTCCGATTCCTTCTCGAGTTGTTTTGCGCGGCATCATTCAGTTTCTTTTTGCTCAAGATTTTAAATCGGTTGATATTCACAAACAGCTTGTTTCTGTATATGGAGAGAGTGTGATGAGTGAATCTATGGTGCGGAGATGGGTCCGAGAATTTAAGGCAGGAAGACATTCGCTTGAAGACGAAAGTGGGAGAGGCAGACCCTCCCTTATCACGGATGAGTTGACGACAAAAATTGAAAATGCGATTCGCAATGATCGTCGTTTAACTTTAGATGAACTCCACAAGAGATATCCCGAAGTCTTATCCATGAGATCGTTTCAGAAAAACTCGAATTTCGCAAGGTTTGCGCCCGTTGGGTTCCCAGAGAACTGACTCCTCTACACAAGGCCACACGAGTGACTGCAGGTAAAGAATTTTTGGACCGTTACATCTTTTTACGAAACTGAAGGAGTCCTTGGCCGGA
This sequence comes from Acromyrmex echinatior, assembly GCF_000204515.1. Next base: position 25,117 of record NW_011626963.1, read on the forward strand.
AAACGCTTCCAAAGCGACGAGGAAGTTCAGACAGCTGTAACTAACTGGACTAAAGAACTGGCGGGAAGTTTCTATGCAGAAGGGATTTCGAAGCTTGTTTCCAGATATACAAAATGTATTGAGATTGACGGGAATTATGTAGAAAAAGACTAGAAGTTGTCAAGTATTATCCATGTAAATTTTAGATTTTTTCAATAAAAACTTTATTTGTAAAAAAAAACGGAACTTATTTTCTGGATACCCCTCGTATTAGCATCTTAAAAGACATTATTTAAAATAGTTTAAAATAAAAACGTACTATGAATATCGCCTCATGTTTAGCGTTTCACAATTAGCAGCCTTATGCCCGTTTCCACTAACGTAGATTAACTTTAATCTTGGTTCAATGTACTCTTTGTCTTATTCTAGTTTTAAAGATTAGAAAAAGACGAAGAGTAAGTTGAACCGAGATTAAAATTAATCTATGTTGGTGGAAATGAGCATTAGTTTCTTATCGACATTTATAGACAGAGATGGCAGAGACTCAGAGAGAGATGCTTGCGAACTACACATACCATGTTATCCCTTCCACCATGAGCTAAGTACGAATATGTAAAATATGTCAATATTATCAACTTTTCAAAAAGTTATTTAGTATTTATTCTGCAATAAAACCTTCAAAAATCATCAATTCTGAAAAAAATTATAACTTAAGTCTAAATAAAAATCATAAATCTATTATTAATACACTAAATATAATTATAAGAATAGAATGGAAAATTGCAATGCATTCTGGTGTTACACTACGAAACTAAACTGCGTTCCAACAAGTACTTTACACAGTGAAACCCAGTGTAACGTCTCTGTGTTCTAACTGGAAAACAGCCCGAAAGTTAAACAAGGGTGACATAACACCTGGAGAACACCTAAGCAATCCGGACATGCCTTAGCATGATGATTAATTGCGCTTGTAAGAGACAGTTTTCTCCATTTAAACCAGCTTAACGAGGTTAGTTTTTATAAATATATGTACATGCATACGCATACGCAGGCATCGGCGGAATCCGTAAAAGAAATAAATTTACGCAACAGAAAACCATTCCATTCCAGAATCGGCGGAATAAAGCCATGACCAATCACGAGCGTTCCGCCAATTCCGCATTGCGCCAATTCCGCACCATGAAACCGCGCCATCACTCATCCGGTTGCATACCGCCATCCAATATGTTTGACTTCTGAAATCGTATGGAAATTACATTTCGATGATCCACGAACACTCATATAATTATGGATGTATAACTATGACACATCTGGCCAATATGGTCCTGAAAGAAATTTATGCAGTTCAACTGAACATTTTCTAGTCAGTTACTGTAATATTGGGTCATCTAAAAAGTATCCGCGGTACTTTGTCACTAGATATATGACCATCAACACACATCTAGTAACAAAAAACCGCGGATACTTTTTAGATAATCCAATATTATTGATTTCTTTTTATATATTAGGTGTACTTTGCTTCCGCCGTTTTTTTCCCGAAATTCGAGGCTTTATTATAAAAAACTGGTTATACATTTATAATTCAAAGTATTGTCCATCGTTGGCCACTACTTTCTCCCATCTTTCGGGCAGCGTACGAATCCCACGTCGAAAAAACTGGTCATCTTTTGAGGCGATCCACAAATCGATCCAATTTTTTACTTCTTCATAAGACCGGAAGTGCTGGTCAGTCAGGCCATGTCCCATTGATCGAAACAAGTGATAGTCAGAGGGAGCAATATGGCGGGTGGGATAGGACTTCCCATTTCAACGTTTCCAAGTATGTCTTGACTACTTTCGCAACATGGTCGAGCATTGTCATGCTGCAAAATCACTTTATTGTGTCTCTCGTTGTATTGCGGCCGTTTGTCTTTCAATGCTCGGCTCAAACGCATCAATTGCGTTCGATACTGATCGCCTGTGATTGTTTCAGTCGATTTTAACAGCTCATAATACATTACGCCAAGCTGGTCCCACCAAATGCGGAGCATGACCTTGGAGTCGTGAATATTAGGTTTGGCCGTTGACGAGGAAGCATGGCCGGGAACTCCCCATGATTTTCTGCGCTTGGGGTTATCATAATGAACCCATTTTTCGTCCCCAGTCACAATGCGATGCAGAAATCCCTTCTTTGCCTTTCAAGCAGCTATTCACAAGCAAACAAACGCCGTTCAACATCTCTCAGCTTTAACTCGTACAGCACCCAATTTCCTTACTTCTAAATCATTCCCATGACTTTGAGGCGTTTTGACTTTGGCTTGTTGAGTCACTCCCAATGATCGTGCTAATTCTTCTTGATTTTCGAAGACATGAGTCTTGATCAAGTAATGTCTCCAATTCTGCATCTTCGAAAACCTTCTCTCTTCCATCGCTATGCCGGTCTTCAACATCAAAATCACCGTTCTTGAAGCGTTGAAATCATACACTAATAGCGGCCACCATAAGTATTTGAGAGCATTCGATGAACCTCAGCCGCAGATTTCTTCATATTGAAGCAGAAAATTAAAACCTCCTGCAAATGACGAGAATTTGGTAAATTGACATTTTCAATCGAGAATAACTTTATGATGCAGACACAAATCGATAATGTTTCTATGGGGTTATGATTGACAGGTGCCCAAGTTTATTGTATGACGTCTATGATCTATTTATTTCGACTACTACTTATCGCTAAAGCCATCTATAGGAAAACAGCGGAAGCAAAGTTGTACACCTAATACAAAATATATTGCATAACAACTGGATAAAATTGAATGTTTATTTTGTCTTTTTCCAAAAAAAAAATCGTTCTTCAGTATCAGCCTTCAGAAGATTTTTCTTATTGCGAATATCGCAACTAAAACAAGATTCATGCATGTAGTATTTTTATAATTTATTAATTCAACATAAAGAAATTTGTTTTATTCGACGTCATAATAAAGATCCAACGGTCTCTCTCCTATCGATAAGTAGTATGTCGTATTAATACGATATTAATTATGTACCATGGTGTACCTAAACAGTACAGGTACAGAGTTAATACGCTGTACTATAACATGAGTGTATAGCAATTGCACACAAGTTAATTACAACGCCAAGGGAAAAAAACAAAAAAAAAACAAAATCCGTATCCTTTTTGTACTGCTACCATTTTTTGTACTGTTACGCCACCTCGTGGGAGTACAAAAACAGTAAAATAGTGGTATAATATTTTGTCCGGGTTGGTGCGAGTATTGTACACTTGGTTATTTGGGTATATAGGATTGTAATTTTTCGGCAATATGTAAGATATTATAGCAATAAAGTATGCATATTTATTTATACAATATTTATACAATAAAAAAATTATGAATTTAATAATATATTATCGAGATATGAGTCATTTAAAAAGTATCCGCGGTTTTTTCATTCAAAAATTGAACAAAAAACCGCGGATACTTTTTAAATGACCTAATATTTATATCGTATACTATATGATCATAAACTTTTATTAATTGTCAGTAACGTCATCATTTTTCAATTATCCTCAGGTCCCTAGGGCCCCATTAATAGGCGTACAATGGTAGGAATAAGGAATTAAGAACAAGAAATAATGATTTCAACCTATCAGAAACCGTGGATCCTGACATATTCGATTTCTGATAAATACAAATCGTTATTTTTTATTCCTAATTTCTTATTTCTTTTATTGTGCGCAGGGCCGTAGTCACGAACATTTGCCCAGGGCCGACGGTCTTTAATAGTACTTCAGTGGCGCTATCTACTATCAATTATTTCCGCCACCGCCATCGCCACAGCGCTACCTTCGTTGTCGACACTGTCGACAGTAGAGTCGCGAGTCACGTCGCCGGCGTAAATGAGTATCGTAGTTGCGCGCTTGTATGTACTCTCAGCAGTTATATTGGAGTTTGTGATATGTGTAAGTGTCATCGTGCGTTTTCTTAGCAAAAACATTTTTCGGCAATCACTGTGCAATATCACTGTTTTCTGTCACATTACATGCGTCTCTCTCTCTCTCTCTCTCTCTCTCTCTCTCTCTCTCTCTCTCTCTTATATATACTCATGCTTCATATCCCTTTCACTCTCATTTTTTTGTCTTACCTTTCCTCCATCTGTCTACCTGCTATTTATCTATGTAACCATTTATCTGCTTATTTATTTATCTGTCGATCTATCCACTCATCCATTTATTTATTTATTTTTGTCTCTCTTGATGATAAGCATTAGAGTCTTTCTCTTTATCGGACAACTGAAAATTTTTTCAAAATGCATTAGAAATGCACTTTTAATATTAAAAAAACGAAAAAAAATAGAGAAAAAAGAGAAGTAGAGAGAGAGAGAATGCGCGCGCGCGCGCGCGTGAATGGGTGTGTGTGTGTGTGTGTGTGTGTGTGTGTGTGTGTGTGTGTGTGTGTGTGTGTGTGTGTGTGTGTGTGTGTGTGTTGGATAGTGACGAATGGTAGAGTGTAACGAGGACACACCAATCAGTTGCGCTTTTGCAAGAGGTGAGGTTAAATGGACGTTCGGATATTCGTGATCCTATCCTTTATGCTTTTCTCTTTAGGGGACTAATGTCCATGATTTCTTAATTTGCATCCCCTCGTATATACATATATAGTGATAAAATGAAGAAGCAAAGTGACGTGTTACACGTGCAATGAATGTGTTATAAGTGCCATTTGAGTTCGACACACACTTCGAGGATCAGAATCCTACTCGAATTTCTCTACACTACGTATTCCATTATGTGAGTACAGTCTCTTAATGTATTTGTATTATTTATGATATACCGAAATTCTGTTACATCGAATATCATGTTTCAGCAAGTTGTTTAAAATGACCAATTAGCTAAATTGTAATTGGATAAATTAGTTTTTCTGCTTGTGTTTGTGGCAAGATTGATTTAATTTTCTCTCTCTTTTTCTCCACCTTTCTTCTTCTCGCATCTTTTGCTTTTCTCTCCTCGGTATCTCTTTCTCGCACATCTGCTACTCATTTGCTCGGCATGGCCTTCGAGCTAAGACGCATCCTACAATGAGAATGATTGCGCAGGTAGGAGACAGAACTCTCCTTATGACGCTTGAGATATCTAAAAACTTAATATTAGTAACAAATGCATCACAATAGAATAATTAGCGTTCTTTAAATAATTGAAAACTGTTATTGATATATTTTAACATATTTTAATTATTAGAGGATAATATTATAGATATGCACTTACACATATATACTTTGTATCTTAAAATAAAGTACAAAATGGCATAATTTATATTTATTTATTTATCTTAATATAATGTTTAATAATATTAATAATATGAACAACATGAAATAAAAAATACAAAGAATGTGTGTGCGTGCGTGCGTGCGTGCGTGCGCGTGTGTGTGTGTGTATGTGTGTGTGTGTGTATGTATATAGGATGTTTGGAAAATAATGATTATCTTTCGCATAGGGGCAGAATGGACTGAGAAAAAAAGTCCTCTATTTAAGTTTCATTTTACAATTTCCACAATAGTTAACAAGATATTAATTGCTAAAAATTGCCGAAAATTGATCTTCAATAATTTTTTATTCAAATACTATTTTTTTATCAACTTTTTTATTAACTTTTTATTAATTTTACAAAAAAACTGCAAGAGACAAAAATTGTATTTTTTTCTCATAGAGCTCTAAGAATTTTTAAAAATTTTTTCAAAATTTTTTAATACTATATTTTTTAATGACAGTAAAAATGAGAAAATGTAATACTAAAAAGTTGATAAAAAATTCTGAATAAATTCATAGAGTTCTCTGAAAAGAAAATAAACAATTTTCGTCTTTTTTTGTAAAGTTGATAGTATTTAAGTAAAAAAATTATTGGACTAATTTTCGGCAATTAATATCTTGTTAACTATTGCAAAAATTGTAAAATGGTACATTTTTCTTCTCAGTTTAGTTCATTCTGCGAAAGATTTATTATTATTTTCCAAATACCCTGTGTATATGTGCGCGCGCGCGCGCGCGCGCGCGCGTGTGTGTGTGTGTGTGTGTGTGTGTGTGTACAGAGAGAGAGGGAGGGGAAGAGGGAGAAGTATGTAAATGACAGAAAAATATTAGAATTTTAGGGTAAAAAACTCGGAAATTATAATGATTTTTTTAATGGTTTTTTTTCCTTCGGCTTTGACAGTTTTTTACTTGGATATTTTTTTTAGATTTGTTTTTATATTTGTTCGCATTGCTTGAAATCCCTCAAAATTTTTGCACTTAAAGTGATATGATGATTAGCAAAATAGATTCGGGCGTTGAAAAAAGAGAAAGCACAGATGCTGAGAGTGCAAGCAACGCAAACAGATCTATTAACCTATTATCAACTCATCAAGAATTGTAACAGCCAATAATACATATTTCTGCTTCGATAAAATTATAAAGACAAAAGTATTAAAAAGTATCGAAATAACAAGAAAAAAAAATAAATTCTATTTCTTTTCCTATATATTTAACATGAATTCCATGTTTTTTCATGAATTTTATGTAATTTGATCAAAAATATCAGTTTTTTACATATCTCTCTCTCTCTCTCTCTTTCTGTTTTATATATATATATAATATATATAGCACACACATACACACACACACGCGCGCGCGCGCACAAGGTGTCCCATTTTAAATAATACATTGCGGAAAAATGTTTCAAACAAAAATTATATGATTCGGAGGAGGACACCAAGAAGGTATCATTGATTTGATTTTAGGTAGCGTCGTCAAGGTCAGGTCAAGGTCACATTGATTTTTTTTAATGAAATACTCTATTTTTTTATGGTAGAATCTAATAGCTGGTGTCGAGAGCTTTTCAAACCGCTATAAAAAAATATTTTTTCATTAAGTACTTTTTGAGTTATGATGTTTGAAAGTTACAGTACGGCATTAGCATTACCCAAGGTGTCCGACCGATGGCTAAAACTTCTTGAATGCTGTTCAGGATCAAGTCCTGGATAACATTTGTCAAGATCAAAGTCATTAGAGGTTATACTTCTTATTTTCATTTTAACGTAAAAATGAATTTTTAGTGCATAAATGAAAATAAGAGGAGCATTCTTTTATATTAAATTTATACGTCATCGATTTTATTTTTATTTTTATACTGAGGAAGATCCAATCGAAACCTTGAAATGTTTGTCAATTTTTCTCAAGAATAAAGTATACGATTTCACATACGCCTAACTTGTGTTGGCTCGCATTGGCTCGCTTATTTATATTCCTTGAAAATAAGAGGGACAATCTCCAATGGCTTGATCTTAACAAATGTTATCCAGGACATGATCCTAAACAACATTTAAGAGATTTTAATCGTCGGTTGGACACCTTGCATAATGCTAATGCCGGCGATATTGTAACTTTTAAACCTTGTAACTCGAAAAATACGTAATATTAAAATAACTTTCTTACGGTATTTTGAAAAGCTCTTAACACCAGCTATTAGATTCTATCATCAAAAATAGAGTATTCCCCCTGTGTATAAAGATGGTCCATTTTTCATCTTAAAATTTTTTTTTGTCGCATCCGTTAGAATGATTCCAATCTCTAAAAAAATAGTTTTTGTCAAATTTTAGTTTGATCGGACAGCGGGAATCCATGCCACAGCTCGTTAAACATTTCCCTTATATTACACTATCATTAATTTTTAAAGTGTATTTTCTACAAAAATCGACCTAGAGGACTTTTCTTTTTCTTTAAAATATGTGCCATTTGAGACCTTATCTCATTTAAATAATTGGATGAATTGTTAATGATTAAACAATAAAAATAAATAGGTTAACTCCAGTACGCCGCTGATCCTTTTTTGTCATTCGATTTTTTTTTAAAGCATTATCTAAACTTGTTCCAATGTATACAATATAAATAAATATAGATAAATAATTAGTAAATATTTTAATACAAAATTGGCATTCACTAATTTGAATAAATTGGGCAGGTTTATTAAGGCGCGAAAACACATTCTCTTCTGAGAGGCGTAAAGAAAAATGTTGTCTATAAAAAATAAGATAGGAACAAGACCGTTTATATTAAATAACATTACAATCCGAAGCGCCACTACGGTCTAAGTATTAAGATGTTGAACTAATATATATATTATTCAAACGAATGAATTAACTTCAGAAATAATAATTACGTGTCGATATGGTTGTCGACATTAACGCAATTAATGAGAAATGTAATAATCCTCCCAAACATATAAATTTACATTTCAGATTAATTGCGTTAATGTCGACAACCATATCGACACGTAATTATTATTTCTGAAGTTAATTCATTCGTTTGAATAATATATATATTAGTTCAACATCTTAATACTTAGACCGTAGTGGCGCTTCGGATTGTAATGTTGTCTATAAAATTTTATGTAAGGCCTGTGACGTGCGCGCGCATTGTATGTGGAACAAACTGAAAGGAAATTGAAAACTAGATAAAACTAATAAAAAAAAAGGATTTCAGAGCACTGAAATCATATAAATTAAAATACTAATAACCGTTCGATGATTACGGAGCATAAAATTAATTACGAACATCATTTTGATTGGAAGCATGTCGAAGTACTATTTAATGTTTTTTGAATAAACGTTTAATATCTGAATGTCTTCACATACATATGCAAAAGAATGGTTTTGATATACAATCTGATACAGAAGATTTATACACACACACACACACACACACACACACACACACACACACACACACACACACACACACACACACACATTTATTTCCAGATTTTAAAGGATGTATAATAGTTTTGATTTTTTTTATTTGTGTAATGCGACTTAATTGTATTTATTTTTGCCTTCTTTCCTTTTTAATATTTACCTTGTTGACCGACATTATTTAAGATTAAAATTTATCAGTTATGTTTTTGACGTTCTATTGTAAGCATTGTTATTTAATTAATTTATTTATGCAACGATGCTTAATTTCATATACTTTTTAATTTGATCCAAAGTTTTAAGATTCTTTCTTTGTAATCTGCTGAAGTGAGTTATCTTTTTATTTTTCTTGGTTTTTTAAATATTTAATCACTTTATGGACAATTTTATGTTAACAGATTTTTGCAACAACAAATCCGTTTTGTTGATGACTCAAATTAAATTTACAAAGGAGGAATATATAATGTTTTGTAATTGCTGAGGAGGACTCCAAAGAGTCGAAACTTATATATTATAATTTGTAGATTTTTGGATTAATGAAATAAAAGAATTTATATATATTCTTACTTTATTACTTTGCGTACTAATTATCACATATCCTCTCATTTGGCCTGTTAGATTCTCCTATTGGTTTTGAATTTGGAGATTCCGAGATTATCGAGATTTATATTTTGAATTGATAGATAAATAAAGTTCGGCCGAAATTTCGGCTTCGGTCGAAATTAAGAAAAAATGTCAGTGAGTAAACCGAAACTGTACAAGTTGCAACGCGCTGGTGAACGTTTAAAAAACATCTGTTCGATTTTAATTATTAACTCATTGATTAAGCTTAAGATAATTTGAGTACTTTGATGTAATCCTAATGATAACTGTAATTTGATTTCTTTAAAAGTTGAGAATCCAATATTATTATATTATTATAATTAGATATCTTAATAAAATCTTGTTTTTTAAAAAGTACATAAATTTGTCATATAATTTTTGAAAATCATGCGGTCTCTGTAAAATTAATCCAAAAATGTCGATTTTGACTCTGGCCAAAAAAAAATATGACTCCGTTATCTGTTAACTTCCCTCTCTCTGTCTCTCTCTCTTTCTCTCTCTCTCAGTAAGATTTATCTAAGTTTCGGTTTCGTTTTCGGCCAAAATTGAGTGACAATCGAATATTTGTTTTTGGTTTTGGCTGGAGGTTAAAATGTAGTTTCGATCGGAGGAATCTATAGATGAATAATACTTGTAAAATTTTAGATTAATAAAATAAGAATACCGACTAACAAATGAAATTCTTTTTGAAAAAATATACTCTTTTAAAATTTCTTCATTGATTGTTTTTCATAATTTATATATTATAAATTATAATGATAATTAATATAAAGATATGTTAATTTAGCTATAAAATCAATTTTTTAACTGCAATGGTTTCAAAAGGGTTCTTTTTTCAGCATCTGGAAATTGTTTACGATAGTCGCTAACAACTCTTAATACAAATTGCTTTTGATCCTTGACTCTTGTTAAAAAATAATGCTGTAATTCGTAATTAGTTTTATTCCTGTTTGGTTGTATCATTATTTAAAATCATTGTAGTTAGAAAATTGATTTTATAATTAAATTAACATATTTTTGTATTAGTCATCGTTGTAATTTATATTATATAAATTATGAAAAACGATCAATGAAGGAATTTTAAAAAAGTATATTTTTCAGATTTCAGACGGAATATTATTTATTAGTTGGCACCATTTTTATCCTATTAAGGAGGTTTGACTATTACTTTGGAGTCAAAAATAGAGTCAAAAATAGTAGAATCCGATCGAAACTTTGCGAAATTGAACCGAAATTTGGCTACATGTCAATTTCAATCGAAACCGAAATCAAAATAAAAAAATATCCTATAAAAAAGAATCCTATAAAGATCATATATGTGGATATCCAATAATAACAATTATATTAGGACTCTCGAACTTTAAACAATACAAAAAAGATAAATATAGTAGTTTAATGAAAATCAGCAACGATAAACGGCGCAATTATTTAGTAAACAATCAATAATCAGATGTTAGATTGATGTCTTCTTTATTTTGAACGTTTCGACTCTCTTTGGAGTCTTCTTCAGCAAGAATGATACAAGTATAATTAGCTCACATGTCTTCCATAATGTTTAAGTTACTCGCAAATTGATAATGCAGCATTGTTAATCTGACATTTTTTTTTTAAAACAAATCTTATTAGAATAATATATGCGTAAACAATTTAAATGACTTACCATCACGGAACATGAAGTATTGCACTGAAGCTTTGTTGAACATGTTAAAACTTAAAAAGTAGAAATGTTAAAATCAAAGATCACACATTTATTAGAACACATATCCATGTATGACGACGTGTCATTCAAATATAAACTATTCTCAGAAGTCACAATAAACATTAAGGCAAATTTGCAATTGAAGAGCAAAACACATATATATTATTATTAAGTCAAATTGATAAGAACCGCAATAAATTATTGTATAATAATTAAAAACTGTCAAAATTATTAGAATTGTAAAAGAATTACATAATAAAAAGAAAAAAAAAGAAAAAATTCAATATAAAACATATTTTTTAAAATTGTTACATTTTTCGTCAACTAATAAAACTTTTGTTAAATTAAATTAATAAACTATAAATCTAAACAAGTTACTATATAACTCAAGAGAAATTTTCAAGCATTGCAATATAGGTATGATGTAGTTCTTCTGTATCTGAATGTAAATTAAGGCCATTCTTTTGCATGTGTATGAATGCCATTTCCGAAATCACTCTTTTGTTAAAAAATTTCTTCTTGTCTAAAATTTGGACGTTCTCTCAATCGAAATCATGTGAAAATTCAATAAGATGTTCAGTAATTACAAAGTGAGTGTCAGTGTTCCAATTTATATGTCTACGATGTTCAGATATTCTACTGGAAAGTTTTCTGCATGTTTGTCCCACATAAGATGCGTTGCAATCTTTATAACAAATCTTATAGAGTACATTTTTATTATCGAATTTTGGGAGAACGTCCTTTTGTATTTTTATGAATCTATTTAATTTATTATCGCTGAAAAATGCTAATTTTTATGTTGGTGTCTTTACAAATCGACGAAAATTTCTTTGACGTAGAATCAATATATGGTAACAAAAATCAAGATATACGATCACTAACCGTCATTTGGGACATTATTACTAAAAAATTTTTAAACCAATATTTTAAACGATTATTGATTGTGTCAAAAACAAATTCTGCCGAATAATCGCTTATTTAGTAATGTACAAATAATGAACTTAATATTGCTATAGTGAAATTTTGGATCTGAGAGTAACATAGCTCTGTCCAACATACCTATTATGACCTTTTTTTATCAGAAATAGGATGCGATAAATAGTTCAGGTACTGTCCTGAGAATGTTGGTTTGTGATACCAATCTAACTCTAAACAGTTATTGTTGTTAATAATAGTTACATCTAAGAAATTAATACTATTGCTTCCTATTTCCAATGTGAATTGCAATTTCGGATGAAACGAATTAAAAGTTGTCAAAACAAAATTAATCATATCAGACGGGACCCATCATGATATCATCAACATATCTGAAGTAAAAGGGCAAAATTGAAAGCCTAACATTGCTATTGCTTTAGCCTCTAAATCTTGCATGACTAAATCTACTATAATAAGAGATAAGGGCGATCCCATTGTCTCAAAGTTTTGTTTGTATATTTCACCATTAAAAGTGAAATACGAGTTGAATACTAATTCTAATGCTATAAAAAATTCTTTTTCCGGAATAGTCATTGATTTTTTTATGTAATTCTATTTATTTAGCCACACTCTCAATCGCCAAATCTAATGGAATGTTAGTAAATAGAGAGATGACGTCAAGAGAAATTAAAGAATAATTAGTTTCCAGCCGTCTCCCTCTTAACTTCTGTGCAAGATGAAAACTGTTTTCGATTTTATTGAAAAGTTTAGAGGATTTTTCAGAAATAATGTCATGTAAAAATGAAGCCAATGAATATAGAGGAATCAATCAATTGAATGTCAATTGAAGATATTATGATCCTGAAGGGACAATTAGGTTTATGCATTTTTGGAAGTGCACGAGATAAGTTACCTTCGCTACATGATATTTTTTGTACGTACTATTTGAAATGTAATTTTTATTTTTCCAATGTGATAATAGTTCGTAGACTTTTTTTGTGAGAAGGTTGATAGGGTTTTTTATGATTTCCTTTTTCTTCATATGAGATTGAAAGGTGTTTTCTTGTTTTGCAAAAAAAGAATTACAAATTGATACAGGAACATGTTGCTGAATGTTTCTCCTGAGATTCAAAATTTGTTTATACGAGTTATTAGATTTATAAATTCTATTTTTAAAATTCTTAACATATATTGATTCCTAAAATAGTTCATTCTGTGAATGGAATGGAAATATGAGAATTATGAGAAATATGAGATTTTAGTTTATCATCCATTAGAAATTTTAGATGTTGTGGAATGACATTGTTCCTTATACAAGTTTTAACAAATTTTTATCCGAATTTTATTCTTAATGATATTCTTGTGATGTTTAAAGCTTCATTTAAAGGAATAATCTCAAAGATTAGATAAATAAATTTGAAAAAAGAAAGAGATAACGCATAGATTGACGCATGTTATAGCCAGCATAGATAAACAATAACAATAATTATATTAGGACTGTCGAATTTTAAACAATACAAAAAGATAAATATAGTAGTTTAATGAGAGTCAGCAACGATAAACGGCGCAATTATTTAGAATTAGATTATAAATAATCAATAATCAGATGTTGTCTTCTTTAATTTGAATGTTTCGACTCTCTTTGGAGTCCTCTTCAGCAAGAATGCTACACAAGTATAATTAGTTCACGTGTCCATTTGCGAGTGACTTAAATATTATGGACATGTGAGCTAATTATATTTGTATCAGTCTTGCTGAAGAGGACTCCAAAGTGAATCGAATCAAAATAAAGAAGACATCAATCTAACATCTGATTATTGATTGTTCACTAAATAATTGCGCCGTTTATCGTAATTGCTAACTCTCATTAGCCTACTATATGAATATGCCTATATATCATATATTTTTTTTTCACAAATATCATAATTTATTGAAACAATAATTAAATTTCGGCCGAAATCGAAAACCGAAATTTCGGTTGTGTCAATTTTGGTCAAAGAAGTAGTAAGTCGAATAAGTACTTCTTCTTCATAATTTAATAAACATCATAATTTAATTATTGAAACAATAATTACACATATTAAAATTAATATTTATTAAAGAAAAAGAGCTGTATGATTGAGCTTTCAATTGAAACTGATACGTAATGAGTGTTCATTTTCAGTTTCGGTAAAAATTTCGACTCAAAAATGCGACTGAAATAAATTGTCATTACATAAATTGATTCCGTATCATTTGCAATATTAGTGTAATGAATTACGGATACTATAATATTTATATTCTTAGTAAATTATTAGTGTATAGAATATTTTAACCAATATATAAGATTGTCAATGACTCGGGAAGTCGAGTATATATTTGGCAACGTTACACTTCGCGATGTGACGGGCAGTAACTAGTTATGGATTCTAGATTATATGAAGTTGACTTTATATCAGCTGCGGCGTTGCTAAGTCTGTTACAACTAATGTGATCCTTGAGATAAAGGTAAATTTTGTGACAATAAAGCTAAATCTATACAGTAAAGTCCAATTTTTTTTGTTTTCATATTTCATCTGCCAAATCCTAGTTTTTCAAAGGCCTAAATTGGCTGAGTATATATTAAATCGATGATTATTTTCAGAACGACCGCCTTCCATAAAGCGATATACTTAAAATGTCAATTTCAGAATAACAATGAAAGAAAACTATACGGTCAATATTGCTCAAATTGCAGGATTATTTGTGTACATTTATCTATATCATATAAAGAAATTAAGTCTCTAAATTGATTTTCGACTAACAGTCGAACTTCCTTAATCTAAAATTTTACGAGTATTATTTATGTATTGTATACATTGGAACAAGTTTAGATGATGTCCTAAAAAGAAAAATCGAATAACAGAAAAGAAGATCAGCGGCGTGTATATATTAGAATTAAATTACTTTTTTTTATTTATTAATCATTAACAATTCACTCAATTGTTTAAATGAGACGTATAAAGTCTCAAACAATGCAGAAAAGCAAGTTAAAAAAAACATACATGCTAAAAAAAAAAGTAAAGTTCTTTAGGCTGATTTTTGTAGAAAATACGTTTTAAAAATCAATGATAGTAGTCTATTATAAGGGAACTTAAATATTTGAGTAATTTTGACGAACTATCTCTCGGTACAGGTTCTTGTTGTCCGAGCCATCTGAAATTTTACAGAAATTACTTTTTGGTAGATTGGAACCATTTTGAAGGGTACCGTTAAAAGAATTAGAAACAAATTTTTTCTTCAGGGATAAAGATGAACTATTTCAATGTGTGTGCGGCATTTCACGTGAAGTTTTTATTCTAAAACTATGAACTTTTTTTTGCATTTCTATGCATGCATTACTGCATGTATAGAAATGCTCGTTACGTATTTTAAGATTTTTCGATTTATTTCACTCAATATCAAAACCAAAATCTTCTCTGGTAATGATGGTAATAGAATTTCAATTTTTTATTATTATTGAGAAGATTTTAGAATTGATACCGAGTGATATTTTTTTGCAACTGCTCATGGTAAAGGTCCGTGTAATGGAACAATAAAAAGATTGGCGACTAGAGTTAGTTTACAGCGTCTACTCGATAAATAAATTACACCCAGAGATTTGTATATATGAGTCTCAATTGACTTAACATCAATACAAGTCGCATATTATGATAAGCGAATTATGACTTGACAAAATATTTGGCTGATGATTTAAAAATGCTAAAACACTAAAACACACAAAAACTGCATCATTTCGAAGACAAATAGCGAAATGATCAGCAAGAGGATATTCATTATATGATTTTATAATATGTAAATCCTTTAATGTTTAAATTGAAATAAATTCAAATAAATTACATTCTTAAGGAATTCTAACATTCATCAATACTCTAAATAAATTAAATTAAATTAAATAAGTTAAATCTTTTTAAATAATAATTCGTAAAATTAATAACTTAGTAAAAAATTGTTTTATAGAGTGCTTTGTTAGCGATTTTGTTCGAAATTACGATTTTTGTTATAGAGAAGACTGGGGATAAATGTAACATTTTGACTTTGAAGTGTTATAACAATTAAAATATAATAATTACATTGAAAAAGTATGTAAGGTAAAACCATTAGATGTGGGTCAGGCACTAATTTCGAATCACTTTTTATATTTAAGTAATTATAATATTTTTTTTCATTAAGGAGTTACACTTTGAACCATGAAAAAAAGCTGTTTTTAGGAATTTTTTTGCGAAAATGATCAAATGAATTAAAAATCCATAAATAGATGTTTATTATACATGCAATGAAGTATAAAAAAAATTTTTTTTTAATTTTTTCGAGGAAAATGGCGGCACTGTAGTCAATTCAAATAAAGTGATTTTCAGCAAGCGCCCAGCTGGTGTACACGAATACGATGAAACGATTTGACCTAGAACAAAAAAATCAAGAATTTTTATTTTCTGACATGACATTTACTAAAGTATGTAGGAGTTTTCAGAAATGTGCTTTTTTGTGAAAATGGTGAACATTTGAAAAAGAAGTATCATTTTTGGCTAAAAAATTTTGAACAAAAATGTTAATAGTATTAATAGTTTTTAACTAATCACAAAATCGCTACGTACTTCTTTAGATAACTAAAAAATAAAGACTCTCTACAAATTTCAAGTGAATTGAATAAAAATTGTAGAAGTTACGATGTACCCCAATTTGAAAAATGTCGTTTTGAGAAAAACGCGTTTAAAGTTTTCCGATGTGATTCTATATAAAAATAAATTTAATCGGCAATGCCTGCGCTATAGAGTTGTCTTTCAGCATTGATACAAGACTTTTCAATCTCTTTTCTGTCTGATTTTAAGGATGCGAGTCTCTTGCCGCTTCGAAGAATCAGCACTTTAAATCGCATTTCAGAATCGCATTTTAAAGAATCAGCTGTATCATTGTAAATACGTCAAATTTTTCATTTTAACTAGTGGGATTATATTTTCACATGTACAAACTGTCATTTAAGAAAAAAAATTTTTTCAATTTTTTCAAAATTTCAAAGTAGTGTAACCACTTAAATGGTACATATCACAAAATTCTTTAGCATTTGTTTTATCTCTTTCAAGTGAAGCATTTGTTTTATCTTTTTCAATTGAATTTAATTTATTAAGAACAGCGCTACACATTTTATTGTTATTAATTAATTAAATGTGCAAAGTTAAAGTGCAAACTGTATTATTATTAGTTATGTATCTTTAAAAATTCATTCAAAGTGTAATATAAAAATTGCCTTATGGTTTTTATAGATGTGAAGCTGGCATCCCCACCACAAAAAAAACATCGTCTATATGCCATAATTAAGTGCTAATTTAGTGCTAATTTATTGCTCTAGTTCCGAATTTTGTATTTCTTTTCATTTGTAGGAAATTAATTTCAAGTGTGGGTGCTGACTTCATGTTATGTTAGCCTCCACTTCCGTAAAACACATACAGAGTACTGTAAACAAAAAAATACATATCAAAATTTTTCGCTACTTTTTTGCTTTAAGACATTGTACAGAAACTTCGAGAATTTTGAATTACACTTATACCAATATCGCTATATGTGTGCTAGCATCGCGATATTTCTGATGAGATTTTTTAATTTAAACAATCAATTTAACGAGCAATCAATTTAGAATTAGGATAATCTTGGAGCAAATAATTCTAGAAACATTTTAAGATAAATTAGCCCAGCAATTAATTGCTTTCATGTACTTTACTCTTATACGCGAACTAGCATCGCCACACTATAAATTAACTTTTTTTAACTTAAACAATGAGCAATAAATTCAAAATTGTGATATTTTTTGAGCTTATAGAATATCCCGATTCAACAGAAGTCCAAAGATATATACTTATATTTCAGAATCTTTATTTTAGACCGCATATGTGAGACACAATCAATACTAGAAATTTAAAATAATTATACTTAGGTAATAATTGATTATATTTAGGTTTCATTATGCAAAAGTTAAAGATAATAATAGTGCCACTTGAATTATATTCTTTATTTGGTATGGGATTTAACTTGGCGCCAGTTGTTGATATCAAATCTTTTATACGAATAATACATATCGTTAAAGTTAGTATTATTTAGTATTATTTATTTAACTTAGTATGGGATTTATCTTGGCGCCAATTGTTGGTATAAAATCTTTTACATGAATGATACATATCGTATTAGAATAAATATTCTTTATTTAATTTGGTATGAGATTTAACTTCATACCAGTTGTTGATATCAAATCTTTTATACGAGTGATATATAAAATTTTGTGAAATTTAATTTGTCGCGAATGATACATATAATTAAAGTTAAGTAACAAACATAATATCATTTAGGTTTTACTTATAATATGTATACCTTAGTTAATTAAGACTGTATTATTTTGGTTTTAATTTTTAATTTGTTACAATAGTTTTTTTTATGGAGTAATAATTTTTGATAGAGCGTTATTTGATAGAGCATTGGAATAAGAATATCTTTGATGAAGAATTAAAACTACTGTTACTTGGGATAATAAAAAGATACGTAATGTATCACTTAAATTCTGTTCGAAAGGCATATTCTTAGCGCCTTTTTTATCATTTTCGAAAAGGCAAGTTTGTACAGATATCACTCATTTTGTATTAATAAATACTAGCATTTAATTTCGTTTGCGTAATTCGATCTTGTTTAGTTAAATATTAGTTGAATTAATTCTCGCTGTTGATCGGGTAAAGTCAGTATTTGTGCTATTTCAACATGGCCGAAAATGATTGTTGGTATACATGAAAGTCAATAGGACTGTCAATAGGTTCTAATAATCAGTAATCATGTAATATTTTTTTTTCGGATGCAAAGAACACAATTTTTTATCGCATTAAAAATGTCGGGTTTCGTATCAAAAAAAGATTTGCATTTGCAGGAAGCATTACTTTTCTGTTTTAATCTCAAGAAATCTGCTACTAAAAGTCATCGTTTGCTAGAAGGGGAACATAGTCTATCTGAAACAACTTACAGAGATTGATTTAGAAGATTCAAAAACAATGACATGAATGAGCGCCCTGATCAGCTGAAAAAGTTTGAAAATGGAGAATTGAAAGCATTACTTTAAGAAGATTCATGTTAGACGCTTAAAGAGTTGTCGGAAACATTAAATGTCGACCGTTAGCAAACGTTTAAAAACAATGGGAATGATCCAGAAGCTAGGAAACATCCTATATGAATTAAGAGAAAAAGACATTGTGAAACATTTAGCTATTTGTGAATTGCTGCTTGAAAGACAAAAACGGAAGTCATTTTTGTATTAAATTGTGACTGCAATGAAAAATGGATTCGTTACAGTCCCGGCTAACCATCAACATCAAAACGCTAAAACAGGATATTTATGAAAAGAAGGTCATGCTGTGCATTTGGTAGAATCAAGTCGGTATGTGCTATGAGTGTACTATGAGCTGTTGCAACCGAGTGTCAAACTATCAATGCTGAACGCTACCGATAATTACTCAATTTGAATCGAGCACTCAAAGAAAAACACTTGCAATACGTCAAAAGACATATCAAAGTTATTTTTCTTCATGACAATGCTAGATCATATGTTGTAGAATCAGTAAAGGAAATCTTGGAGGCACTTGGGTGGGATGTCTTATTCTCGCTCTATTCACCAGACGTTGCTCCTTCAGATTACCATTTGTTTCAGTCGATGCAGCATGGTCTTTCTGAGCAGCACTTCAGTTATTTCAGTTACAAAACATAAAAAAATCGCTCGATGACTGGATCGTCTTTGTTCCGGAATCATCGTTATTTCAAATGTATTCTCGGGGATGGTAAATAAACAGCTCATAGACACCGAGCCGTCCTCGTTCAATCACGCTTGCGGTCGACATTTCGTTCAAAACATGAGTAATATTTCGTTTCTGTTCTAATCACGCTATCTATCTCAGATGGCACGCGACTCCCCTTGCGCGACACTCGAAAAGTTGACTATCGCGCACATGTTTCGCGTGCGAAAGTTCAGTTCGCTTCTCAATCTCGATTAATACGGATCAAGATTCGTGCTTAACGAATCTTATCCCGAGTATTAAGTACGAACCAAACCGAAGTGTCGTCACGTATCAATGCTGTATTGCGTCCCGTAACGTTACCGATATATGCATACCGCGAGAGCATTCAGTGCGCGAGAATTATTTGAGTTTCTGATGAAATTTGCCGGTCTCATTGCTACTCGCAATACGAATTCTTTCTAACAGCTGCTAGAAATTATTCAACGTCGTATCAAGTACGAATTACATATGCACACATCTAACAGAACGTATCAATTCTCGGATTACGAGCATCATCTACCGCCCGCTTCGAACAGATCTTAATTCCGACTCAAGAATAAAATTTAAATTATTAACAAAGAGAGTCGTCGTTATTTCACGCTGTCTTGGCGAGCGAGCCTTCCATAGGTGACACCGGCGTCATACCACAACACATTTGGTCCTTCGAGTTGAATCGTCGCCAAGGAAAGTTATTGTTTTTGCTTGACTCTCGAACGTTTCGAATCATGCCTTTTCCGTTGGAAATCATGTCGTCTCTCGATGAACTGATGAGTATACAAAATCAGCAGATGGGCGCCATATCTCGCATACTCACTAATTTTAAGAAGCTAGGACAGGTCAAGATGACACGTGTCAACGCCTCGCAACCTTCAAGAAGACCTTTGACAGATACCAAGAGCTGGATTGTAAAATTGCATTAGCTGCGGACGAGAAATGAGTTGCCTTCAATGTGTATTTCATTCAGAACTACTTCCTGACGTGTGAGGACTATTACCACGAAGTTGCCGACTACATGGCTGAGGTACTGGACGGTCACAAAATCCGCGAACCCCGTCCCGCTGCACATGACGTAAGTGGTCTCAATAACTCGTTCTGGTTATCGTCGCATCTTCCGAGGATCAACTTGCCGACCTTTGACGGGAATTTTAACAAATGAGAAAACTTTCGCGATAAATTTAAATCGATGATCAGAGTTTAACGAATATCGAGCACATGCATTATTTGTGTTTGTGTGTAAAGGGGGATGCAAGTAACGCTCTTGACCACCTCACGGTAACCAATGATAATTTCACTATCGCGTGGAATATTTTCATTTCCCGGTAACGACAATAAACATTGCCTTATAACGATTTACAATCGCATCACTTTTCAATTTACCGTCGCTCACAATAGAAATCTCGGCGCGCTTTGTGATCAAACCAATAAAGCGATACAAGCTCTGAGCAATCTCAATTGCGCTACTGAACATTGGGATGATTAGCTTGTTTCTCTAGTTGTACAAAAATTCGATAAGTCGTCGCGAGAAGCTTGGAATTTAAACTCGGCGTTATCGTAAATTACCCGCGTTATCGCAAACTTGATCAATTTCTCGCATTTTGCATTCGCGCGTTCGACGCAATTGCACCCTTGAATGCAACGGAGAAGTCACAGACAACCTCTAAAAGGAAAACTTTCGCCTCACATATCGCGTCTGTCGTTCTGTTCTTGTGCCCACTGTGCAAAGCGAATCATCTATCTTGTATCTATTTTGTATCAATGTTTTATGTTCCTAAATCAAACTCCATCCCAATGTTTTGAATTCATTAAAAACCAAAAACGTCGTGTATAAATTATTTCAGTACGAAGCATTTCGTGAAAAATTATACAAATCCTCACGCGTGTCGACAGTGTAATAAACAGCATCACACGTGATAATACATTTACACGTTGATTTACATTTTGATAATTCCGTTCAGCCTGTACTGTAAGACTAAGCAATCATCGACGTCCGCGTCTACGAGTAGCGAAAGTGTA
The DNA here is from genome assembly GCF_000204515.1 of Acromyrmex echinatior. The sequence goes on from NW_011626963.1 coordinate 46,843, forward strand.
ACCGCCGTCGCTACGCACTTATCGAAAACCGTAGCGCCGAGCTCTAAAATCTTGTTCGCGACCGCGCGCGTGCGAGTTTATTCGCCTCATAAATTTTGTCATCGCTCGTGCGCTCCTTGATCAGAGATCTGTATCTACGTTTATCTCCGAATCGCTGGTTCAACGCCTACGCCTTTCGAGAATTAATCGCTCCATCTCCATTAGCGGCATTAGCGAAATGTAGTCCGTCGTGCGTCACGCTGCCCAAATTACGATTACTCCGGCGTATTGCGACGGACCTGCCTATACTACGACTGTTTACTTAACTATGTTATACTTCGATCATTAACGAAATATTTACCGAATCGAGTCAATATCGTGTATAATTGGAACACGTCGCAGGACTTGAACTTATCAATCGTGACTCCATGAGTTCGGATCCGATCATAATCGGTGCTGATCTATTCGGCATGCTTTTCAACGAAAAGATTCTGAACATGAACCTACCGCGCAAAATACTACTTTCGACTGGATTCTTTCTGGATCAATAGCTTCGTTTTCGATTACTGAGTCAATTTCCGAACCAATTTTTGAATCAATTTGCTTGCGCATCACGGAGTTGTACTTAAAACTCTCAATCGAGATTTTTGTCGCTTTTGGAAAATTGAAGAAGTGCTTCAGAAAGCTCCTCGGAGCCCTGAGGAGAGTACCAGTGCGAAGCACACTTCAGATTCCCGTATGCCGGAAGGTACGCACGGGATGTGTGGCTAAATCGTTCAATCACCGTTTAAAAACGGATCACCTATCTCGATAGATGAATTACGCTCTATTGCTGTTTCAAGCTTTCATCGCTTGATACAACACTTAATTCGAGACTCAATTAACGCTTCCGAATACCGCGAATTTCTCGCAGAGTATGAAGTCATATGACTAAAAGTCCACTGACAGAAATTGTCAAACCAGAGCAAACTTATTATATTCCGCATCACGCTGTCTTACGTGGCAGCAGTACAACCACCCGCTTATGAGTGGTCTTCAACACTTCATGCCGCACCTCAAACGGGATATTATTGAATGATCATATGCTCATTAACCTACCCCTGGTGAATCAATTACGGATTACCATCTTACCTACAGCAGTCGATTGCCGATCCCTACTTAGCTCTTAGATTAACTCGTCGACGATGAAGACACCGAATTTCCGCTTGCGATTCCCGTTTTACGTCATCAGACATATGTAAACGATTGCGCAGACGACCAATTTCTTGCTCGTCAAACATGCGATCAATTGGTAGAGTTACTAAAGAAAGAAGGCTTTTTTCTTCGAAAATAGGCGAGCAACTCCATCGCTCTGTTGTCCGATCTCGATCCTGCTGATCATGGTTTAGCTACTCAAGGTTCTTCAAGACGATGAGCATCTTAAGGTCTTAGGAATACTTTGGAATTCTAAGCTAGATATCTTTCAATTCCGTGTGACCGTATCGTCATCACTCGAACGAACTAAACGAGCCGTTCTGTCGATCATCGCCAAGTTTTTTTGATCCTTTAGGATGGATTACTCCCGTCAGTATTACCGCCAAAATTTTTATGCAGCGATTGTAGTCATTCCAACGCCGATGGGATGACGAAATCCCTAGCCGACTTCTTGATTGCTGGTCTAAATATCATCAACAACTTTCATGTCTTAATGCAATTAGCATTCTGCGTTGGTTTACTTATGGCCCTCATACTCTACACTGCGCCCTTCATGGGTTTTCCGATGCATCGACTGCGGCTTTTGCAGCATCAATGTATCTTCGTACCATTAATATAGACGGTTCAATCATCGTCTCTCTTCTCGCTGCCAAATCAAAAGTGGCTTCTCTTAAAACGATCAGCGTCCCGCGATTGGAGTTATCCGCTGTGTTGTTTCTCGCGTTTAATGCATTTCGCGCACTCAGCGCTTCAACTTGCGAATCTCGAGTGTCAGAACAGACTCCACCATTACTCGCCTGACTGAGTCAGTCATCTTCCCTGGAAATCCTTTAATTTTCCATGGAAAACCTTTGTCGCCAATCATGTTTGCACTGTTGTGCAATCACTTCTTTCTGGAGTTTCTTGGCGTCATGTTCCGACACACCAATCCCGCGGATTGCGCATCACGCGATCTCGCTCCCGATCTTTTTGAGACACATGCTAGACATTTTTGGTGGTCAGACTCTCTATAGTTACATCATTCTCCCGAGTCTTGGCTGATCTCGTGCTCTTCGGTACTCTCCGATGTTCCTCTCGAATAACGCCCAGAGCCTCCAATTTGTACATTGCACGCTATACCAAATTGGGATCTCGCGTCGCGTTATTCTTCGTGGTCAAAATTACTATGAAATACCACTTATCGTTTTTTCAATCGACTCCGAAAACTCTAAAACACTCTAAAAACTAATACAGCGATTTTGCTATCCGAAGAAATTAAGAACGTCAAACGCTACTGGCTCAAAATAATGCAGTCAGACATGTTTCTTAATGAAATCGGCTCTAAAACATCAGCACCTGGTATCGAAGAACAGCCCGCTCTCTGTTTTCAATCTTCATATGGACTTATTCGTATTCGAGGAAGATTCCGTCGATTTCCTTGCCTTCCAGGAGCAACGAGGAATCCCATCGTCTTACGCGTACACCTGCTGTTAGTACTCATTATCCAGCACCATCATCTTAGAACGTTGTATTGCCGGTTCTCAATTGATGCTCGCGTCATTGCGACATGAATTTTGAATTCATAAGCGACCTCCTGGCTGCGAAAATTAACCGTACCGCTCGCACATTTGTCCATACCGGCGTTGATTATGCAGATTCGATCGCTGTCGGAACGACTCCCAGTCGAGAGCATAAATCGCAAAAGGCCTATATCGCTTTATTCGTATGCCTCACGACCAAAGCTACATTTAGTGTTCGTCAGCGATTATACCTCTTCTACCTTTATCGCAGCGTATCAATAATTTGTTTCTTGCCGAGAACTACTGAGGTCCATGTATTCCAACAGCAGCGACAACCACGTTTCACGGCGCCGATCGCGAGTTGTCCAATGCACATGCGAAAGCAATTCACGATCCTAACTTCCGCAATCGACTCGCTACCGACGGAACTGCGTGGTACTTCCTACTCCCCTGCATCACCGCACTTCGGCGGCCTGTGGAAAGCCACCGTTAAAAGTATTAAGCATCATTTAAAACGATGCATCGGCCTCCACACGCTAATTGTTGAAGAGATGTCTACGCTTCTCTGTCGGATTGAAGCATGCCTTAATTCGCGCCGGATCGCTCCCGTTTCCGATAATTTCGAAATTTTGATTATCACGCTCTGACCTCTGGTCATTTTTTGGTCGGAACCTCTCTTATCGCTCCCGCCGAACCAAATGTGTTTGACTTAAATGAAAATAGAAGCGCTTTTGCGCTGACAAATGGTTTTATACATAACCGAAAATTTTTGGAGATCTTGTGATCTCCGGTGATTACTTGTATATCCTTAAACAACGCCCAAAATGGCGCGTTATCCAGCGACTGGCCAAAGTCGGCTAAATCCTCGTGCGTAACCCTCTACCTCCACCGAGCCAATGGGAACTTGGTCGGATTACGACGTGTCATACCGGTAATGACAATTTAACTCGCGTCGTAACTGTAAAAACAGGTCGTTCCGAGTACAGGCGACTAATTGTGAAACTTTGTTTCTTACTCGTCACGATCAATATCGAAGAGTCTAAAGATTTCGTTACGGCGGGCGGAGTTTCCGTTGAACGTACCTGATGTTACCAGTATCGCTTATATACGAACCTGGAGGATCGAACCCGTCGAGACCGTCGGCCGCGTTTTTCGTTTTAAGTGAAAATGCGTCGAATGAGTATATTTTTAATATAGTTTGTAACAATAATAATATGTATTTATGTTTGTACAATAATAATTGTATTATTTTATACAAATTTGGCTATGTAAGATAATATAAAATGTACATAAAAGTATCTATATAATACATTCAAATGATTAATTAATAATAATAATTAATAAATAATAACATGCTTAAAAGTCTGTTTTAAAGAAATATACAAGGGCAAATCAATAAGTACCCGTTTCAAGACAGGCGACATTGCTGATGCAAGTTGGCCTTACCATCGTGTACTACCATCTTTCAAACGACACCATACAAAATTTCGGAATGATTCATGCAATAGTCTTGATTTGAGTTTGCAATTCGTAGTAAGCTTTTTTGATGTTTTCCGACAATACAATGGAAAAAGAGCAATATCGATCCGTGATTTTCTTATTTTTGCATGGAAAAACGTGCGAAGAAATAAAAACGAAGTTGGATGCCTATGGGAACTCTTCACCATCTATGACAACCGTCAGATATTGGTTCAACGAATTCAAACGTGGTCGTTCGTCTGTTTTTGATGAGAAGCGCCCAGGCCGTCCGGCAGACGTGGTTACTGAGGAAATCATTGAAAAAGTCCACGACATGATTTTCGCTGATCGTCGAACGAAAGTGCATGAAGTAGCAGAGGCCGTAGGCTTGTCGTACGGAATGGCATTCAATATTTTGCATGATAACTTGGGAATGAAAAAACTGTCTGCCCAATGGATGCCGCGATTGCTCACGGTGGACAACAAGCGGATGCGATTATCAATTTCAAATTTCAGCCAAATTGATCGAATTGCGCTACGAATTGCTGCCGCATCCACCGTACTCTCCGGATTTAGCCCCCTGTGACTTCTTCTTTCCAAACTTGAAAAAATGGCTCGGTGGAAAGAAATTCACGTCGAATGAGGAGGTCATCGCCGAAACAGAGGCCTATTTTGCAGAATTTGACAAATCGTATTTTTCTGAGGAGTTAAAAAAATGGCAGAAGCGTTGGGAAAAGTGTATCCTCCTAAAAGGGGATTACGTTGAAAAATGAAAAAAATTTTTGAAAAGCTTGCGTCTTTATTATTAACACGGGTACTTATTGATTTGCCCTCGTATATATATATATATAATATATATATATATATGTGTGTGTGTGTGTGTGTGTGTGTATTATATATATATATATATATATATCTTTAAAACAGACTTTTAAGCATGTTGCTTCAATCTTGATTTTGTTGCTCTAGCCGTTTAGCAAGAAATCATCTTTCTACTGACTTTTAATGAAGTTAGTTGCACATTAAAAAAATTAATAATAAGAATAACAAATAAAAACGAAGTTGGATGCCGTCTAGGGGAACTCTGTATCATCTATAACAACCATCAGATATTTCAAAGAAATTCAAATGTCGTTTGTCTGTTTTTGATGAGAAGCGCCCAGGCCGTCCGGCAGACGTGGTTACTGAGGAAATCATTGAAAAAGTCCACGACATGATTTTCGCTGATCGTCGAACGAAAGTGCATGAAGTAGCAGAGGCCGTAGGCTTGTCGTACGGAATGGCATTCAATATTTTGCATGATAACTTGGGAATGAAAAAACTGTCTGCCCAATGGATGCCGCGATTGCTCACGGTGGACAACAAGCGGATGCGATTATCAATTTCAAATTTCAGCCAAATTGATCGAATTGCGCTACGAATTGCTGCCGCAT
>NW_011626963.1:60038-140029 GCF_000204515.1 Acromyrmex echinatior
CACATGAGCATTAAAAAATACATTAATGAAAGTACTTCCCATCACTTGTAAAACGCTACGAATTAATTCCAACACCTAATATGTTTATTTTTTTTTTTTTGAGCAAATTTATAAAAAAAACTATACGTAAAAAAGACCTCACCATGTGGAATTATTTTTTGTCAAAAAATGAATTGAAAAAAAAAATGATTGGGCTCAAGGCTGATCGGGTCGATTTGGCATAGAAGTAAAATGCTTCTTATACAAATATGCATGTATATTACATTTTAATTAATAAATTAAATTATTAGGTGTACAAAAAAGTTCTGAGCTTTAGATTTGATACAACCGAAATAATTTAAATTTTATATATCTTCCCGCCCTTTTGCGGTTTTAAAGCGTTAACATTTGGCCTTCTAAAATGCCATACGGTTTGGCGTTTGATGCACATAGTCGATTTGGCATAGGAGTAGAATGCTTCTTATACAGATATGCGTGTATATTACATTAATTAATAAATTAAATTAAAATAATTAAATTAACATTAATTTATAATTAATTATCTATGATATCATTGAATAGCAAATTTTGCAAACCATTAGTATTGGATTATAAAGAATAAAAATGCATAAAACCCGAAAAATCAGGATTAAAAAAAATCTATCTGGGTCGAGTTTTTTCAAACCCTGATTTGGAGCTGGCTGTATAAAGAAAAATATTTATCCGGCAAGTGCAGAACGTAATCACAAAAGATGCTGTTAAATTATCGTTAAACAATCTTTCGTAATCATTTACCAGTACTGAATTAAATAACACATTTATCACTTCCGACGGAAATATGCAGCAAGCAGAAAATTATCAGAACACTGAATTTTTAAAAATTCATACAAATTACTTTTTATATTATGAGAATTTACGTTGTAAGTATTTTAATTAATCATGTTTATTATTATGTATTTTTAGGAACTCATTTGCTTCAATAAAGTCTTTGATTATTGATGCAAAGCTAGCAAATAGAACAAGAAATTGAATAAATTTTGAAAATTGAAATAGGTTTGATGACTATCAATAAATTTTTTGATATAATGAAACGTGTATGACGCTTAAATTATTAAACTTAATAGAATTGAAAAATTTTGAAACGAAATTATCTGTTGGTAAACAATTTCTTTCTGATTTTGTAGGTTCAGTTTTAATTGTATTTGACAATTGTCATACAGGGTGTTCTCGAACGTTTTGGCCAGCCTTAGAAATTTTATAAGAAATTTAATTTCGAACAAAAAATTTCCTATAAACATGGATCGAAAAATCTTTTCTTAAAAAGCGCCTAAAAACTCTGAAATCATGATTATTTTGTATATTTTTATAAATATCATATACAAAGAAAAACATGCGTTTTTTAAACAAAAAGTATCAAAACAAAAAAAGTTATAATGAATTAAACTGTCTCTCGAATAAGATCAAAATAATTGTAGTACGTTCCATAGATTTTAAGATAATTAGTTTCAAATATACGAAAAAGTATTTTTTTGGTTTATCGATGGCACTGCTTTTTAAAGATATTCTGATTTAAAAAAAAAATTTATGTTTTTTTCACTTTTCCAGATAACATTCAAGCATTCTAATAGTAGTATAAAAGCATTTTACTTTAGAGAATCCTTGTTGACGTCGAAAATATATACAAATAAATGGCTATGGCTATGAGATATTATACATCGTTGAAAATAAGACTTGTAGTTTGTACAATATATCCCTATTATCGAAAATCTGTTTTCCGCTTTTAGTCTCATATATTAGCTTTCTACTATTGAACAACTGTAGCTCATTTTTCATCTCTTAAAGTAGATTCCTAATTAATTAATTCACTTGTAGTCCCCAGCAATAACCCACTACTATTAAATATAGTTGTACATATGTCATTTCACTGGAAACAAATAGATAATTAATGTAATATCACATAAATTGAACGTTTCGGTTCGAGATTTGAGCAAAAATCTTCAGCAAAAATCTTCAGCAAAAAGTATAATCAATTATTAAATGAATAATGATAAAAAAATAACCGTATTATTACATAATTAGTCCAAGGATTAAAATGAATATAACAATTTTTAAAGAATATACAGAAAATCGTGAAAAAGTCGCATTAAAATCAGATGCTGCACATTACTGTTATAAAGAGAGATGAATCTCCAACACAATTCTCAAATCAGTTGCATAGCTGGGATGGAATGATTGTATGTGCCATCAACTATAATAAATCCTGTATAAGTCAGCATTAGCGTATTAGATTTACTACCTTAAGAACTTGGATTCGAATTCTCGATCCTATTGATGCATTTTCGAAAAATATAAAATTGTGTGATGTTCGTAATATGGCGATTTGCGTTCCATGGGCATATGCCACTCTGTGCTACCGGGTATTTCCGTCGGAAGTAATGTGGCCGAGAAAAATAAACTTGTCTTCTCTCTGCGTTGAAAATATGCTTTATTTCTCACTGAATTACAATTGTTCGATTCAGAAGCGTAGGTATGCAAATATATGCGATTTTTCCACGAACGTTCGCTCTTTCGATACTCGTATCGCACGCACACCGCATATACGCCATTACGTCCTCTTATCTAGGGAAACGCGTCAGCCAATTACGGTCGCGCCATACGGATAGCCAATGACCGAACACAGACTTATCGCGCAGGACTGTGCGCGAGTTAAGGTATTTTTACATGACAGGGCTAGCATCGAGCATCATGAGATTGCTATTCATCAATTTTGATCACGTGACCTGGTTTTAGCGAATAGTAAGCTCACGATGTTCAATGCTCGACGTTTGACGCTCCCATATAATGACACTTTTACAATATCTGATCAGTCTTTAACGAATTTATAAGGCTTATGTCTTAACGAAAATAATACACCAAGAGAAAAATGCAATGATTATAATGTTATACATATGATAATTACTAATGGCATACTTGGCACTGATATTCAGATTTAGAGAGTATATATCTAATAATTTTTTAATAATAAATAATCTAAACTACGTTTTCAGTTTCCGATTTTAATCTTTCTTCACGATGCGTTTCTTTAAAAATTTCTTTAACACATTGATTTTACAAGTCATTTAAATTCTAACACTACTAAATCACTTATTAGTATGACACTTCATATTAATTTTGAAAAATTAATGAATTTATGATATATTGTTTTAACCTCAATTGATTTGATTATAGACCGTTCTTTTATAGATTTGCTTTGCATAATACGAGTGTTTTGAATAATTTTGAAACACTTCCTGTTGAACATTTTTCCGAATCGAAGTAAGTGAAATAATTTAAGAATGGCTGTATTCTGTAGAAAAAGCAACTTTCTTTAATCAGAATGTGAATTCTGAAATATTTTAAGATAAAAATTATATGAAATTATATATAAATAAAAAATTTTTTTATATGATCAAATTTTCTACATAATTTTCTAAGTTAAAAAAAAAATTGTTTACATTTTTTTGTATAAAACTTAGAATTTTTCAGAATTTACATACCTGATTAAGGCCATAACATAGAGCTTTGCATAATGCATAACGCATAGGACATAAATAAATTAACCAATCAAAATTCTTCCTTTGCTTCTACGGAATTTACAATAAAAATCGTAGCGATTGTAGGATTTTAAGTTGTAAAAAATTGATCGTAGTCGATTATTCTTTTCATATTCGACTGTGATTGATTAATTTTCTATAACTTGAGATTCTAAATGCGATTACACTACGACTTCTGTTGTAGACCTCACGTTCCTTTTCATGGAAAAGAGAAATTTTGGTTGATTTTCTTATGTGTACTATGCATTATGTGTTGTGCAAAAGTCGGCCATTAATAACGATATATTTTCACGAAGCAATGCCACGAGTGACAGTGATTTAGCTTTCTATTGATATATCAATACAGAGCTAGTGAAACCATAGGTAATGTCGCCATGGAAAAAAACATGAGAAAACGCGCACAACAGCAATCAACACTTTCCTCAAGTTGTTATACAACGGCCAATCAAATTTGGATCCTAAGTTTGATCCTACTGCTTGATTCTACTGTTTGATCCTCCCTCAAGTTGTCTCACCTGTCTTCTTTCATCAGTATTACAACAGGCAAATGCTGTTTAAAATCTGAAACGGACAACATTTCTGAGGGGGCGATGATGACGTATTAGGTATCTTAAAAATTTGATATTTTAAATTTCACATCGCGATATCTCCGTTTATAGGGTACGTAAAGAATAAAAACACTTTAATTATGTAATTTAAACTTGTTCATTGAGACTACTCAGAATCGATCAACTTCCGAGTATTCTCAATGATCCGGTAATCTCAAGTGCTCCCAACTCGCCGACTCGTGTAAATACACGGGGCGATCTCGCGCTACACTTGGCACGAAACATTATCGTGTCTTTTAATATTTATATAGATATAAGAACATATAAATCTGATTGTACAAAAATCAAGGAAACTGAAATATAATGTCACGTATGCAGTACACAGTTTGCAGTATAACATTTTATTGTTATCAGAAATTTTCCCAGCACTTCCCGGTATTATAAATGTTATTTTTCTCTTCCATATAATATACATATATCAAAAAACATTATGGAATTTGTTTTTTAGGTTTCTAATCGGGATGAATTTTGGCCATTTTTATGTACCCTCTCTTATCCATTGATGATGACTTGGAATATCGAAACGTTTGTAGATTGAATCATAATACTAATTACCACTAAAAAAGAATTTGGTTGCGCCCCAATTACTGCGCTTGACTCTCATTGCTATTGTATTTCTCTTTATTTATTTTTAATATTAGAGAGTATTATATTAGTAGAGAGTCTTATTTGATTAATTCTTACGCATAAAAAATATGATATTAGAATTATCATATTTAAATATTTGCGAATGAAATAAATATCGCAAATATTTATTAAATGTTATAAATTGAACTTTATTTATTATTTTAAAGGGGATTAATATAGAGAAAAACAAATGAGAAATAATTATTAATATAAGATAAAAGATTCATTACGATAAAATAAAATAAATTGTTTCGAAATATAAACACTTTTAGTACATATACTTTCTATATGTACTTTCTATATATACTACTTGTCCCATTTCATCATGAATATTTAATGTACGATCCATGGTACCCCAATTATGCATTTAATTATATATTTAATAGAAAACTATAAAAAATAAAGTTAGATAAATAAAGTTAGATAAAATGTTAGATTATTACTTGTAACGTAGTAAGTTGAGAAAAGATGCGCAAAAACTTGCACCTTATCTTCATACATCTTCATGTATCTTCTACTACAAAAACAATATTAAAACAATATAAAGATCAGGATGTAAAGGGAAATAGGAGTCAGCGCGGTACTCGTTGCGCAAGTATAACAATGGAAATGTCTATAAGTCCATTTTTAATATAAAAGTATAAATATAAAAGTTCATATAAAATCTATACGCGTTTCGACTTACTTCAAGTCTCAATGATATTAGTATAATTCTAATTTAGCATATAATGCATCAACCAATGTTGATGCCAATCATCCAACATCACAAAGAGCCTTCCTTAGCTTCATCCCAGTTTACAGACCAGACAGAAACAAGTAATTCTTATAAAGTGAAGCGAATTGATGTAATTTGTGCGTACATACACATTAGTCAATCAGTTGAATATAATATTAATTTTAACAATTAGATGAAGTAACAAGAGTGATCTAAATAATTTTTTCGTCAAATAAAAAAAATGAAATGTAACACTTGTTCACTTTTCGGTTACACAGAGACAAATAATATGAAGGTAAATAAAATTATGTTGAATTAGAATTATACTAATACTATTGAGAATGACTTGAAGTAAGTCGAAACGCGTACGGACTTTATATGAACTTTTTATACTTTATATTAAAAATAGACTTATAAACATTCCCATTGTTATACTTGCACATCGAATATTGCGCTGACTCTTACTTTCTCTTACATTCTAGTCTTTACATTGTTTAATATTAAGGAGTTCTTCAACATTAATTGTTATTCTTATTATTATTTAAATTCTTATTATTATTTGAAACATTTTTATGCGGTTAGAAAGTTACTATTGCACTACGAAAATCATTAATCGATGCTTTATAGAATAAAATTTAATCACTGTCACCTAGATAAAAAAATATAAGCAACGAAATAACAGTCGTATTGCAGTAATATTAATTTAAACATTCTAGAGTATATTAAACAATCGATCACCCGTGGTACCCCGTGATCCATAGTACTTCGGTTATCCTTCCCTTATTATTAAATTGTATTGTAATAATGTGATTTTTATAATTGTTTAATATGATTTTAACTATTTTGCATAAAAAAATTAACTTGACTTATAGAAGAATAATAAAAATAGTACCATTAGGGTTTTATTAAAGTTAAGTAAATAATAAAAATGGCACTTTGGATTTTGTTATTTGATTTAATACAATAAGGATAGTAGACTTTCGTTTATTTTTTAATTTGGTGCAATAGAGATAATACTATTTGGATTTTTATAATTTTATACAATATTTGTTTTAAGATGAACTTATTCTTAGCGCCTTTTTTTATCTTTTTTTAAAAAGGTAAGTTAGTTATTAATTATTGATCACTGTTATCATGCATTCTTTTTTCTTTACATATACATATATTGACGAATCTCATTTTCTAGAAAATAATTTTTCAAATTCACATAAAATGTCGCCTTTTTTAAATTGGATTATGTGATTTTTTTTAGCATGACTGTTCTAATTATTTTACGTATAAAAGTATTAAATTAACTTAAAAAATAATCAATTTTTAAATAAAACGAACAAACCTGTCAGAAAAACGTATCACTCTGAATTTGGATGTAAAGTATATCCTTGAAGTTGACATCTGTTTAAGTGGTTGTAAGAATTGACTAATCACAATCGAATATTTTTCTCATATTTGACTGTGATTAGTTAACTCTTACAATTACAGCCAATTACAACTATGCTTACTAATTGCAGAATGGACCTCACCTTACGTAAGGGTCTAATCTTTTCAATTTTTATTACTTTTAGTATATTGTAGACTCTTATTTGTAGACTCTTATTTTATAAGGCGAAGATTTATTTGATATTCAATGTACGCCCTAATTTGTGTAAGAGTCACTCTAATTTTTTCGGTATTTACTATTTTTAGTATGTGTAGACATCTTCTTTCACACATCCATTCGATGTTCTTTTATATATTTTTTTTCATCTTTTCTTCTTTTATTTCCTTTCTGTTTTATGCTCTATCTTTTCCTTTTTCTTCTTTCTACTCTTCTCCATTATCATTCTATTCTCTCTATTAAAATTTTTTTTATTTTTTTATATTTATTTTTAGTTAAAAAATCGTCATTTAATTATAATTCTTTGCTATCATAGTTAATTTTCGATATTCTTTGTTTTAAAAACTTTCTCGTTTTTAAAAAAATTTATTATTTAAAAAAAAATTTAAATTATTGAGTTTACATTTATAAAATTTTAAATTGCCAGATTGAAATTTAATATTCCTAAATTCATGAATTTAAAATATTTATTTTTTTAATATTAGAATTAAATTCTTGTGTTACTTATATTTGAACTGTCCTTTGTAAGAATTGCTTGTTAAACATCACGAGCTGGCACTATCAATCCAACGAGGTTGAGAGCATTTTGAATAATAGATACCACAGACTATTTATATCTAGAAATCAATATCCTCGTAGCTATATTGTCGGCAACATGCACATTGAATAACATCTTGTTTCAATTTAACTTGACTAACTTATGGTATGAAATCCTCTTTTTTAGCTTTTTTATCTATATAATTATTACAGCGAAAGAAAAAAATTTTAAAAATATTTTTTATATATTAGGTCGGGGAAAAAGTTTCTTCGTATTTAAAAAAATTTTTTTGTAAAAGTTTTTCATTTGTTGTGAAATTTTCGTTACAATTATATCATTCGCTAGAGCAAAGTTTCAGCTTTAAAAATCTGTTTTTTAAATTGGGATATGATGATTTTTATCGGAATTATGAACAATCGAAATCAGAATGCTCTTTTACTTAACTCGCGAATGACTCAGAAACAAAAAAATCATAGAAACATTTTTTAAAAATTTTGTAGGCTTCAAGCTTTCACGATAGATAGTCGAAAATTTTCGTAATTTTTTTAAAGCACGTGAGAGACCCCCCCAAAGTGAAAAGAAAATTTTTCATCTTTTTCAGCTCATAGTTTTTTAAATGTAAAAATTACCAAACTCACAGAAACTCAAAAAATATAGTAATCTTTCGAAAGTAGAGATTTCAAACTTTAAAACCCTTTTTTTAAATTTAAATTTCGTGTATTTTTGACAAAGATATTGTATATACAATTTTGAATTAACAAATACGAAGAAACTTTTTCTCCAATCCAATATATTATATATTTATATTGATATATTTATGTATACAATTGTATTTAAGCTAATCAAAGTTATAAAAAATGATATTATGTAAAACGTGATGAAAATTAATTGTGTTCTAATTATACATTTCATTACTATGTTTTTACGAATGCTACAATTGTCATATACTTTTATTTTATATACTACACTGAGAAAAATATCCTAAATTTCAATAAATATTTATTTGAATAGTATCAACTAAATTTTTATCAAATATAAAAATATATTTATCTGGTACAAGAAACATTAATTTGATTGAACAATCACTTCTTTTTATTAAGTAAATATTTATTTATTGTAAGTAAATGTTTTGTTGGCAGTATTCAAATAAATATTTATTTAAATTTAGGATATTTTTTCTCAGTGTATCTTACTTATCTTTTATTAGATATAAATTAAGTTGACATTGTTCTGTAATTAATCTATTATACGATAAAAAAATTTAGTTACAAATTTAGTAGAAAATGTAAGAAAAGTACCTATCAACTACTTATTAATTATATTGTAAGAAAAGTACCTACCAAAATGAGTTAATAATTTTATTAATAAATAGTAATAAGGCTCTGTAAGTATAAAACAATATTAATATATAATAATTTCATACTAATAACTCGAATAAATTATCTTGATATTGAAATTCTTTGATTTTTGAAACATTCGAATATTATTAGAATACTATTATAAGGCATATGTAGAGGAGAGTGGGGTAATGATGAATACGGAGTAACGGCGAACACAGCAATATCAATGTATCAGAGAAAGAATACAAATCTTATTTCTTTATTTTGTTATGCAATGATGTAATAGAAATTGAGATTCTTCCGTTTTTTAGGTCAATGCATTTAAGCAATTTACCCGGGGATTGGAGATCAGGTTGTGCTGATTAAAAATGATCACAAGGAAAGAATGGATAATAATTTGTAGGAGAAATTTAGATTTCGGCCTTGCAAGGGTTACGAAGATTACATGGCTCATCCGGGGAGGGTCACACGGATCGGCTTTAAATAAAATTGAAATTGATCCAATAAGTTAATACTGTCATTTATTAAATTTTTAAGAGAAAGAAATAGTAATTATATATATGTGTATATATATCGGAAGAAAACGTGAGATAACTTATATGAGGGGAGTGCGATTATAGTTCCTACTTGTAATGTTGCAAAAGTGACTGTCGTGACGGACTCTATTCCGAGATTATTATATTTTTCTATTGGCTGACTGACTATCTTTTACAATTCTTTTATATTCTGGCAAAGAGTGTGGGGATGTCCCCAGGACCAATCAACATTCTTCAAGATTTGGGCCTATAATCGCACTTGTTTTCTTAAGATAAGACAGCAAGGCTCCGCGTAAGCCCTATTCTCGACACTACGAATCTAGGTTTAAGAATAACAATTCGATTTTCTTAATTAACATCCTTATGCGAGGCAAAGTAATGATATATTCTAAATTTTAAACTGATAATTTTATTGGTAAAAAGAAAAAAAAATAAAGATATTCATCGCATTCGGGAAGGTCTTAATATATAATACTATTTAATATATGATATTACTTAATTATTAGGCATATATGCTATTTACCAGGTGTAGAAGTATGAAACCGAAATTTTTTTGTAAAAATTACTGTTGTTTGAAAATGATAAAAAATTTTTTATTCAAAATAATCTCCATTGCTATTTATACATTTTTCTCACCTCTCCGGCAATGTACGAATGCCACGCCAAAAAAACAGTTCTTCTTTTGAAGCGAACCAGTTATCGAGCCATTTTCGTACATTTTCATACGAATTGAAGTGTTGTTCAGCGAGAGCATGTCCCAGTGATGCGAATAGATGATAATCGGACGGAGCCAAGTCTGGAGGATAAGCCGCATGCGCTAATATCTCCCAACTGAACGCCTCGATCGTTTCCCTGACCCGTTTTGCTGTGTGTGATGGAGCATTATCATGAAGCAAAATGACTTTGTGTTGCCTTTTTCCATATTCCGGTTGTTTTTCACGTAATGCTCTATTTAAATCGATCATTTGCTGTCGGTAGCGATTAATGTTAACGGTTTCACCAAGTTTTAGCAGCTCATAATAGATTACACCCTTCTGATCCCACCAAACACAGAGCATTGTCTTCTTTCCAAAGCGATTTGGTCTTGCAGTGGATGTCGATGGTTCGCCTGGATTTACCCATGATTTACGACACTTAGGATTCTCAAAATATATCCATTTTTCATCACCTGTGACGATTCAATGGAGAAATGACTTTCTTTTGTATCTGTCGAGCAGCATTTCACGAGTGGTTTTTCGATTTTCTTGCTGTCTTTCATTCAGTTCATGCGGAACCCATTTTCCCACTTTCTGAATCTTGCCCATAGCTTTCAAACGAATGGAGATGGCTTTCTGCGTTACATTCAATTGATCCGCGAGTTCTTGTTGAGTTTGAGTATCATCTTCATCCAATAAGGCTTGCAAGGCTTCGTTGTCTGTGAACTTTTTCGGTGATTTCCCACGCTCTTCGTTTCTCACGTCAAAATCACCACTTTTGAATTTTTTGAACCACTCGAAACACTGTGTTTTACCAAAAGCATGTTGACCGTAAGCTTCGACAAGCATTCGCTGCGATTCTGCAGCAGTTTTCTTCAAATGATAACAGAAAACTAATGCTGTCCGCAAATCGTAGTTCGTAGGCACAAAAACTCGACATGTTTAAGGTTAGAAAAAATATACCGGTGTATGGAACTTGGGTTGTTGTATGTTGGAAATCTTCATCAGTTGTTAGAGAGAGATGATGGCGCTGTAGATGCGGTCTTGTGGTCCTTAAACTGATAGCTAGTGCTATATATAGGGAAATTCCGGTTTCATACTTCTACACCTGATAATTATAATTTTAGAAAAAGGGTCTTCAAAAGAAAAGGAAGTAGAATAGATATTCTTTATCTATGTGACACATATACAAATGTGAGCTATCTGTTAGTTTGAATGTTTAAATAAAGGAACTAAATATACCCTCCTATAAAAGGAAAAGGAATTTTACAATATACAAAAGGAACGATAAGATTTCAAAATAAAGATAAAATAGGGACGAAATATCAAAATCAAGACGAAATACTAGAGATAAGATAAAGATAAGGTATAAATCATATATTTATAATAAGGAAAGAAAGAATTTTATCGGGATGTAACACTAGTAGTGTAACAAACTTTTCTTCCGGAATTTTTTATGAAGAATCCATAAAAGTATCAGCTTTTTCCCCTCTATATATTTATTAATATTCGAGTAATTTGTAAGAATTTTTATGTAAAAGAAATGAAAATTATTTTCAATGGACCGCTTTGATCTTACCGATGAAAAAAAAATTTGCGCATGGCTTCCATAATTGGAGCGTTCTGTTCGTTTCAAACAAAAAATTCAAAATGATTCTTAATTAGTATGCTTCTGATTATATGTATCAGAATGAAAGAAAATATCCAAAACTAAAAAAAATGACGTCACATTAAAAATTAAGTTACGATTTTTGCAAATTTTTTTATCTTTAAAGAATTGTAAAGATGAAAAAAAAATATTTTAACGTATGATAGGGACGATAGTCACATATATGCTGAAAATGTACACACAAATTGGAATCACTTGATCAAGTCGATCTTGAGATATCATGGAAGCCAGTTCGAAAAATATAATTTCGAGAAAAATGCGTTCAAAGTTTTGCATGCAGAGAAAATTTTATTCACCATTAATCAGTTAGACCAGGATCATAGAAAAGACTCCTCTTGCTCAAACAAGTCATGCTGAACTGATATTTTCTCCCAGTGATCGATTCTAGCTCGTTTATCGAATTCACTCAAGTGAATATATTCGAACGATATATATCGGAAGTTGAACGTACATCTTCGCTTGCTGGCCAATAGTCCCTCCCATTATAATCATTATTTTCAAAATTGATAAAAATTCTTCGTTAAATATTATTATTGCCAAGAAAGTGGCAATTTTAACAATTTTTGACCCAGAATGATTGTGTTTATGAGAAAGTCCAAATTAATAAATTTAAAGACTATATATTGTATTATAAATTATACAGGGTCGTCTACTTAAATCAACCATTTGAAATGAAAGTGGAAGTGTGTTTTGAGGGGGACATATTTTGGTCATGTTTTTTTTAAGTGGAGGCGTAAAAAATATGAAGATTACCTCCACTTTTTTTAAATGGAATTGTATATTGTTTTTGTACAATATGATTGCTCTAATTATTCTGCATATAAAAGTATTAAGATAGTGATATCAATGAAAAGTAGTGATTAATAAAAACTTTAATTGACGAGATATTTTACATTTTATTCTGATACATATTGACATAAAATGTTAAATAACTCATAAATTATTAACTTTTCGTTAATTATACCTTAACTTTCATGAACTTTACTTTCATGAACAGAGTAATAAGATGATGGTGTAAAGAAAACACATAGTTGCTTTCAAAAACATATGTATGCAAAATGGATAATTTTTTAAATAACCAATTATGTTTTCTATCCACCAACTGATTCATCTCATTATTCTGTTCATAAAAGTATTAAGGTACGATTATCAAAGAGAGTTAATAATTTACAAGTTATTTAACATTTTATGTCAATATGTGCTAGAATAAAGTGTAAAATATCACATCAACTATATTGATTTTTTGATATCACTACCTTAATACTTTTATATGCAGAATACTTAGAGAAATATATCATATTGTGTAAAAAAATCATACAATTTGATTTTAAGAAGTGTACGTAACCTTTTTGGCGCTTCTATCTAGAAAAAAAACAACATGATTAAAATATGTCTCTTTCGAAATTCTTCTCTACTTCTATTTAAAACATTATTTTTACATCATCAAAAATAAGCGAGATACTTTGGATGATCGATTTAAGTGGACCGCCTTATATAGTATAAATTACTCATAATATTACGATGAACTTCTTCCAAAATAACGGTCACGCAAATCTTTACTGAAATATACCTGTCCAGACAGTACTATTAGGAGAAGGTCGTCGATACCGATACATATCATTTTGTTTTTAGATAATATTTTTTAAACAAAAGGTAAAAATAAAATTTTAAATACATAAATATAATACAAAAGTGTCTTCTATCAGACAATATAACCAGTTTTTATAATATAGTTTGTTAATTTTGCAATAATTAATTTTTTCGTAAGATAAACAAAAATGAGCGTCGTAAGATAAGCAAAAAAATTGACATAGTGAGCTCCAAAATTGACACAGTGAGCAATAATGCCACATATTCCTATTCTTTTTCTTCTACAGAAATTATCTGCATAAAATATCTACAAATGAATGTATTTTCCAAAATCTTTTCACTTCGATATAAAACATATTTGTTGAATTATATGCGTATTTATTTTATATTGTTCTGCAAGATGCAAATATGTAACACGATATGTAACACGATCTTTCAAGGGCTTTCCCATATATGTACTCTTGCCTTCAGTTCTGAAAGAGTTATTTGACATTATAAAGCAACATTACAAAGATTAAGTTAACTCATGATTTGTTTTATAGATAGATATGCCGATTTACATTGCATCCCGATTTTATATTTAAAACCGTATTATGAAAAAACTAAGAAAGAAAATAATATAAATAAAATATAAAGAAAATAATATAAACAAAATATTAAAAAAATAATATAAATAAACTGATTTAAGAAACTATACAAGCATTTAAAAAGACAAAATATTATTAATAATATAGTCACTATTATTTAAATTACGCAATTTGCAAAAGAAAATCATAAGAATTTTATTATCGCATTCATAGAATTCGCTTTTAGCTGATGTCGTATAGAAACAAGCTACAAATATACAAATTATGTTTACACTTTTTTAATTAACTAATCAGATCATGTTTTTATTAGTATCAACAAAGTGCTAGTTAATTTCTGAGAAATAAGGATATCGCTTTAGGAGACCTATATCAATATCGGCGACTTTCCTCTATACGTCGCCCTTTCTACATAGCAAGCGCGTTGTAAATCTATCCCTTCTAACCATTGTAACTCTATAAGTTTTGTGAATTGGAATATATTCTTTTGCATACATATTTTTCTTAACATACGCTTACGAAAAATACAAAAAAATTCGATTTTTTTACTCGCGTTACACTTTCTTAATAAAAATCCCTAGCTTAAAAAGCAATTATTCAAGCTGTAAAAAGCAAATTTCATATTTAAATGATTAATGCTCTTGTTTTGTCCGATACTGTCGGAATCTAAGGTAGGGTAATATGCCACGCTGAGATTTATGCCGCAGAAGTCAGAAAAAATAGGAGAAGTGGGAGTAATTTTCTCGTAATTACTCTGTTACATGCCTTTATGTTTATTAGTATTGTGTTATGATTTCAGTTTCTTACTGTTAATAAAACTATTGCGAATTGAATCGATTTATCATCGTGTTAAGTAGCGCCATCATAAATTATAATCTACATAAAATGATTATTGTAGGACGTGCAAAAGAGTTAATGGTTATTTCGTGATACATGAGTGTAGAGGAATAGCAAAGCATGTTGTATAACAAAATACAAGTATTTTGCTTTTGTATTCTTTGTTTAATTTGTTGTCTTGTATATTTAATCTATTTGAGATCTATATGGCATTTTTAACAGGTGGGATTTATACTCAAAGCATACAAAGTGCGCAGATTGAATTCAGTACACTAAATAAATGCATTACATTAAATATGTACTTCATGTTATACTTGTAATATATCTGGCAAGATTGTTATTTATTATTTATTAATTATTATTTATTACTTCATATATATATTTATTATTCTTATTCCTTAATAAAACTTTATAAACGTATTTTGTAAGTTATTTTATGTCTTATTTATATGCATTATTTGTAAATTTTTTATGAGTCATACATACCTCTCCCCTTCCTCTATGAGTAGCCATATATCCCACCTATGGGATATATGGCAAAAATGCAAGGGTTTAAAAAAGTTCATTTTTTAATACGCGAAATATAAATATTTCGGATTTCTAATATTTTTTTCATAGTAGTAGACAGTACAAAGTTTTTATTGATATAGCTCGTTTACTTTAAACATAGTAAATAATACTTAATAAATTAAATTTTTGATGAGGTGCGGCGTATACACCGGAGTTATCCTAATGTAAACCAAAATGAATATTTGTTTTTCTAAAGTGAATTCATTAAATTATTTTGTGTCTTTGTCCGTTTATGAAATAAAGATTTTAATAAAATTATCAAATTAACAGAGCAAATAAGAGTCGAATTAAAATATCATAATTACAATAAATAATTGGAGATTTAAACAATAATTATATTAGGATTCTCGATTTTTAAACAATACAAAAAGATAAATATAATAGGCTAATGAGAGTCAGCAACGATAAATGGCGCAATTATTTAGTGAACAATCAATACTCAGATATTGGATTGATGTCTTCTTTTTTTGAACGTTTCGATTCTCTTTGGAGTTCTGCTCAGCAAGAATGATACAAGTATAATTAGCTCACATGTCCATAGTGCCTAAATCATTTGCAAATTGACAAAGATGCAACGTTGTTAATCTGACATTTTTTTAAAAACAAATCTTATTAAAGTGATATATGCGTAAACAATTCAAATGACTTACCATCACAGAACATGAAGCATTGCACTGAAGTTTTGTTGAATATATTAAAACTTAAAAAATAGAATTGTTAAAATCAAATATAAAGATCATACATTTTTAGAACATATATCCGTGTACGACGACATGTCAGAATTAAATTAAAGTAAATTATTCTTGAAATAAAAGATCACAATAAACATTAAGGCAAATTTGCAAATATGACGAACAAAACACATGTATACAGTTGTTAATTAAACCAATAAAACTTTGTCAAAATAAATTAATAAAATATAAATTTAAAAAGGTTTCTAACATCAGTCAAGAGAAATTTTCAAGCATCGCTGCATAGGTATGATGCAGACCTTTTGTATCTGAACGTAAAGGCCATTCCTTTGCATTGAATGCCATTTCCGAAATCAATCTTTTGTTCAAAAATTTCTCCTTGTCTAAAATTTGGACGTTCTCTCAATCGAAGTCATGTGAAAATTTAATACGATGTTCAGTAATTACACAGTGAATGTCAGTATTCCAATTTATATGTCTACGATGTTCAGATATTCTGCTGGAAAGTTTCCTGCATGTTTGTCACACATATGTTGGAGATTTAAATATATTAAGAAAATTACAAGCTAAACAGTTTTCATTTTTCATTTTTGAACTTTTGTACATCCCGGAAGGAGATGTGCTGTGTTAAAACGTGAAGTTGGCACATCCATTTTTTATTTATTTTTTAGTATTAAAAGCAAGTGTAAAAAAGCGCTTGTTTGTGTGTTCCTTGAAGAAAAAAATGATTCTTTCTATTCTAAACCTATTTCCAAATCTATTTTTCAAACTATCAAAATGATAATAATTAAAAAAATATATATTTGAAATCTTTAAATTGCGCCAATTAGAAAATATTTACATTTGGTTGAAATACTAATGTATAACTACTTTTAAGCAACAAAACTCAAGTAATCCTACTTTTAATTCTTTTTAAAAAGTAATAATCATTTTTAATTTTGGTAATTATTTAGAATAGGGAAGTGATCTCCGATAATCTTGACTTTGACATATATTGTTAAGATCATGACCCTCCAAATTTTAGCCATCGCTCATTATTCGTTAAAAAGTTATTACCAAAAAAATTTGAAAAATGATGTGTCTTTTCTATTATATAAAACGAAAATTTCCTACTTTAAAATATATTTTACAACTTTCTACGCGAAGCGAGTTCCATCCCCTCTCTTGCCAAGGAGCGTCCGATTTTCGACGCGAAGCGAATTCCACCCGATCTCCCTTTCTGTCAAGGAACGTTTGATTCTCTACGCGAGACAAGATTTATCTAAATGACAAGTCGTACGCTTCTTGGCAGAGGAAAAAAGATGCCAATTGTACGTGTTTGTACGTGTGCTCCTTGAAAAAAATGATTTTCTATTCCAAACTTACTTTCCAAACTATCAAAGTAATTTCATCAAAAGTGTTGCACTTTTTTTAATTGACTAAAAAATTCTATTAAAATTTGAATATTTTTGTTATTGTTTTTTCTCGAGAACACTTCTTTCAATTGAAGAGTATAGAGATGCAACAAAGTTGGCCAATAAGGAAGTTGGTCAATTGGAAAAAAAGTGTTTTTATAATATGAAAAAACATATAGACTTATAAAGTTAGTCTAGATCTGGGATTTCCGATTTTGGCTCAATTTGTCAAAACCGATTTTCTCAAAAAGATTGATTTTAAAACCTGCACTTTTATTGAGAAAAACCAATTTTTCACAAAAAGATCTGTTCAGAAATAGTCTCTTTTGCTTGAGAAAATTTTCTGCAAAAAGGGATGAGCAGTTTAAATCATCTTTTTGGGTTTGGACAATGGATTTTTTTTTTAGAAAATCGGAATATCCCTATAATCGAATTTCTTCAAACTTTATAATTTTTATAGGAAATATTTTTTGTAATAATTTTTTCATAATTGTTTTTATAGGAAATATTTTTTAACCCTTAGTGCACACTTTAGTTTTTGGCACCCTTATTACACACGTTCGATCATTCGTGTTCTGGATTAATTTTCATCTACTTTTCCAGGTATATATAAATTATTAAATGATTTTTACATATATTTTGACATCTTTAGAAAGTATTTGTACAGTTATATATTCATAACAAATTGTAGATAAATTGTTATAACTAAATATACTTAACAAAATGAGAAAAATGCACTGTTTTATAAAAATATAAAAATTATATAAAAATATAAAACTCTGAAACAAAAATGTTTAAAGAAAAAATATAGTTCAATATCTTAAAATTGATATTCCAAACTACAAAAAAAATAGTTCAAGTGTCGGTTGTTCAAAAAGTTTAGTTATTGAATAACTTGAAAATGATGTTTTTATAATATGCATGAATGGTTATAAATTGAAGATTTATTGCATTTACATTTTAAACAATGCATTTTATTATTGCTGTTGTGTTAATAAAACTTATAATTTATTAGGAAAATGTTCTTTATAACATTACAGATAACATAATATATAATATTACTGACAACGTTTAGCATAAGAATGCTAAAATCGTGTTAATTAAGGGCTAATATGTTATTCTAGGGTTAAATTTTTTTTTTAATAATTCCTGAATTATTCCCACAATACAACCGAGAAGTTGAAAATAAAAAAAAAATAAAAATTTTTTAGTTACAAAAAATGTACACTCTGTACCCACGTTGGGTCATTTGATCCAGAGGTGAATTTCGGAGTTATGCCAATTAAAGGATACGCATGAATTGAGACCGTAACGTACAAAACATGTTCTCTAGAGGCCAAACTTTTTTTAGGAATAGAAAAGAGACCGAAATTTAATCAGATGTTTTTAATATTATTTAAAGAAATGCGCAGAAAGACCCG
Source organism: Acromyrmex echinatior (assembly GCF_000204515.1). The sequence continues at coordinate 79,021 of NW_011626963.1, forward strand.
AAGGTGTGTATTAAGGGTTAAATATAATTTATTCATAATTGTTTATAAAATATTCAATTTTCTTGGAACATTTTCGTGTATTCACCTTGTGTATTCAATTCTCATGTGAATATTTATGTTAACATATGCTGGGGCAGAACGTATTCGGAGATGAGATCATCGATCCTGTTGTTAGGTTCAAGGCCGATTGAGACCGCTGTTCTTACTTTCGCTTCTCATAGCTGCTGTGTGACGGGAAACGCCGGAACGTAAATTATTTCTCTTCGATCTTTCCCGCTTTTTTTCTATATCGTTCCACTCATGGTCGACTACATTCCTATGGGATCAAACCAGTAATACACAATTTTTCATATCCCGTAATTTTTATTGAATGATTGTTTAAATTGAATACTTTTTTATCGTTTTCTTTTTAAATATATAGAACTTGTTATATATGCTATAATTTAGAACTTGTTTTTGGCTTTATTTTTGACTAGAATCATAGTTTAAAATCATATATCAGTTTTATGTATTTTTTTACATAATTTTCAGATGGTTTAATTTTCTAAATAGTTAAATTCTTAAATCGGCAAGGTGAAGAAACCAAAGTCAAAATAAAAACGTATGTAAAACCCGATAAAATTTAATAAAATTCTAAAAAATAAAAACTCATTTGGAAATATAAATATTTAGAATAGGAATTAATCTTCAAAATAAAAGTAAATAATAAATTCAAGCCTAATAAGAGTCAGTGCAGAAGGAGATACATAACAATTATTAAATTGTAAAAAATTACTTCATTCCATTATATAATATCTTTATTTTGAATCCCCATTGGATTTTTTTTTAGATTTTTTGAGGTATTTATTGAGTTTTACTGGATTTTATTTTTTAGTTTACTAATGATTAACAAAATTCGCTATTCAGTTGATATAATATCTATTATAGATCAATTTCACTTTAATATGTTTGGTTTAATTATTATATTAATTATTATAGTAGACGTATATATATGTACACACACACACACACACACACACACACACACACACACACACACACACACACACGCACACACGCACACACAATCTATGATATTGCATTCCATGTTAAATCGATTAATCTTTGGGCTTGACTATTTTTTATTCAATTTATTTTTTTACAAAAGATAATTCCGTCATATACGAGATTTTAAAATGTTTGTCAGATATAGTAGATTTTTTTTTGTAAATTTACTTGTAGGAATAAAACATGGACTTTTGAATTATAATATTTGGAGAAGAATGGAGATTGAAACATAAATAAATTAAATAAATCACTTTTAAAATTTTTTAACAATTTAAAAAAATGATTCATGGTATATGAAGTCTCAAAAGGTCTTTATTTATTATTTATTTAAAAAAAAATGTGGCATCTTTGAAAAATTATATTTTGCACATTATAATTTAATAAATAATTAAATTATAATGGAACGAAAAATCTCAGCTTTAAATAATTTCACGTATAAGTGTGTTTTAAGTTTGTTCAAAAATACTGACGAAGAATTAATAATAATTCTAATTTAGCTTTTAGTACAGAAATATAATTATATTTCTATTCGTGCAGTCTTACAAATTTCCATTTCTTCAACATCATTTGCACCTATACAACCCCATATCATCATACTATCGCCTCCATACTTTACAATAGGAACCATGAAACCCTGATAATATTCGCCAACTCTTCTACGTACATATGTGACAAGGCGTCTGAAAAATTTGACGAAAAGTTAGAAAAATTAGCATTAATTTCAAATAATGTTACTCTAAATTCTAATTCAGAAACAGAAACAAACATTACTAAATGGCAAAAAAATAGTAAACTTCAAAATTAGATTTAGCGGATTATACGACACTGAACCAGTTCAGTTCGGTGAAATGATTTGTGCTGAAGAGCCCATTCGAAGCGACATTTCTTGTTTTTATTTGATAGCTACGGCTTCTTCCTAGCCTTGCATTCTCTAAATCCAGCATTAAGCCTTTTCCAGAGAATCAAAATAATGTGTTATTTGTAATGTCGTTATCGTTATAAGTTACTTTTTTTGATAACAGATTGATAACGATGTTACCTTTTTTTAAGTAACTGTAATGTAGTTATATTTTTTCGGTAACGAATTTAATCGGGAAATGAAAAGTTTGTTTTTAAAAATCACTAGTTACCCTTATTCGTTACCGAGTTAAAGAAATAATTAGTTACTGTTACTCGTTATCAAGTTAAAGAAGTAACTAATTATTACCGTTACTTATTGATTTACAAAAGTAATTCATTACCATTATTTTAAAGTAATTCATTACCGTTTACTTTAAAAGTAATGATTCACTGCTTTTCTGTTATTTTTTCGTATATTTTTATAGTTTTAAAATTTAAAAAAAAAACTGTTTTTTCGAAAATTTTTCGAAAAAAAGAAACAATTTTTTCCATTTTTCAGCGAATTTTCTCAGTTTCTTTCTTAAGAGTAAAAAAATTCATTGCACAAATTTATGTGTTCGTAAACCCTGCCATATTTGTTTGTTTTTATAAATAAAATAATATTAAAATAATTTTCTTTTTATAATTTGAAAAAAGTAATTTTTTAATGAAAACAAGATCAAATTATTAGGTGTTGGAATTAATTCGTAGCGTTTTTTAATGAAAGAATGTTATTTATTTCACATGAGCATTAAAAAATACATTAATGAAAGTACTTCCCATCACTTGTAAAACGCTACGAATTAATTCCAACACCTAATAAATAAAAAATTTATTTTCGTAATATTTTTAAAAATATTAGTATAAAAAAATACACACACACACACACACACACACACACACACAGAGTAAAAGTGTAAAATTTTAAAAACACAAAAAACGTAAAAAAAAAGATTTTAAAGTGTTTAAAATATAAACTAAACAATGCAGCCAAATTTATACATTTTTTGTACCTGCAACTTTATATTAAAAATTTTAACACGATATATTTATGCTTAAATACATTTTGATTTGAAATTCTTCTTAAAATGTATAAAACACAAAATCATCTGATTATATATGAAATTACAAAGATTGAGTATAATTACATTTGGATAAAAATATAAATACTTATCAAATTTTACATATGTTATTAACAATAAGTAAAAATTGATCCATTATATCGTTTAAATGTCCTCTTGAAGACAACAGTACAAAATTAGCGATACTGTCTTTCTCAATTGTAAGATCGTTATTTCTTGACTTTGAATCACACAAATCATATTTTATCGTTTAATGCTATTCGAATACAAAATATAAGTATTCGCTCGTGTAGTCCATCAGTGGTACAGCATGAACCATTTCGTAAATGCGACGTTACCAGATTATCATGCAGTTATTATCATACAGCGACTCGTATTTTTGAACCCCTCCCCAATCGACAAATTGCACTGAAGACGATCATGTAATATCACATTTAAAAAATGAATCACTTCTCATTTTTTAAAATAAAATTGTGATTAAACTTAAAAAATAAGACTGTAAACAATAACTTAAGAGTTATTATTTACAGTATATAATCAACTAAATTCATAAACTGTATGCCAAAATTCAGATTTTCAACTCAATAATTGAGAAAGATATAAGCCTCTGAAATTTATATGATTCATTGATGTATCATTTACTTTATATGCAAAGCAATATTAAAGTGATTTCATAAATCTATTCAAAGTCAATAATTTAAAAAATGAACAACATTGTTAAGTGGATAAAATTATAAAGTGAATTTATTAATTTACATTATAGTATTCGTACGGGACGTTTTGGACTTTACTTAATCCTCTTTTAAGAAATAAATAGAAATAAATTGAAATTTTTCAGCGCATGGACAAATATAACATCAACGATAGGTGTTACAATCTTTTTCTTACATTAAATAGTAAACATCATTTTTTTTCTTCTGTGATTCCTAGAATGAGTATAAAGAGAGTTAACGCCAATTAACCGAAAATCGCTATTTGATGTCTTACATCTGGGGTATCTATATGACACAATTCCTCATTTTAACTTCTTCTTTTTTTTAACATTATCTTCTTTCTAACTAACAATAAGGACACTTTCTCTCTTTTTCTGGTTTTTCCTTATTTTATTTTCCGATTCAAGAAAGGACACTTAATGGCGGAACTAATCAGCATTAAGCATATGTATTGGCGCCACTCTCTTTATACCTACTCTAGTGAACCATTGACAAGTGTTACGGCTTGCCGACTACCGTAGCTTAGAATCGCCTTTAGTTGGCGTACGACGTCGATTTCGACACAACGATTTGCGTTAATCGCCAGTTTAACGACTTAGCTCGGATCCTCATACGGGGGGGGGGGGGGGGGGGGGGATTGGCATCGAACGGTGATTAGTGAAAAGTCTATTGTGAGGATGTAAAATTTATCTCCATTACCTGTTTCTCAGCTGTTGTCTATATGAGGACCCGGGTTTAGAGTTGAAGTTTTAATTCTTGAAGGGTATTTAGTAACCAATAGAGTTAAACGGCGTGAGAGATATCGTTGATTCACAAGGTCTGGTTTTGATTGGGAAGCTTGGCAATAGACACGAGTTTGTGAAATAATCACTATGGTCGACTCGGAATTCGGAATCGTTCCACGGTTGCTCGTCCGTTCCGATTAGATAAAGAACAAACCGCGCGCGCACCTGAGAACAGGTTTCGCAGCTTGGTCAATAGGAAGTGAGAGCAACGAACATACTTATCATGGTTCGATGATCCGAGGTACAGATATTGACGGTCGGCGAGGTAGTATGCTTCGATCGTGAGATGACTCCGAGTTGAGGCACGTTTCACAGAGGGCCTCTCGACTCACGTGGTTCAGATAGAGTCGCGACAGCGACTTGCACAGAACAAGTCGTTGATCCAAACACGATAAGCCACCCACAGTCATTGCGAGTACCTTGCGAGACAATGCCGAGACATATAATAAAAGATCACGCTATATTTCGATCGATCGATTCACGTTAAGTTAAAAGTTTTACTCGAGTCGCGACCTCGTGGCAATATTAATACGTGAATCGTGGCTTGATTTAAAACATGGCCCATTCAAAACGCGGCCTAAGGTGATTTCTTTCTCCATTGGGACGCATCCTCAAAATTATTCTTAGAACTTAAATATAACAACAAATTATAAATATTGGTCAAAGACTGCAGATTAAATATACAAAAATTATATCATAAATAGTGTTATGTCCGCCGATAATAACAATATATGAAAATTGAAATTATGTTACGACCGCCGGGTAGGAACTGGAGAGATAAACGATACGGCGCGGCACGCGTATAATGGGGATTGAAAGAGTGGCGGATTGTTTATTAGATTAGGGGAGGTACGATCAGGTACGATCTGGTGGCGAGCGGCAAATCGTGAGATTACAAGCGCCGGCATATCGCATGCTACAGGATTTCTAAATCACTTTTATGAGAATATTTAATTATTTAATTAAGTCAAAATATTGAGAATTGATATTAGCCATTTATTTCTTTAATATTGAGATTAAATATCTGAGATTTTAATATTTAGATATTATTGGGAGTGTGCATTAATTTTAAAGGATTTTCAAGAGATAGCGTAACTAGTATTATTGCATCGAGCCATATTGTTGCTATTCATGTTCAAAGCACCATCATGTCGCTTTAGTTTTCAGTATGTATCATTTTGTCGAAGTGTAAACAATATTGTTTTTTGAGCATTGAATATGTCGAATTTTGTGTCAACAAAACGCAATTTGCGGGAAGTTTTTTGCTTTCATTTGAAGAAAAGTGTTGCTGAAAGTTAACGAATGCTGTCGGAAGCTTATGGTGATTATACTCCATCGATTTCAATATGTGAGTACTGATTTTGACGCTATAAAAAAGGTGATTTTGACACGGAAGACAAGGAACGTCTAAACCAGCCGAAAAAGTTTGAAGATGAGGAAGTGGAAGCTTTACGGCAACAGAGATGGGTCGTTAGGCAGGAAAGTTGTCGAAGTATGAGAGAGATAGGCTGTATAAATAACACAGAAATTAATAAGAGAAATTAATAAATAACAAGTGTATTTGAGACGCAGATTTACAACTGAATTTCAGATATTAGCTCGATAGGCTTGATCTTATAGGCTCTTATATTCGCGGGACAACAATAAAATCGGTATTGCTGTCGGTTCGATAATTATAGATCTCGCTAAATCTTAACTCCATAAGCGATCATATAGAAAAGGCGAATGACAGCCAAATGCGAAATAAAGTCTATCGGTATATAAGAGCTCATAGTCAACAAAAAAAAATGTTATCGGGATGGACTACATCGGCGCAAATCGAAACTGATCTCTAGCGCGGCTTTTACAGTAATAGTTTTGGTGTCGCAATCACGAATCTATCAACTGAATAATTCACAATGAAATGATATAAATTGACTCGACTGTGGCAAGAAGACGAGCGCGAATCGGCAGCTAGTATTTCTCTCGAAAAAAAAGAGCGTTCGAGCGAATGGCATGTAGCTCGTAATTTTGCTGACTTACACGGTAGTCATTAGATCGGCTGCTCGAAACTTCTCGAGTTTTCACGTCCGATCCACCCGATGGAACTCCATGATCGGCAGTACAAATTTGGCAACGTTCTCACCCAATGAACCTTCATACCCTCTGGTATTCTTACGACAACCTCGGCTCTGCTTTCGATAATCTCGAGAGATTGTACGTCCTCTCACAGTTACAGCTCGGCCACAGTACGAACTACGAATCCCGACACTGCCGACCAGGAGTTTTCGGCGGATTCATGCAGGCTATTCGATCCCCTTCTAATCGGGGCCATGTCATGCGCCGATTGGCCCTTATCTGTCACGGCTCCGCGTATCATATTGGGAACTGACATTCACTATGATATCTGGTGGCAGAAAAAAAACTATCCTATATCTTATAATCAGTATCCGTGAACCTGTGAGCTGTGAGAACTGATCGATAAACAAATTGAATTTTCTGAAATAAAATTAAATTTTCGATAAATGAAAGAAGCAACATTTTCTCCTCGAAAATCAAATATTCTGAATATTGCTCGTTTCACGGATGTCGAAGCAACTCTAATAAGAATTTAATGCTTCGTTTTTATACAATAGTTTTCCGAGAGCTAATGAACATGTGTGTAAAGAATATTTTTGGAAACATGGAAAACCATGATAAAATAAAAGCATGGATGCATGCTTTAAAAATATAGAATATCACCCGTAAGACAAGAGTGTTTGCTACATTTCAAAGGAGAGGATTATATGTTCCCAGGTAAGCCAATATTCAGGCATCAGAGGCAAGATTAGATGACACTTAACTTCTGTTACATGATCGTTGAGGCATAATTAATACAGAGTTATGCGGAAATTAATTTATATATTGATTTATAGATATTGCCTCAAAAAGAAGAAAGTTGAAACGAATCGTTGTTCCGTCGTTCAACTTGCCAGATAGATATGGAGTACTGGACTCTAAAATTGCTGAACGTGACAATGCTCGTTTGCCAAGAAGAAGAAACAGAAGTTTCAAACAAGAAATTTTATCAAATTCAAGCTTGAAAATTTTATCAAATTCAACACACGTTGAAAATCCTGCTGCTGTTCTGCAGGTTAATGATGACAATAAACGGCGCAATGCACTATCCGACGCGGGCCCTCAGTTGCGATTAGCTACACGTGAAATGCGTGACATGTGATGATACGCACACATATACTCACCGACTGAAAGGTTGCAATATTTTTTTTCGAATAGGTAATTTTTTCGGAATGCAGTTTACTCACCGAGCAATTAGTTTTTGCTTATGGATCCGTAAATAAAAATCAATCGCTTGGTGAGTAGATAGCATTTCGAAAACCGTAGAAGAAAAATCTGCTGCTTTTTAGTCAATGGGCGAGTTCACGGCAAAACGACTAAGCATATTTGCGAATGAACATAATTGATTCTTACCTGTGGATCTAACCAATCATGTTTAATTGCTTGGCGAGAAGCCCAAGCCACGTTGTCGATTTGAACGCGCCCAATGAGTGTACACATTTTCCTTCTCCCCTCCTTATTCTCTCTGTCTCTCTCTCTCTCCCCCCCCCCCCCCTCCGAATCTTGTAAAAATATTTTCATACCGCAGCTGAACTAGAAAAAGACAGGATAATTTTATAATCGTGAATTCCAACGAGATTCTCATAAATCCACATTAAATAACAATAAGTTTTTGTCTTTCACATTAATTTTATCACATTTACGCGAATTTTTGTCTTTCATATTAATTGTATCACGCATAACGTTTCACGCACACTTGATCGATTTACAAACGAATTTATCAGTTTGTTATTATTAATCATTACCGAAATTATTTAGAGATTGAGAATTACTCCAAGAAAGAAATAAATTGCATATAATAATTATTAATCAAAAGTTTTCCTCCTTTTATAAATTGTATCGTATATCAATAGGTTCACGGATTTATCCACTTGATATAAATCAATACAGTCACAGATTTACATAAGCACTTAAATGACAAAATGAAAAATTTACTAACTTTATTACGGTTAATCGCAATAAAATACTATCGATTAATTATTCGACAACTTGGAATTACTCGAGCGCGTTACACACATATTACTCGACACGGAGGCTCGATGTCAACAAGCAGGGCTTATAAACTCCCGTATATTTGAGGGAGTCAGAGTTTGCGGCGCTTTCGCTACGTCACAGTCGACAAAATGAAACTATCAAAATCTAATTATTGTTACATCTAATATGCCACAACTAATTATAATTCGCGAGTTAATGACCAATCCCATTCGCTCGTATTCCGTCGTTAGACAAATTGTTTAGAGCAAAATCTAAAAATCCCTAGAAACAGGTATCGTTGGATGTTGGCAAAGCGCTGCGATATCATCACAATTCTGGATTCCTAGTTCCATGGCTATTCCCCAATTCCGATGAAGTAAATCATGCGTACGTCGGTACAGATATCACAACTCGCCACTGGCTGTGCGACTGAAAGTAAGAGAGAACATCCACCACACCTGTCAAACCGACGCGGCAGACCAAGTTGAAGGTTGTGTTGCACGGCGTGGTAATAGGCGGTTTATATGTGAGCGTGTTCCAAACTATCGTTCATTTTTCAAGGCTGAAGATGATAATTGGATATTTGATAGCATGATGTAACACATGTAGCACAATTATATGTATCAAATATCGATTTATTATTTCCAACCTTGAAAAATGGACGATATACCCTAAGAAAAGTGGATGTTGCTATGTAGTTTACATCCACTTTGTCAGAGGGCAGTAGTGCGCGGCAGCATGTGGCTATTGGATCACGTGCTACGCAATATGGCGCCGGTGGTTGCCAACCACGGCGAAGGACAAATCGCGGGAAATCGTTAGGTTGAGAATGAGCGCTACGCATTGCTTCTGATTTTTATGCCATGAGGCGATTTAATACACACTTAATATCTAACTAAGTACTAATATAATTACAAATTATAATTATAATCTAACTAAGTACTAATATAAATACAAATGTAGATTAAAGTAGAAACGTGATTGCGCGTGTAAGATGGCTCGGATACCAGCATCGTGTCGCGGAGTTACAATACTAGCTACAGAACTATGAAAATACACTAAGAATTTATCTGACGACGCTAACAATTATCACAGACATGAATAGTGATCGGTATCGGTCTCGCGGAATACACGAAGTAATTCGGAACCTCAACTTCCGAGTTCTAACTTACTGATTATCGCAGAGACTTACACGAGGTCTGCACGCGGCACGCCATGACACTAGAGAGAGCGAATGGAAGAAGTAACGGAAAGAACGACCGTATCAACGCCGCCACTGACGCTCGCAGCGCCGCAGCTAACGTTCGCAGCGCCGCAACCAACGCTCGCAGCGCCGCGACTAACGCTCGCAACGCCACAAGCATTTTACGGTTACAGATTTTGGGTCATCATGTCCTCTCTCAGATTTCTTTCTGTCCAAACCGAAACACGTTTCGCAGAGGATCTCCTAACTTTCACAGTTTAGTTGTATATGAGGGATTACACAAATCCAACTAGCGAAATAGCGCGATAAGACTCGTCGCGTATAATACCTTTACGCGCATGAAGTGTTACAGTGCATGGGCATATGGCAAGAAATATAACTTGCAGGCGTCACTACATTGAAGCGTGTCACACGTGGACACACACCCGCGTTGCGATGCAGTCGGTAAAGCGTACTAGGTAGTTGACGAAACGATAGCGCGGTGGCGCTCTCGCGTGGATGCTCGTGGCACGCGGCGGCCAGATGACATGGCCGAGACAGTGGCGCCTCTGCAAATATGCTGCGTCGTTACAGCGCTCCGTTTCACCGTGACGGTGCACGAACATACCGTGACCACGTGGTACATGACAACGCTATGAGTCGATACAATGTCGTTACCATGTTGCTGCGATGATTTGCGTCCCCGCTCCTGCGGTCCGACGGATAACCTCGGGTCCTCTTCGTCCATTGCAGCCTGTACCCTTGTTATATCTTTAAGATTTGTTCGCGTCGCGAATTGATTCATGGAGTATGCTCTAACGCGACGCGAATATCTAGTCGCCATATTGGTTACGGTGACGCAAACGTATTGGAGCGGGTTGGGCATGTTGGAACGTACGACGCGAGCAAACCTTTAGAAGATGGGACGATTGGGGCATGTAACGCATGCGTTATGATTGAAAACGTATTGTATCGAAAAAAGTATTTCAGATTTTGTATAAAAAGGCATTTAATAAATTTGTTTGATATAAATATAAAAATAAAATATAACAATATAATATAATACTAATACAATAAAATATAATATAATGTAATATAAAAATATAATTTTTATATTTAATAAAAACGCATTTATTTTGTATAAAAACGCTTTTCAAATAATTGAAGTAATACAAAATACCCGAAACGAAACAAGACACATGTCCGATCCGTTCAAGTGGTCTCACAGATTAGGTTAGGTGACAGGCTCACTTGTCCTAAATCCGTTCGTGTCACTGAACATTGGAGCACATGAATGCAATTGCTTCAACCGCCACCTTATCTATGATCCAAGTGCTCTCTGGGTTAATTTGGAGCACACGAACAAACCTCTTTTGAAAGGATTAAGCCTTTCTCGCTCCACTCCACGCATCCGGAGTGTTACGTAATAGGAGGGGGCCTACTTTAAGGCAGCTCCTTTCGTAGCAGTGTACTTGTCGAAGAAATGCTCGAATCGCTACATGTGGAGGTAGCGTTATGTCGCGTCAGCGATGGAAACAGCGCAAAAGACAAAATATATTAGCAACTAGGGCAAAAATATTGTATGGACGTAACATTATCTTATAATTAGATAAAGATATAAACGAGTGGGAAATAAAATTCTATAGAGGTCGACGTGCCTGGAAAATTCGAACGAACAAACGGCGATGGAAATCAATGAGAACACCTTTGATAGGACACCAAGGACATTCATAGAGTGAATAGGGTATGGTCAACGCGATGTTGCAAATGCTTTGAAGCGTTTTTTAATTGATCAGTTTGTAAAATTCTTTCTTCTAATTGGTCCATCAAACGCTTTAAAGCATTTGTAGCGAGATTTTGACCACAGTCTATAATAAGAGTCAATACATCAGACCGAAAGGACGCCATTGCTGGGACACGTTTACACAAAACTCACACGTACAGAGTATGTTACACAAATTCACATTTTCACTAACACGAACACAGTACGTTTATACAAATTCATGTTTTTACTAACACATCGCACACGGTCCCAGATATGGCGCTGACCAATTCCGAGGTGAATCGCTAATGTCTCGACTCTTATTATAATGACTCTAGTGAGTAATATAGCAATGCAATTGTCCCGGGTGATTCTTTAACGTTAGAATCAATGCAGAAAACATGAGAAGAAAACAACATTCATCACCGCACTTGAACGTTTGGGACAGCATCGATCAGATCTTGCGTAAAGCTGGATTCACAAAGAAGTTCGATGTTTGAGCATAGTATAAGTACATACAATATGGACACTGAACTTTTTATGTGATCCCCAATTTTTAGTGCGCATTCGTCGATTTCCAACCAGAACTGTGGCTATCTTCAACAAGTTGAAATTGCAGCTTAGATTAGGTTAGGTTAGCTGGATCTTCTTCTCATAAAATATTGGGTCATTTAAAAAGTATCTGCGGTTTTTTCATTCAAAAATTGAACAAAAAACCGCGGATACTTTTTAAATGACCTAATATAATGAACCCTTTCGCCTACAATATTGTGTGAGACTCACAATATGGTAAGGAAATCGAGCCAAACATGAATATCACGGATGAGAGCCATGGTACATCGTTCGTACAAAGCTTAATTTTTTTAATTTGTAAGAGAAAAGTCTGGCAAAGGGTTAATAAAATTAAGTTTTACTAAAAAATTAAATCAAATTTTTTCGGAGATGCTATACTGTGTAGACTGTTATATTTGTATACGATAAAGTATTCTCGTAATAAAGCATGCGTGCGTGCGTGCGTATATATAAGGATGTATCAAAAGTTTGGAAACAATCGAATATCTCGGCAGCAAAGCAGTTTCAAGAAAAATGTGTCAGACAAAAATTGTAGGATTGAAAAGATCTATTCACATTCGCTTTATCTTCAGTGGTGTCGCCAAGGTTAGATCAAGGTCAAATTATTTTTTTTTTTAATGGTACACTCTTTGGTGCCAAAATCTAGTAGCTGGAGTCAAAAGCTTTTCAAAACACTAAATAAAGTTATTTTTCATCAAGTTTTCGAGTTGTAATGTTCGAAAGTTATTGTCGGTATTAGCGTAAGGTGTCCGATCGATGGCTAAAACCTCTTGAATATTGTTCAGGATCATGTTCTGACTTCCATCAAAGTTATTGGAGGTTGTACCTGTTATTTTCATTTTTGCACTAAGAATTCATTTTTACGTAAAGATGAAAATAAGATTATATCCAACAGCAGTTTACTCTCAACTTGTATATGACACTCAATAAATCAGTGTAACCTTGTAATTGTTAAATTTAGCTTTCTCAATTTCGATTTTTATAAAATTAATCTCATTCAATTTTTGCACGAAATGAACGAATCTAGCAAAGAAAGCTTGCTCCACGATCCGAGATATTAATTGTTAAAGTTGGATTAAAGACGAATATTCAGGTTGGGAAATCTATCACATTGATGATATAGAGGGACACCAGACCATATAAGTAAGGCTAGAATAAGATTTTTTGTTTCAATTATACAAATTCAAAAACAAATGCTCTGCTTTAAAAATAAATTCTCTGTTTTAAAAACACATGGAGGATGCCTACGATATAGGGGGATTTCTGTCTTTGAGATCTTCTGAAAAACTAAATTCATTTAGAGTATGATGAAATCTTTCGCCCAATATCAAATTCCACTTTTTTATCGGCGAGGGAAATTGAAAAAAATCATGTTGAAGTTTTACCGAAGTGACGATGCGGTGGCGAGAGAGGCAGTAAGAGTGGAGGGGGAAAGCCGCTTGCGTGCCCGGGTCCCGGTAAAATTAAGATAGAGATATCAAAAAACCAGTAGTTTACCGAGATACCAGCTTGATCAAAAAGTTTCCGGAAGAGACCACCATGTGATGCTTTGAGTCAGCTGATTTGAGTTCTTTTTTTGGCTAGGTTGCCATCATTTATCATTGACATTTCCATCAAATTTTATTGCCATAGCTTGACATTTGTAAAAATTACGCCGTCTTGAGTACATCTACCTCTGCGGGTGTTTTCGATTTTTTACAGTTTTAAAAATGGAGTTGAATTTGCAACAACGAGTTTGCAACAACGAATACCATCCAACAGCCATCGAATTCACCCGATATGGCTCCCTGCAATTTTTTTCTGTTCGATCGAGTCAAAAAACCACTGCGGGGAACGCGTTTTAACAGCCGAAAGGAGGTAATGGAAAAATCGAAGACGACTCTGATGGCTATACCAATAATAGAGTTTCAGAAATGTTTCGAGAGCTGGATCAAGCGCTGGCATAAGTGCGTTGCAGTCGCTGGAGAGTACTTTGAAGGGGACAATATCACTTTTGATGAAACTTGTATTTTGAATTTTCTGAATGAATTCCGGAAACTTTTTGATCAAGTATTTCACACTTTATTCTGACACATTTTGACATGGAACATAAAATATCTTACACAGTTTAAAAAAAAAATTATGCAATTTACAATGTGCAATTTTTTCAAATGGCAACTGTTTTCTCTACACTAATTGATTCATCTTATTATTATTCATCTTATTATTCTGTGCATAAAAGTATTAAGGTACAACTGTAAAAAAATTAATAGTTTACGAGGTATTCTATGTTTTATGTCAAATTGTATCAGAATAAAAAGCGTAAAATGTCTCGTAAATTATTGGTTTTTTAATATCTTTACCTTAAGGGAATGCTGGAGTAACCAAATTATGGAGACATTGCAGATCGATATAAATCTCTGAATTTATTGAACAAAAATCCATTTAAAGAATTAAAGTAGGTACAAAATTTGATGGTGCTACAGTGGACTTTAAAATAAAAAAAAGTTAAAAACTTATATTTTTTCCTTAATACAAAAGTTTTATAACTCTGTGGACAAAACGACAGTTCAACATCCGTTTTTACGTGAACAAACAATTTGTGAGTTTATGAAACTAACATAAGATTAAAAGGTTATAAAGAAAGATTTATATCGATCTGAAAATTACGTGTATATGAATGCTGAATGATAACTCGGAATGGTAAACAAAGTAATAACTATGCCTAACAATGCATGCTCGATCTTGCAAGAGATAGCATTGCAATATGTTAGATAAGGATAGATGAATGCGTTGAGTGCAGAGACACAACGATATATGATAAATATAAGAAATGAAAGATATCACTATTATTGAATTTGGAATATAAGAAAGTCTGTACTATCGATCGAGTTCGGCCATCACTCCCTTTAAACATGTTTAATTGTCGAAAAAATATGTACTGAATATTTTAGCCCCCTTTATAGATCCATTAAGTTTCATTAAAATTGAAAACATTAAAATTGACACCTAGAGAGTTAAGTAGATAAATATTATAAAATAATTATTAGAAAAATTTTATATGTATAAATTTAATACAAATGTTTATAAAATAAAGCATTTTTCATCCTTTTTAAATTTTTAAAATTTTAAAATATGATCTAATTAATTACAGTTATTTAGTATAATAATATAAATTAAGGAATCATTTTATTTTATGTTACAGATTTTTCGAGTAGCGAGCGACAACTTCAATTATGAAGATATAATAAACACACGCACATGTCAAAATGCGTTTGGAGGCTGTGATTATTTTATCTTAAGTTTGAATAATCGAATAGTTCGAAACTATAATTTTCTTTTTAAAGATTATTTAATAATCGATATATCAATGTATCGATACTCTAGTGCTTTCATTAATTGAAAAAGTTAAGGATGGTTTAAGGATGGTTTGAAAAACGACAAATTTATTGAAAATATTTTTTTGTCATTAAAAAGCAACTGAAAAAGTAAAACAATTGTGAAAAAATTTTTAATTCTCTTAGTTTTTTAATATACAGAGTGTCTCAAAAAGGTCAGGACACTTGAATACTTTGAAAAATATAAGTTTTACAGAAAAGTGTTTCAGATAAAAGTTATAGGGTTTAAAAGGATTTATTTATTGATTTTATTAGTTTGACTTAAGTGGCGTCACCAAGGTTAGGTTAAGATTACATTGATTTTTTTAAAGCACATCTTATTTTTGATTTTAAAATCTAATAGTTGGTGTCAAAAGCTTTTAAAAATATCACAACAAAGTTATTTTTCGTAAAGTATTTTTTTAGTTATAAGGCTTAAAAGTTATAGTACCGCCGGCATTAGCATTACGCAAGGTGTTCGACCGATGACTTAAACCTCTTGAATGTTGTTCAGGATCATGTCCTGGATAACATTCGTTAAGATCAAGATCACTGGAACTTGTTTCTTTTATTTTTATTTTTGTACTGAAAATTTATTTTTATATAAAAATTAAAATAATACTAATGTCGGCGGCATTGTAACTTTCAAGCCTTACAACTTGAAAAGTACTTTACGAAAAATAACTATATAGTATTGTAGTGTTTTGTAAACTATAGCATTGTAGTTTTTTGACACTATGGATTACATTCTGGAATAAAAAATAGAGTGTGCTATTAAAAAAAATTGATGTAATCTTGACTAGACCTTGGCGACGCCACTTAAGGCCAAACTGATAAAATCAGAAAATAGATCTTTTGGAACCTTATAACTTTTGTCTGAAATACTTTTCTTAAAAAACTTATTCTCTGACATATTCAAGTGTCTCGACCTTTTTGAGATACTGTGCATATATACATATACTTAAGTGTGTGTGTATATGTGTGTGTGTGTGTGTGTGTGTGTGTGTGTGTGTGTGTGTGTGTGTGTGTGGGTGTGTGTGTATACATACATACATATATACATATTATATGTACAAATATAAGCCATAAGCTCCAGTATAGCGAAAAGAGGAAACAAAAACGTCTAGAAACGGAAATGTCAAGAAAACATTTAATATTACGGGATCTGTCACGTTTTCCAATTTAATAAGTGACAATGTAACAGTACGATGCAATGAAGGGTCGGAGGTTGTTACGGAGAATGTCGTCCTGGCAGCCTCATCCAGGTTAAAAGGTACAATAAATCTATCGACGACTACGAAGAGAGCGACGACGATAACTCCCAGTATGGATACCAGTGCCGATTCGAATATGGACACTGATAACAGTGGTTCTACTTCTACAGGCATCGGTACCATTGCCTCTGTCAACACCACATCCTTGACATTGGTTAAGGCCGAGAAACCAGATCATCTGGTAGGGACATCGACGTCGCCTACTGTAACTACTGGACCAATTGTCACCGGAAATAATCTCTTTACCGGTGTTGCTAACAGCAATAAAATATCGGACGATTGGCTAGCAGCGGACAGTCCAGAATCGCCGCAGAATTCTTTATCAAGTCAAAACGTGGTTTACTCTACTTCCCAGCAGCAATTATCAGAACAACAGCAATCTCCTATGGCCCATTCCAGTCCGCTCGCACATCAACAACAGCAAGTTAGCAATAATGGATACGCGAGTCCTATGAGTACCAGCAGTTACGATCCATATAGCCCCAACGGTAAAATAGGTAAGTATCATTGTTTTAATAAAATTTGCAGATTATAAAAAATATTTTTAGAGAGATACACAAGAATACAGCACAGGTTTAGGAGATATAGTAAATTAAAGTTCCACAATATATGTAGAGGATAACATGATATACTAGCTTGATCAAAAAGTTTCCGGAATTCATTCAGAAAATTCAAAATACAAGTTTCATCAAAAGTGATATTGTCCCCTTCAAAGTACTCTCCAGCGACTGCAACGCACTTATGCCAGCGCTTGATCCAGCTCTCGAAACATTTCTGGAACTCTATTATTGGTATAGCCATCAGAGTCGTCTTCGATTTTTCCATTACCTCCTTTCGGCTATTAAAATGCGTTCCCCGCAGTGATTTTTTGACTCGATCGAACAGAAAAAAATCGCAGGGAGCCATATCGGGTGAATTCGATGGCTGTTGGATGGTATTCGTTTTGTTCTTGACCAAAAATTCACGGATAATGATGGCACTGTGCGACGGTGCGTTATCATGGTGCAAAATCCACGAGTTGTTTACCCACAAATCCTTTCTTTTTTGGCGAATTGCTTCACGCAAACGTCTCATAACGCCCAAATAATACTCCTTATTAACTGTCTGACCTTCTGACAAAAATTCGTGATGTACAATACCGTTGTAATCCATGAAAACCGTGAGCATCGCTTTCTTTTTCGACTGAAAACGACGTGGTTTTTTTGGTCTTGGCTCATTTGGAGCTCTCCATTCACTCGCCTGATGTCTGGATTGCGTGTCGTACTCATAAACCCACGTCTCGTCTCCAGTAATGATGCGTTTGATGAATGTTGGGTCGGATTCAGTCTTGGAAATCATGTCTTTGGCGATGTCAACGCGGTCCCTTTTTTGCATGAAATTCAGTTCCTTCGAGACCAACTTTGCAGCAACACGGCGCAAACCCAAATCATTAACTACAATGTCCTGAACGGATCCATAAGCAATGTTTAAGTCCTCTGCCAGCTCTCTGATAGTTAATTTGCGGTTATTGGCCAACATTTCTCTCACTTTATTGATGTTTTCGTCGGTTTTCGATGTCGACAGCCTGCTACTGCGTTCGTTATCCTCGACGGATTCACGACCACTTCTGAAGCGTTCATGCCACTCGTAAACGGTTGTTTTCTTTAGAACATCACTGCCGAAACAGTTTCCCAACATTTCCAAGGTTTTCGCACCATTGAATCCATTTTTAACGCAAAATTTAATACAAACTCGTTGTTGCAAATTCAACTCCATTTTTAAAACTGTAAAAAATCGAAAACACGCGCAGAGGTAGATGTACTCAAGACGGCGTAATTTTTACAAATGTCAAGCTATGGCGATAAAATTTGATGGAAATGTCAATGATAGATGTGGCAACCTAGCCAAAAAAATTCCGGAAACTTTTTGATCAAGCTGGTAAGAGGTATATTACAAATAATGAATATATGCTATACTAATTTCTTAAAGAATGTAAACAAAGTTAGAAAATCATGGAAAGTCGCAGGTATTTTATGAACAATCGATATAGTTCTCGCAGTTTGTTAACAGCTTTCAATATGCGATTATACGAATTTTTAAGTCTTATTAAGATAAGAATAAATGATAATCCTTGTTCCGTGTTATAAAGTGTATACAGGGCAATTTATGCCACCTCTAGCAGGGGCGTACTGCCTCCACGCATTTCGATTTATATGAATTTTGTAAGTAGAAAAACGCGTTTAAATATTTCACATCACTAATACAGTAAATTTTTAAATGTATTTTTTTCGAATTTTTACGAGTACATTAAAAGTGGGTTCTATAATTTTAGTATATGAATTAGTGAAAGAACTGAACTATTATATACATCAAATTCAACAAAATCTGTATCTAATGTTCTCTTTGTTAATCATGCTCAATAAACTTTCTGTTGACCTTGATGATCTTTACTTCTTAGAAATCTAATTAATATTTTCTGCCGTACAGTTGATAAATATTACACAAGGAATTATATATATTGAAATATTACTTTTTTATTTTGACATATATATTATTAAGATTATGATCTTAAATAATATATCCATATATGTGTACAAATATTTTACATATTAAATTTTAAAATACAATATCAAAATCTTTTAAGCTCAACGGAACAAAAATTTAAATTAATACAAAAGAGCAAATAAGCCTCGCAAAAATGTCATTTGCTTAAACAAAATAATATGTGAAATCTAATATACTTAAATATCATGATACATAGCGTTTTGACTTTTCGATCTTAATCTTCTGTATCATATTTAACAAAATTGAAATCTAAATGGTACAATTAAAACCTTAAAACGGTCTAAGCAACAAATAATTCGCAAGGAAAGAAATATATTATATCGTTTAAAATACATATCGGAAATTGAACCGTCAATATAAGAATAGAATTTATAAAAACATAAGCATATCAATTTTTTAATTATGGTTGTAGTTCACACTTAAAATCTTTGGGATGAAATATAGAATTTTCATTACATTTTCATTTATTAGTAATTTAATCAAAACTAAGATCCATTGTGTTGAAAATTCAGGTAATTATTCATTTTAGGGCAACTCTGATAACCTTGACATAGGTTGTTAAGGTCATAATTCTGAGTGACCTCCAACAGGTTTTAACCGTCGCTCGTTGTTCACTATAAAGTTATTAACCAATCACAGTTAGTAATTATTTTCCCAGATAACCAAGCGATTTAGCATATTGAACAAATTGATGCATTGTATGAATTGTCTTTGGCATACATTTGCTGAATAAAAATAGTATACATTGCATCAATATGATTGCTTATGTGTGCAATCAGTTAATGAAATTTCAAAAACAAACGGTTAGCAATAGGTATGTTATGCTGTTAGTAAGATGAAGGAACATAAAACAGCAAGGAATGATTAATCATTCTATCTTGAAAATATGATGGCAACAAAACATGTAACATCCGTTGTTGCGTATATGTCTTCAAGCTATGAAATTTTTTAATCGATGCCATCATAATTCATTGCCAACAAAATATTATCATGAAAATCATCCGTAAGCATTATGCGTTTCCGCCAACAGAGGGCCACGGTGGAGATGCTTTAACTCGTAAATAAGAATCACCTGTGAAAGAATACAAGGAGCGCAGCATTTCTCATGTGAAGTGAGCCCTCAAAGCTGGGCTTTAATATGAAAGTATCTACACTATGATGGAATTCCAATTCCATCATGACAGCAACGTGATCATCTTGAATTTATGGCAAATGAATTCAAAATACCAATATATTGCTGTCAACCATTGCAATAACAAATGTCGACAAACTAGGGACAAGGTGCTTCCTCATTATATGTGAAATATTGTTCTCATGTGAATTCTAAATTTGATAATGGCAAAATTGATAGTATCTTGATGGAATCACTTTATTATACATATAGCATATCGATCATTATTTGACAGATGTTATAAACATGCTGTTAGCTACGGATAGCATGCGGATAATAAGTTGCCTTCAAATTATTGTCTTTAGAATTAGAATTCTATTGAGTTCAATATGATAGATATAATGCTATCTCTTGTCCCGAGTTTATCCAAATTAGTTGTTGCAACAATTTCCGGAAACATATTAGCAAATTCGCTGCATTTGTCTATCTGGATGCCTGCTTTACATGAAAAGTTGGATAACTCTGGACAGGGAGAGAAGTGTGACATGAATCGATTAAGGGAATACGACTTTCCACGCAAAGCAAGGTTCACCTTATCTCTGCCAAGGGAAATGAGATAAGAGTTGGGTTAGATTAGAATTAAATCAAGGTGGGCATACAGGGGGAGAGGCAAAGCCCGCCCATGTGTGTTCTTTCTACACAAAACTATATAGAACAGAATTGTAGATTTTGTTTTATTTTTAAAAGTAAAGAAAAGAAGCAGGAAAACATATATACGCGGAAGAGGGGCGCTTCTCCTCCTCCTTTGGGATGAAACACAATCGTTCTGTTCCAAATAGTTGAGTGGGGAAGAAATAGCCCTTAGGGGAGGGGGAGGACTCCGCTACCGAGAAACTAATCTAACCGAAGTCATTTTCGATTTGGGGGTGGCTCTCGCTTTGCGTTGTAAAGTGTATGGATGAAATGTTTCAAAAATGTTTCAAACAAAAATTTTTTTTTACTTCGAGGGGGACATAAGATGGTGTCATTGGTTTGGCGTTGTCAAGATCAGGGCAAGATTAATTTTAATTTTTTAAGTAGAATCTCCCATTTTTCATTACATGTTCTTGTAGTGTTTTTCAAAACGCTATAATAAAATATTTTTTTATTAAGTACTTTACAAATTATAAGGCTTGAAACTTATAGTATCGTCACACAATGGGACAGAATTCGATATCTTTTGTTAAAAATAACTTTTAGCCAAAAGTGTTCAACCAAATGATTTTTTTTAAATAAAAATTTATATAATTGTTAAGAAATTGATCGTGTTAATTTCTTAATTTGTGTTAATGAACAAATCTTTCGTATAAATGATTCGAATGAGAATATATGTATACCACTTATATGCTTAATTGCTTTTTCATAAAACTTTATCCATGTCTGTCTTATATCAGTTCTGCCAATTACTTACAATTAAAAAAAACACAAAACTGATGCCAATCCAACCTATTTTTGCACGAATGTAATTCTGGTTTTGAAAGACTAGACTTTCAATTAATAAAATGTTTGATACGATAACAACAAATAAGGGCCTTTCAATGTACATATAATCAAACAAATTCTAATTAAACAAATGAATAACGAAACGTATTAATTATACTTTTTTCTTAATTATGATTAGAGAGCTATGCGCCGATGCATATATCAGCGGCGGGCGCTAGTCGGTTTTTATCACGGCGGCAGTGGCATTGATCAGCGCATGTTACAGGATGTCTTTAAAGTTTAACTATCCTTGGATCTCAGGAACAGCTTTAAATATGGAAAAACGTTTCGGACAAAAATTGTAGAATATTAAAGGGGACAGATGATGAAAATTCATAAGGATTGGTGAATTTAACTATTCTCGTGAATCTAAATATTTATTTACATTATTTAAGTTTTGAAATCTGAATCTAATAAGAAAATTAAAACAAGTAAATTTCCTACATTAAGTCTGTAATGGGAAATCTGTGATCAAAATTGTCAAGTATTGTACTTTTCATTAATCTTATTACTAATGAGTCATTTTCATTACAAATGCATTTTTAATTCACTTCTAAGTAAAAGTATTAGAGTACAATGTTTTTTCACTAGATAAGATTTCGACTATCTTTTTAATTCTTTCAAGGAAACGAATTAGTTGCCTACCAATTATTTGCCATTCCAACATTGATTGACAATTTTAGAACTTCTTTTCCCAATAAAGTATTAATTGCATTTCTGTTGTAGTTTATACTCTCCAGCATAAGCTATGCCATCACGTAGATACGTCTAATTCAGACATTTTGAATCTATTTTGATTCAATTCATCAGATTGTAAATTAAATTCCTTGTTTTTACCTAAATTATTGAACTCATTTAAATAAAACAAAATCAGTTTGATAAAAAAACGTTTTCGACATTTTCTTTGTCAATTTTAATAGTCTGATAATAATAAAGAATCACGGCCGCCTAAACATAAAAACATTTTTTCACATGCCAATAAAAAGACATGCCGAGATATCTTAAAAACTTTCTTTTAACATTAGTTTGCGTACTCACATACTTATATTATATCAAATGATAAATACATAATACTCACGATAATCACATATTACCAAATCCTTCTTCTTTTTCTTCTTGATCTCCATCCAAACCAAATTCTATTAAGTGCGTCAGTTGTCAAAAATAAAATGACTCGCGAATATTACACTGCGCAGCTAAACTGCGCACAATTCATATGCGGCAGTCGCGGCACGTCGTGGTGTGATTACTTGGTGTCGATTCGTTCTAATTCGATCGGTGGCGCTCTTTAATTATGATTCTATTTTATCGTAAATAGAAAATGGGCAAACTCCCTAGTGGATTTTTTCAATCCCTTAGAAGTTTTAATAGTGACTACCCTGGATGTTGTCGTTTCCGCAATGAATTTTGGTGATACGGGCTGTTTCCCATTGAAGTGGAGGTAAATTTTTGTCCTTTAGTAGTATAAGCATAGCTTCAGGTTTTCTGATAGAAAGAAACTTATGACGTCATTATAATTCTTATAAATATTCCGAACAAAATGCCATCAGGCCCATATTCTTTGCTGCATCTTCTGCAACAGTTACCATCTGGATAAGGTCTTGGACAGTTCTCTGGTGTGTTTAGGATGTCGGTATTAACAGATAGAATCAGAGTCGCTGATCAAAAAATATGTCGGTGTTAGAACTGTTAATTCTTGTAGGTCTCCAGACATCGGATAAAGGAACCGACATTGAACTTTCTGTTCGGCCGGCGTCGGTCCCTAAAAATCGACACTGAATTTTCCGTTTAGCCGATGTCGGACCCTGTGAATCGATTGTATCAAATTTAAAAAATAGAAAACTTAATTTATATATAACATAAAAAATACACTTACACTTTCTTAGTGCATTTTATTGAAACATTCTAAACAGAACTCTCTAAACTATATCCTCTACCTAAACTGATCGTCTTTTAGCCATCATCTATTTATCTCCCATCTGCTTATATTTCCTCTCGATAGTCTGCAAAAAAAGTGAAACAGAATTTCTATCGCGTTTAACGCATTATCTTTTGTTTGTACTTTGTATAGTCAAACATCCGTTGGAGAGCCTCCACCGATCGAAAATATATTAAAATCAGTTCCGTCTCGTGTTAATATCTGCTTTCTGATTTCATATGGAAACACTTCAAGCAACTCACTTTTTTTAGGGCGACTTCTCGTCGCCCTTGCATTATCGTTGCCGAATAATGTATTTATAATAATTGATTCTATCCACAATGAAGATGTCACTCGTTCGCTCGTCTTGTGATTAAAGTATAATAGGGATTTTTAGAAGGCAAAATTATTAAATATTATAAATTATTAAATTATCGCTTCTGATCTTCCAATAGATGATTTGCCGCCGACTTGGAGAATCCCATGTGGATCTAAGAAAGGATTGAATGCATTAATTTGCTTGATCCCATGTGGATCTAAGAAAGGATTGAATGCCGTTAATTTGCTGTTTTTATGAATTGAGTACTTATTTGCAATTGCTATTATTTCCATTGCATGATTCTGCTTGCATCAATTTAATAATAGCGATTTCGGCTTGATTCAATCCGCTTACGGTCAAAAGTTTCGTTACCTTCGTTTCCGGTCATCTGCAGTTTTTTTTAAAACGCAAACAATATACGCTAATTCTTAATAATTTGTTATAAATTAAATATTTCTTTAGTAGTCTCCCATCAGTTGATGCACAACTGCTATGATCCTCTTGATCTCCGCTTCAGGCTCTAACTGTATCCGTATTTCGGCCGTATTTTTGAGTCGATGATCCATCCAGGATAATCCACAATGCCACCAAAAGATACTGTGCTTCTACTCTGAAACTGTTAAACCTCTTGATAAGACATCTGCTGGGTTGTCTGACGATGACACGTGCTAAGTTGCTTCTCTCGATAGATCTTGAATCTTCGTTACGCGATTTGCTGCGTAGGTTCTAAACAGATTAGGACTGGTTCTGATTTAATGGAACACAATACTGGAGTCACTCTACAAGTTAATTTGCTGAATTCTGATTCCCGAATGTTTATACGATTGTTGCAGTCAACGTTGACAACATGAGCGCCGCATTTCACTCTAATGTGGCAATGATATTGTTTTTAAAGGGGCTACCTTACTTTTTGAGCAAATTAAATATGATTGTTGATTGTCTTCTGCATTCCTTGAAATAGTGTATAAACATGCTCTTTCGAAGCATCGTCAAAGCCAGCAGGATCAAATTTTTGAGCCAGGTTTCCTGGATTAATATTTCTCTGAATTTTAAATTCGTTAATTTTTCGCAATGAGCTGTAAAAATTGTGCCACGATTCCTGTAATTTCTTGAGTCAAGACTGATCATTCGACTCGAGCATTTGTCATGTTTGCTGCATAATACACCTGCCTTTAATTAAGATTGCCCCTAGAAGACCCAATGGGTCAAAGATCTGTGTTACTTGAGATATTATGCTTCTTCGAGTGATAACATTTTGCTTACATATATTGACAGAATATTGGATCGTATCTATTGTGACCTCCCACAACAATCCAAAAATCTTCAGAGCTCCCTCTTAGTCTAATTTCAAGAGCTTGTCATTTTCTTCCACGTCGCTTATATCTTACTACTATTTGCTCACCATTTTCTTAAATGAAATGGACCTTTCTTTAATAACTTTGAAACCTTTTTATGTAATTTTACAGCTTCTTCTTCTCCTTTAATGCTCCTGATAATAGGTCATCCATATAGAAGTCACTCCTTACTATATTTGCTGCTTCGAATAAGATTGTCTCTTGTTGAACCAATTCTCGTAAACACCTTGTAATGGCTAGGTAAAGTGATGCTGTTCCATATGTCACCATATTGAGATAATATGTTTGAACAAGCTGTGTTGGTTCTGATTTCTATAAAATTCTTTGAAGATGACGATCTTCCTCCGTTACAAGAATTTGCCTGTACACAGCCTCAATATCTGCATTAAAGAAAAAACTGATGTACTCTAAATTTTAGAAGAATATCAACTCGTTTTATAAGTTCGATCCGACTCTAAGTTTATCAATTTGATGAATTGCCATTTGAAGTTTTAAATGAAGAAGCGTCAAAGAATACCTGATCTTAGTAGTCAATTTATCTGTCCGTATTACTGGCTGATGAGATAACCAACACACTTCTTCCGTTCCTGTGTCCGTACTGATACCAATGACATATGTTTCTTACTTTCACAAACTTCCATGAATTTCACATATTCTTCTTTGCATCTTTGATCTTGAATCTTCTCTCTAATGCTAGTAGTCTTTTGCTTGCTCCTCTTATTCTAAATTAACGTCCGACTTTTTCGATTAACTTACCACAAATCTTCTTAATGCTGTTCTCGTTACTGTTTTCGAGAAATGTTCTTCACACTCCTTTTCCTCATTAGTTAACTGTCTAGCTTTTTCAGATTTCCAAAATCATTCTAATTGCTTTCTCAAATCAATATCTGTCAATATACCACATATTTTGCTTTTTTGAATGTTCTAATTGTAACTCCTATAATCCATCCTAATAGCGTTTTCTGCAACCGTGGCTTTCTTATCTGCTGAAGAATGATAATTCCAAGAAATATAGATAAATATAATAGTTCATTATTCCTACTGCTTTACGAATAGTAACAGTTTGCGACAAACTGTGTTTACGAAAAGTTATCTATTATTCGTATTATATTATATTATTTGTATTATGAATTCGTATTGTAAATCGCTATCGCGTTAAATACTTACAAACGGGATTATTTCCTATAAAAAATTAGCGATTATGGAGGATCTAATTGTCAATTATTGTGGAGAGACAAAACAGGAGCTAGCTGACGCTGTCCATTATTTCTTTGAAGAATTGCGAATACGTGATTATATATTTTCAGCAGTTCGATTTCCACACGATCTAAAGATATTGGTATCGAGCTAATAAATCGCTTTCTTGATTAATGCGATGAAATAGTACTTATCAATACGGAAGAACTGATACACGATGATGTCGCCGACAATTTTATGTCCATCAGGAAAAAGTGGAATCTATGCTGAAAACGACAAAAAATTTTGAAATTGAGATTTTTAATATAATCCAATATAGCGTTCCAGAGTTATCACATTGTGACTTAAAACATACTGAAAGCGGAATTGAACGCTAAACCTGAAACCAACATCTATGCGAGAGAGAAAGCTATAGAGTCTCAGTTAACTGTAATGCGCATGTGCTACTCAATATGGTCCGTGTTCGAGCCATCGCATAAACATTGTCGTAATGTCTTATGTCGTCTTATGTCATCCGTAAGCATCGACTAAAGCCTGATTGTTGGGTTTGCTGGATCAACAGCAATCAATCAGTAAACCACTTTAATAAACAGAGACTTTAATAAACAGAAGTTTTAGTAATAGAGAAAGAACGTTCATCCATTTATCTGCCTCTCACTCTACTCGTCTTTCTACTCCCATCATCGCCATCATCGGGGATCATTTTATAGTCGATGTCCAAGACATAACGTAAGTAATGCACAGAAAAGAACAAAATGTAAAGTAAAGAGTTGCTGTTTCTTTGTGCGTTGCTACTTATGTCTTAGAAACGACTATATGTGAAGCAACGCAAGGCTTTAAAATGGCATAAGGCACTACGATACTATGGCAATGTTCATGCTATGACCCTTACACTTCGTCTGTACGTTTGTAGTCATATATTTGTACCAAAATAAAAAATCAATTTAGCGTAATAAAAAATGCCTTACAAATATATTATTGTATATAGTGTGTGGTAATTCGATTTCTTATTATACTTAAATTAATGTACTAATAAATAATAAATACAATATAAGGCATGTAAGAGTCTAAAGCATATAAATGTTATGTTAAAAAACTAAGAAATTACAAATTAAACATTAATATATTCTAATGGATTATAACATTTTTCGGCCTCTAAATTAGGTCCTCTTCAGATATAATAAACGCAAAGTTGTTACATCAATTAAACAGTATTAATAGTCATTGGAATTCGATGTATACGTACGTCAGAAGACCGGATGATAGCTGAACAGAGGAATGGAAATTGCTCGATCAAAAGATTGAAAAAGAACCGATTGAAAAGAATTTCTTAATGTTCTAATAACAATGTAAATTTTATTAATTATATTAAGTTCTAAAGCAAGCAAATTTATTATTTTTTATTCATTGGAGAATTCATTTTTATATGGAATATGACTTTGTTGTTCTTATTTATTGGACTACGGCTACATATAATTATTTATAATCACACTGACTAAGTAATTTTGACGAGTATCGTATCAACGAAATGTAACAATTCTTCTGAAAGATTGGTAGTGTTTATCGAGGTGACGTGTTTGCTTGCTGGGATGGGAGTTGCTTCGCTTGGAAAGTCATTACGTAAACAAGGATATAAAATAGTTTTTAATATTGTACAGGGTGTTTCAGAAATAGTTGGCCAAACTTTAAGAGCATATTCCACTCATGGTAACGATGAAAAAAGTCATATAAACATGGATTCGAAAACACTTCGTTTCAAAGTTATAAACATTTTTTTATTTTATACTTATACTTATATTTTATTTTATATTTACATCTATAATATTTACAAAATCATTTACAATATCATTTACAAAATGATAGTTCACAGATTAGTAGTTTGCATAAGAAACAGCGTAGAGTTCTTACAATTGGACTTTGACGTCTAATTAAAATGTAAACAAAAAATATGTTGTGTGGCATGCGTGAGTGAGATAGTGATGTATTAATGACATGTAAATCGTCGGTATGTAAGTACTATTTCTAATATGACTAATCATCTTTAGGATCTGCTTAACCATCGCGATTTACATAATGATAGATCGTGATTTACTCGTGTAACTTCATGTATTTGTAATGCATGCGTATATAACTTGTGTGACGCGTGTCGGATGACAGTAGATAACGCAACTTTGCCGTTTTTCGTAGCGAATACTATATAGCGCTTGATCTTCTGTGAATCATGCTTTGCTCAGCTCATCGAGCTTTCCGATAGTTGCTTTATCCAAATGTGGTCGATGCTAATCGATCGCATTTGGCAAATCCTGAATGTTGCACACGAGGAATCGGTCGCAACACATAATAAGATCATCGCATTTTTTTTCGTTATCTTCTAATTTCCCAAATGTTCTTGATATATAACTTATTTCCACATTGAATGCATTTTTGCAACTCCCGATAGCGAAAGGTTGATTTCCAAATCTTTTAGGCAATCAGATCATTACTTTATAGTTGTCAAGCAATCTACTTAACGTGGATTTCTAATTATTTGATCGAACTACTTATGATTAGTCATAGTACCGACTATAATACTCCTTTCACGTTAGACTGAAAAATAGTCAATCTAACAAAAATTTTCCCGTATATGACTAAATTAAAATTATTTAAAAAATTAATAAATTATTCATATTATCAGACTCTTTAGAAAGTGTTCAAATACATTCTATAGGAACTATAGGAACTATCACAGAACTAGCAGCATTATCGAAAATCAGTCAGCATCTCACATTGATCGTTTTCATAAATTTGACTTTTTGAAGAAAAATTATTTAAAATTAAGACTAAGAGACAGTATTTATCCCTAAAACTGTATCTTAAACTTATCCAGAACTATATATACCAGAACTATATAACTATATTTTTTACAATCCTGCAGAAACTGTGACTACAACTTTCATAGGAGAAAGTGAGGTGCTGCTTGAACTTGATATCTCATTTTCGGCTTTTTTTTGGCTTTAAGGGGATGTTGGAGTGGCCAAATTGTCAGGACTTTGCAGAAATGTAAATATAATCTCCATGTAAATCTCCGAATTTACTGAACGGAATAAAAAATCCTTTTACAAGATTAAAGTAGACACAAAATTTTTTTGATGGGGCTACAACAGACTAGCTTTATTAAAATCAAAATAGACGTTAAAAACTTACATTTTTTAACTCGTAGAACTGTCACCTGAAATGGATATTTCCTTAATACAAAAGTTCTATAGCTCGTATGGACCAAACGACAGTGCAACACTAAACGTATTACATGCATAAATAATACTGAGTTTATGAAACTAAGATTAAAAGCTTAAAAAGAAATTATATCAATCTACAAATGATGTATACGAACGCTGAGCGAAGATTCGGATATGAAAACAAAGCAATGATAAACAAAGCAATAATCGTGTTTAGCATAGGTATTTGATTTTGCAAGAGATGGCGTTGCAATATGTTAGATAGGAACAGATGAATTTGAATGAGATACAACAGTATAATAAGTATAAGATATGAATAAAAGATGTTATTACCGGATTTAAAAAATGTCAAAAATATTAGTTTTATCGGTAATACAGGCTGCTCCATTTACTGGTTAGAATTATTTGTTTAATCTATCTGGAATTATAGAGATTTATTGAAAATGTATTCAAAACTCTCAGTAATTAATGAGTTTCCCTTAAATGATACGTCAACGTTACACACACTAAAACTTCTATCTCATTTATATATTTTTATTTATCAATATTAAAATCAAATATGGTAAATATGTATAAAACTTAATTACCTTTTTTCTGCATTACATTATTCAATTTATGATATATTTACATATTTTACATTGCTGTTGTCTATAGGAAAAAATCGTAAACTTAACATTAACTTAAACAATATATAAATATGTCTTATAAACGTAATCTTAAAATATATGTAATCTTAAAATATACAATTATATGATATCTTCGAATTTAAATTTAGTTTAAATCTTCACAGAGATTCTAATATATATCTATTATCAATTTTTTTTTAAATCATATTTTAACGGCAATGTATATATATATTAGTATTCTCGATCTCGGTTATTTCTCCCGATTCTATCGAGAGGAGTGGATATCCTTGAGAAGGAGCATTGTCCTCAACAGCTATCTCTTGTTCGGTCACTTGGCTCAGTCTGACAAGTTTCTCGTCACTCTGTAACATTGCCCGTTGCAATTTCTTATCAAGGTCAAGATTAAGCTAAATGTCTCCCATATCTTGATTACAAATATAATGATTAGAATTTTTCATATTTTTCATATATTTTTGAAAAGATTATCGGGAACGAATTTTGATATTTTATAAGTAATATTCGTATGTATCTTTTTAGAAATTATATTCTAATTTTGTGACTATTTATGCTATTATGTGGCTCATGAATTTAATGTATTTGCATATTTTATTCGTTAATATTATTTGTGTTGTTTGTTTACGTCATTTTTTTGTTACATGGTTTATTACATTGATTTTATCAATAATTTATCGATATGAGTATTACTTATAAAATATCAAAATTCGTTCCCGATCACCTTTTCAAGAAATATGAAAAATCTAATACATTAGAAAAGAAAAACAATTTATTTTGTAGCGTAAAACAGCAACTATACATATATCAACATAAGAAATTGGTAATGCAAGAAATTATTAGATCAGACACAAAATCAATATGAACTTAAAAAAGATAAAAATATTAACAGTATGCACTTCTTGAAAAAAATGTTGCACCAAATTAAAAAATGAAATCCAAGTGATATCTTTATTTTATATATGATAAAATCAAGTGATACATATTTTTATAAAAATTGCGTTACAGTAAACTTAAATGCATATCATTTGTATAAAAGATTTGATACTAATAACTGGCGCCAATTTAAATTCCAAAATTAAAAAATAAGCCACAAATGATACTATCTTTATTAATTTATATGTAGTAAAATCTAAATAATATGTATTTTTGTAAAAATTGCATTACGTTACTCAATTCAAGCAAAATGTACACAAACACAAGATAGTACCTTTAATTTAGAAAAAAAAAATAAAATTCAAGTGGATCATTTCATTGTATCCTTATACTCTATTCCAAAAGTAATAGTTATTTAATATGTTTCCAAAGTAACAGAGTAGTAGTAATAATAAATTAATTCTCAAAATATTATATCACAAAATTATTCAATTCAAATACTATCACAATGAATTAATAAAGTAATAGTACAAAATGAAAAAAATTAAATGCAAGAATTTTTTTATATAAATTGGCACTGCTAAATCTTAAAATGTAATAACATTGTAAAAATATGAATATAATTTAGACCGAATAGAGAAAATAAACATCACGAGAATAAAAATAAACATGTGTAAATGTGCAAGCAAGTTACACGATCACGCAGAATAGAATTAAATCTAAGATAATAAATTTGGATATGTAAAGGATATGCACATTGTGAAAAAGAATTAAAATAAACTTTGTATTTATTTATAATATTTCCCATTTGTTGACGAGATTATATAGTATTTAAATTAAAAGTTATATCAAAATTTATTCTAATCACCTTGTTACTAAAGAGCCCAAATTTAGAGGTCAAAACATTTATTGTTGTAATCCAATGAATAATAAAAGGAATAATAAAATTGTTACACACTAAGATCCTATATTGGCTCGAAAAAAGCAATCACAAGTTTATGTTGATTTATTCGTTCTAAGCCTAAGTTGTTATTGTATTTAGTTGTTATTGTATTATAATATTTATGATTTAATATTACATAATGTATTTAATATTATAATATTTACATTATATATATGTATATGTATTATAAATTTACATTATGTATGTATTATATATGTATTATAAATTTATTATTATTTAAAAATTATTTTCATTATTTTCTTTATTTGATCGAGCAATGTCAAGTGTTTTTTAGATAAAAAATTGTTATATAAAAATGTTCATTTTGTATTTTTACTTTTTTAATTTTTTGTAATAACATTTGAGTTAAGTAAGGTAACTCAATTTTGTGATACAATAATATTTTGAAGGAGAATTAGATAACTATTATTACTTGAAATAAAGTCTTAAATAGACACAATGATACTTTGGATCTTTCTTTTTTTAAATTAAAGATCCATTTGCGTTTATATTATTTGATTTGAGTAAGATAACGCAATTTTTATAAAGATACGTATTATTTAGGTTTTATAATACTACATTTAAATTAATAAGGATATCACTTAAGTTTTTAATTTAATGCAACAGTTCTTTTGAAGCGCGTACTATTTGTCTATTTTTTTTTAAAAGATAAGTTTGTATTGATTATAGATTTTGTAATATTAAGAACGTCTTGTTATGAACAGTTTAAATATATGTATACTTTTTTCGATATACAGAGTATCCTAAAAAGAATGGACACCTGAATATCTCGGAAAATATAAATTTTACAGAAGTGTTTCAAACAAAAGTTGTAGGGTTCAAAAAATATATTTACTGATCTTATCAGTTTGACCTTGGATGGCATCGCCAAGGTCAGATCAAAATCACATCGATTTTTTTTAAATGGAATATTCTACTTTTGATTCCAGAATGTGATAGCTGATGTCGAGAACTTTCTTAGACACTATAAGAAAATATTTTTTCAATAAATACTTTTTGAATAATGATGCTTAAAAATTACAATACCGCCGGCATTAGCATTACTCGAGATGCACCATGCCGAGATTTTGAACGGATTTACACGTCTTTCGTACACAGAGAAAGATTGGAGAATAATTTAGCCAATGAAGGCAAGATCGGACGATGCCTTCATTAGCTGGATCATCGTTCGATCTTGCCTTAGTTGGCTGCATTATTCTCCAATCTTTCTTTGAGCTCAAAAGACGTATAAATCCGCTTGGGCAAATTTAACTAAAAGTACATAATAAAAAATATTTTCTTATAGCATTTTGAAAGCTCTTAACACTAGCTATTAGATTCTGGAATCAAAACTAGGATGTTCCATTAAAAAAAATCGATGTGACCTTAACCTGAGCTTGGCGATACCATCCAAGGTCAAATTGACAAGATTAGTAAATAGATCTTTTTGAGCCCTACAATTTTTATCTGAAATACTTTTCTGTAAAACTTATATTTTCCGAGATATTCAGATGTCCCGACCTTTTTGGATCCTGCATAACTCTACATATTACGTATCTATTGCTTATTCTTTGTTTTGTATCAATTATATAACCGAAAGAGAATTAAAATTATTATTATTTGAGTTGGAAGTAATGGAGTAACGAGAATGTCTTCTATTATACTTATGCTAAATCAGAGGACTCAAATGAAGCTTCGATAAATGAATAGTGAACGATTAAGTTAATGATGTGCGTCGAAGACTGTAATATCAATTTCGAAATGCACTATAATAATTTGGAAACACAGGAAACGCGTTTATGCACATAAATTAATTCTCTGCAGATATGATCTAAGGAAAACACATACATAAATATATGATTTCATTTGAACTATACTGAAAGAAAAGATTGGTTGCTGCAACAATTTAGATAGTAAAATAAAATGGCATAGCATTTTTATATGGCTGCAGCAATCAGTTTTTGGTTGTAGCAGCAAATTTTTAGTTGCATTAGCCTGTCCACAATGTCAGTATATAATTTCGATAGGCTAATGCAACTAAAAATTTGCTGCTACAACCAAAAACTGATTGCTGCAGCCACATAAAAATGCTATGCCATTTTATTTTACTATCTAAATTGTTGCAGCAACCAATCTTTTTTTCCAGTGTACATTCCAATATTTATTATTAGTGCTAAAATCTATGTACATATATAGTGTGTGTGATGTGTTTGTTATAGATTTTCAGTATATAGTAAATATTCAATCTTTTAGTGTTAACTATGAGCGTTATTCACCAAAAATAAAAATGTGAAAATTTGAAAATGTGAATCTAATATACATCACATACATCAACGTTGAGCAAATAGCTCGACAACTTGAAGATTTTGAGCACAAACAAGATGAAACAACGGTAATTATGAAGATTCTGCATTAATTAACAATAAGTTTTCGTTTTATAATATCAGTTTGGGAAGAAGTCGGTTAATTTGGTGCCTCTCATGAAAGAAGAGCAGCTTATTAAGAATTTTGATAAGCACAAAATCAGTCAAAAATGAATTTGTTATACTGTATGTGAAGGAATCAAAGCATATAAAAGGCCTGAGCAAGAAAGTATTCAAAGAAATGTGCCTCAACTGTGATGAAGAAAGACACACGGCACGACACAATACAAGAAACCTAAACGAGAATCGAAGCAAGGTAACAGTGCATCACAAAGTAACAGGCCATCACGCGTATATTCATGGTATTGTCTTCTTCAATGCAGCGTGAATGACCGAACGAAGACCGTTAGTTGACAGACTCAGATGTCAGCAATTATTTGACTTTTCAACGAGCGTGTGATCGAAGAGTAAATCTGAGGGCATTACAGTGTACAGATTTGGAACATTACTGAGCATTATTTAAGAGAAATGTATATATTATAATAAGCGTTATGAGATTATGCATTCATAGAGCATTAATAGATATTATCAGGATATTAATAGGCATTTCTAAGGCATTAATGTATCATTTGGATATTACTGGACATTACTGAGCATTAGTAAGCATTGGTGTACACAATTTTTTGGTCAGCGATTTACCTTTCGGGTTTAACACTTTCGAAGACATTAATGACAAATTTGTACCGATCACAGTAGGAAACAAAGATATTATTCATGCATGTGGTCGTGATAACATTAAAATTGTTTCAACGGTAAAGAACGCTAAGGTACATTAAACAACGTATATTTCAATTCCGAAATTAGATTGAAATCTAAATTAGGTTGAAATTAAATATTGGTGCAAGTACCGAACATGGCAATAAGACAATCATCGAGGCGGATTAGATCAAGATCATCAATGGAAGAAGCTAAACATGATTGATTGCAATTGTGAACGAAATTTCTATGTGATGGATACATGGGTTGTACCGCCAAAGTATGAAGCTCAATAATGTACAATCGTCTGTGTGATACGAACGGCTCGCTCATATAAGAAACTGGAAATCATCAATAACGGAGTCAAAGGTATAAACGCTTCAAAAATTGAGTGAGAGGAATAACAACAAGCCTGCATTTTTGGAAAGTAAACAGTTTAATAAGTCAGACATTCGTTCCAAGAAGCTAGTTGAACTGATACATTTTGATATCTGCAAACCAATGTTAATCACGTCATTCGGTGGTAATACTGTATTGACAATTTTTGTGGATTTTTTTCAGGCTTCTTAATTGTATGTATGTCCCATAAAAACCGCATTGAAATAGTTGATGTTGTCGAAAATGTCATTGCAATTGCAAATTCATACTAACACAAAGTAAATCTTTTCCAATCCGATGGTATGTGAGTTTATTAGCAAGGAAATAAAACGAGTTATGAACAAGAACGAGATAGTTTACGCGTTTTCGATCCCGCACAAAAGGTACTAAAAGACAGATCAGAACGATTGTCGAAACTGAATGCATGTTAGCTGCAGCGGATTTGTCACGCTATCGTTTTGAGCAGAAGCTTCAAGAGCAGCTGCAATTCGCAATCGTGTACTGCTAAACTGATTCAATGAGAAGACATCATGGGAAATGTTCGCACGAGAACAGCTAGATGTCAGTTTTTTGCGTATTTAGATATTCGATATAATTAGAATTCCATTCAGATCCACATTGACAGTGCCTTCCTTGACATCGGTATATCTGAATGAAATGCTGATAAAAATTACCAGTTCGGTTTGCAATTAGTAA
Organism: Acromyrmex echinatior; assembly: GCF_000204515.1. Next base: position 115,576 of record NW_011626963.1, read on the forward strand.
ACAAATTGAGAATTGTCAATGACGCAGCTGAGAAAATTATCAAACTGATTACTGAATACAATGACAGATTAACTTACGACGAAAATAAAAAATAATTCATTATCCAAGTTATCGGCGAATACAAAAAATGTATAATCCAAATGTAAATGAAAACACTTTACTTAAATCGGTTTAACAAAAAACTTAACTTGCATAACTCACGGAGCTTTTGGAGATTATATGAGACTGAAATTTGAAACGTTTTGTAAAATTTGATTTATAATATTCGATGCAATAAATAAATTTATTATTATTTATGTATTTTTTATTCAGATGTCAACTGCCATCGCAATACGTACTCTTACGTAACGCTGCCAATCTCCTTTAAAAATTTTATTTTAAAGTTTATAGAAATATTGATAGCTATCAGCTGTCAAAAGACTATTTAAAAAAATCTCATTTAAAGCAATATTAAATTTGAAGGCTCCACACAGTAAGCGAAAAAATTCGTCCAACGCTGTAATTCTTAATCAATTTTAAAGTCTTTTTTTATTTGCTCGATATTGAATGAGCTATATGCTCTTTCTGCATAAATTTTTACAGTGTTATTAGTTAATATTCGTTATATCATGTAATTTTGATTTCTTCTGCTCACTTTATTGAATCGGCAATGTTTACTTTGGACCGTAATCAAAATTTATGCAAAATGGGCTTTCTGACAAACAAGACCATATATTTGGTGCCTATCGACTTATAAAATATATTTTTTTTGTTTTTAATAACTTCACTGATATAAAAGCAAAGTATGCAGTACTACCAGTGTTAAAATTAGAGAAAAAGATTACATTTTATTTTATTTATATGTTTCTGTGTACCTAGACGGTTAACCTTTTTGTTCCACGTTAAGTTTTGGTGTACAAATATTTCTACATTTATGTTGTCATTTTTTATTTAGAGAATTTATCTTTATTAAAACTTTGTTCTAAGCATAACAATATACGTGTGACTGTTTTATTGATTACAGAGATCACAGCTGTGTATAGCTATCAGAAGTTTATTTGGTTCTTCGATTATTTTATGTTTCTTATAATTACGTTTGTTATAAATGAAAGAAAAATATAATGCTATTTCTTTTTTTTTGTGCTTTATTACAGAAGACTTATATACGTTATCACACTTGTATTAGGTGTTGGAATTAATTCGTAGCGTTTTTTAATGAAAGAATGTTATTTATTTCACATGAGCATTAAAAAATACATTAATGAAAGTACTTCCCATCACTTGTAAAACGCTACGAATTAATTCCAACACCTAATAAAATTCTATTACAGAAAAAATAAAAATTATATTAAAGAGAAATCTATATCATTTTTATTGCATCGTAAACTTAATATATTTATATAGTTTCTATATTTAAGAAATTAACATAAAAGTTACAAGTGATATAATAATAGAAAAGTGATGGGGTGGGGGGGGGGGGGCAGGCATAAATGATATATAGTAATAACATCGCAAAATTACATAGTAATGTACTAAGAAAATGTTCTAATGTTAATAAATCATAAAGTTTTCATACATTGCTATATCTTTTCGCCTATTTTAATATAATATAATATAATGAAAAGTTATTCTTATAATACCTATCTCTCTTTTTTTCTTTCTCACATTATTTTTATATTATTATCTTTCATTAATAATCAAACAAATGCTCATCTGTATTAACAAGGAATTTTATCTAATTCCGATACAAAATAATCTCTCAATGTATTCCTCTGCTGAGTAGCATCTTTACGAGCATTGTTTGCATCTCGTGTCAAATTTTCGAAATTACTAAATACTATTTGATCCCTACACCCTAATGAATTATCATCGTTTTCTTCATGATTAAAGTCCTTACAATTAAATAACTCATTTGGACAATACGTTTTCTGAAGTCATAAGATAATTATGTAGGTATACTAAAGTATGCCTTAATTATATGTTACACACACATACATTATCCGGATTGCTACATATACTTCTCATCAGTATTTGCCAGCAACTGATATCGCAAAAGCATTGTCGATAACTCTTCTCGCTCTATATAAACAGTAATTGAACACTCGTTCAGCATCTCCCAAATCTTTTCTATTATATGGACGAAGTAGGTATGTTTTTAGAGGAAAGGCTTCATCTCCCATAAATTTGTGACAAATAGGTATTATATATTTGTTGATGATAAATTTTTTGGCGGAGGAAGATCGATATTTCCACGTACCAAATCGTTTCTAAATTTTGATCTGCTCCACTATCGCTTATAAAGCTTGAAAAATAAATAATTGAAAAATTACGATTCTATAAAATTTCCTTGAATGTAAATATAAAAATAAAGTGAAAAATTGTTCACTTACCATACTGATCAATCCAAGTGAATTTATATTGAGCGTCGCATATAGCTAAAAGGAAAATACCAAAGTAATTATAAAAGTCCGACTCAGTGTTTGGAGAGCACTGTATGTTTTAATGTGTTTCCCATCTATTACTCCGATATAGTTGGAAGCTGTCATTTCAAATAAAATTCATCTACGCTAAATCATTTTTCATTATTCCTAACCGGGAGATATGTTGATTGAAGAGCAATCCAAATTACTTCGCATACTTCAGGTATAATTTTACATCGTGGATTTTCCTATTTGAAATTTTCAAGATTGTGTACGTACAGCGTTTCTATAAGCAAAATAACTAAAAAGTTTTAATATTAACAAATATTTCATATAAAAAATTTTATTACATATTTCAAAATGTAATTTATGACGTATAGTGTTAAAGCAACACGTAAGCCTACTGGTAGAGGTTTCCATTTACAGTTTTCAGGCTTTGGCAAAAATGATGATATCATTTCAACTAGTCTGATCAAATTTATGAGACCATATTCGAGTAAATTCAAAAAATTCTTCATGATCGCAATTTTTCATGTACGTATGTATCGTATTGTCCTTGTAGTTTCTTGCTGTTTGTCTCTGTTTCTTGCTGTTTGTCTCTTGCCTTTTGGTCAATAAGACAAGAGACAAATAGCAAGAAACAGAAAACAAAAAGCACATTGTAGAATTAGTCTAAGGGTCACCCGACTTGGCCAAAATAGCGCGGCAGTGTCGTCCTGTGTCCTCCTGACGCGGAGAGCAGGCGTGTCAGCGCTTGTTGCGATTTGCGAGCGGTTTTTATCGTTACATTTTGCGAAGTATTATTGCTTCCCAGTTTATTTAGGATCGGCGATTTCGATATAATATAATTTGTTGTACAAAGCGTCGTTTCACCATCTAAACTGGCGGCAAGGAAGGAGATAGAAAATTCATATCGGAAGCACAAGACCATTCAGAGGAGGGATAGCATGCAGGTGATACCGTGATCTGAATTTTTAAATTAATGCTCTGTTTATGAATTTGTCATCCTGTCGCTGAATTATTTACAGGCAACTATTAAAGGGAGTGATTGAAGCGGCATGAAGGCTTGGCCACTCTCTGCCATAGTACGAGCGAAAGACCCTACTATTGATGCCGTGGGAAAACTTCTATTGAGAAAGGAATTTGGAAGCGGGGATCATCTGAAAAAGAAGTCTATCGAATCCTAAGAACGCTCCTGCAAGGATCACTCAGAGGGGAGTCTGATAAAGATGCCAACATTGCCAACTATAAGTCATATCCAACATACGCAAGGATATGATCTCGTGGGACTCGCGAGATGGCTCGCGACCAATTAGGGCGCGATAAGGCTTATCATGTGGACCTACGGTCGCCGTGTTCTCGAAAGTACTTTACTTTACGGGTACGATACTTATGTTGTGGCAAGTCTCCAGTAAACGAGAAATTATTGAAAAATGTTGAAAATTATTCATTGAAGTAATGTTGAATCAAATTTTTGAATTTTTTAAATCTAATTTCTATCCGTAATCCGCTTAAATCAGTAATTATGGATTAGTTATTTACTTTCTGTATCTCACTGTAGAAATGAAATGTGCGACCAATTCGATTGAATCCTTAATTACGTATTGATAATTTACTTTTGATATCTTAATGTTCAACGCAATGAACGTGCGACTAATTCGTAATTTGAATTTAACGTGCGATACTGAAGAATTGTCTAACATGGGAATCCCACCAACTAGTAGAGTCCCACTGCTAGTCACAGATCTCGGCAAGTGATATTGAAAAGCACACACCGAGGTGATATACAAAAGTCGTTGCCTCTCAAAAACCCCGATGTGATATACAGATTACAGAGTGTGTAACATTGCAGATTTACAGCGACAAGGTAATTTCTAGACATAATTCTGACCACGACAGAACAGGTTATATCCGGGAGTCATTCTATTGCCGTGAATCTGTAATATTGTATACTCTATGTATAATACTAGGATTCGTTTGAGAAAAAACAATTCATATTGTATATCTGTGATCATCTTGGTGCTTCCCAATGATAAATCACTTTCTGGGATCGCAGACTAGCATTTCATTTCTGAATCTATATGAATCCACTAGAGTTCACATTATTATATTTATCTAGATGTATAGAAACGAATTCAGTGTATTCAGTCTCTATAAAATTCAATACCTTTTTCGCGGATAACGCGGATTCGAAAACTTAATTCATACGGATTTATCCAATCCAATCCATTCTCGTTTGCTGGATCCGTTAGCGGATGCGTGAGAGGAACGTCCCAGAGGAATTCAGATTGTCGAGGAAAATCGAGAGTCTGGCTAGGAGGATCCCGTGGTGAGACGAGCGTAACGTATTGTAAATAATAAACTATCGATAAATAATAAACTGTCGATTTCTAGAGGAATGGCATGTATCCGCAATTATAATGTCAAGTTTCGTTGAGTCTAGTATTTTTGAGTAATTGCGTTGCATTTGTGAGCGCGCAGTGCGTGATCGTGCCATCCCGCCCGATATCGTTTTACTTTTATACGGCCACAGGCAAGTCATTTTATATTGTATCGTTGCGTCATATTCTTGTAGCACGTCTTAATGTCGAGATTGCGTTAGATTTCAGATAATATTCTTGCATATTCTAGAATTTTGAAAATTTTTCGTCATAACAATTCTCGTTATTTTCGTGGTCGAGCTCTAGGTCGGATCTGTTTACGCGTTAAGCACGGTTGGCTACCACTGTGATTATCATTACGATTAATTTCCTTAACTACGGTATCAACTTTGTTCGTAGAATTATTTTAAAATTTGAAGCTTGTACCGTCGAGAGAGAATTCTTTTTTATCTAATATCAAGAACGTAATTTGGAAGGGCTATAACTCCTTTTTAACGCTTTGTACAAACGCATTATCGTTAATTTGTCAGCCAGCGTGTACGGAATAATATAAACGAATGAAAGAATATATTTATTATCATTTTATTGTTACAAATTCTGCATACTTTATTGCTATATTGCCCTGCGCGTTCTTCAAAATATCCTTCATTTCTGGCTTCGAACCCTTCTATCATTACACTGAGCAATCAGTTATCAGCGTTCGCGATTCTGTGGAGATCTTTATATTCTGAGTAAAATCTTTTTGTTAATTCCGCGAAAGAGTAGCATGCTCTCTCGTGCCTGACGCCTAATTATCAGTGTTAAAATTGAGAGCATTTTAAATTCGGAAATCAGTGGATGCATTGTCTACTTTGAGTATTAAATTATTATTTACGAAAACCATATAAAATGTTAATCGCAAACGCATGATGAAGTTGCACCACGCTCGTGCGGTCACAATGTGTATATTATTCTATTATATTAAAAAAGTATTTTGACACTCAAAGTTTGTAATCTCTAAAATATTTTTGAACGTTTAAAAAAATTTTTTATCCGTAATGTATACATACATATTGCAACTAACAAATGTTTAATTAATTATATTAACTTTACCCGCATCAACTTTTATATCTGTTTCTGTTCTTTAACTGGCTTGAAGCCATTGCTAACGAATAATTTCGTCCTTAGGAAATCGAAAAAATTTAACATTTTTCTTTTTTTTTTGTAAGACTAATACAATATTTTACATAACATGCTGGTATTTCTGCAAAATAAATAGACAATGCTAATATGATCCAATCTATTCTTCCTTCTTCTTCAATTTTAATTGACCTCATTAATCTATTCTTTGACAGCTATACTGTATGTATGCATAGAAGAAACCATGTTACTTTTTAGCATTTGAGGGCTCTTCAACCAGCTCATTTCTACAGGCATAGTATTCTTTGAAGTTTTTTTATTTGCTAGCTACTTATTTTAAATGTGCAAATTTGAAACTTTTATATGACGAAAAAAATTCAATTGTGAAAATTAAAACATATCATCATCGCTTACTATTTCGTCAATAGATAAAATATAAAAGTTATCTGTCGTATTTAACTGAATACTCAACATTACATGTTTTAATTTTCACAATTGAATTTTTTTAAATCTACATTGAAGATGACTTAATAATAAGGGTTGAAACGTCTGTAATTTTTATTTCATTTCTGAATACATGATATTCCTACACATCAACAATCTGTGTTGGCTCCCTACGATTAATTAATAATTAGCATTAACATTAATTTATTTATTTATTATAAATTTTAATCTATTATTATTATATATTTTTTACATTTTTAACATTAACACATACATTGTTTGTTCCACAAGCTTCTTGCCATTTTAATATTAATGTTTAATCCTTCGGAAATCGAAAGAAATGCAAATTTCCGTATTCTTTTTTTTTTATAAAATTATTTGTGTACGTTTTTATTTGACACGTATTCATTTTCGTGAAATGTCACTTTGCGTGTCACTTCAAAGTTACCACGATGCAAATGTTTAAAATGGCCGCATCTGGTTATGCGCAGAACGGTACGAAATTCGTCTCGAAAACGCGCATACCTAATATATTTCTATCATGATACGTCACATTTATGTGCAATATGGCCGCAAATCACGACCTGTTATCTTAGAGCATGTCTATATGCTCTAGGCCTGTCACGGCAGCGGCGAGCACGTAAAAGTAGTAGGTGTTTATTACATCAAAAATATAATCATGCTTTAAAAATAAGGTGGGCAGTGAAAGGCTATAAAAACTATTTTAGGAAAACGAAAAATCTCATTCGAAATTGTGAAATATTTTTCATTTCCAAAAGACAAAGCTGTTTGCATGAAGTGATATGAAGTTTGTACAAATCAAGATATTTCCATTACCAAAGATAAGAAAATAATATACAATCGAGTCGGTGTTATGGCAAATTTAGTATCTTTGAGATATGCAAAAAATTGCTCTTTCCCATTCATTGTACTTTGTATTATATATTAATACATAAAGTATAAGAAAATGACAATAAATTTTGTTTCTTAATTTATTTATAATTTCATACTCATTGTTGTTTATTGTATTTCAAAGTTTAAACAATAAATTGTCTCGAAAATAATTAATAAGAAAAATAATTATTTTGTATAATCGAATGCACAGATTTATAGGTTATAAAGTTATGTTGTAAAAGTTAATTTCGACGAAGTTGCAAGTGTGAATATGCATTACTCCTTTTTCTTAATAGGAATAAAAATTGGAAAATATTTAATAATCTGATGAACAATAACTTAAACATACTATTTTATTTAGGATGTTCAATACATTTTGAACCATCATGTTTTAAAACATCTTTCGATTGCAACTGCCGAGGTACTCTTTGAAAGTTCATAAGCTGAACAATAATATAATTCCCATGTTGCATTTATTTAATGACTCATATTTGAAAAATACACAATGCTTAATCATTTTGATGAAGGAGGGATTACATTGATGCGTTTAAAATAATCACAAATGTGCCAATCGATAATACCAATATGCCTGGAAAAGTGAATGCCTCTACGCACATCAATGTTATATCACAAGAAGTGCCTTCATTTGCAGTAGCGAATAATGTCAATGGATTGTGTTGGTACAGTTGTTCAAGAAGTATCGAATGTTCCAATGCATATTGAATTGGAAGAAATGGTTCCTTCATGTACAGTTATAAAAAATGTACCAATGAATTTTGCTGATGTGTCTAAAAAAATGTCAACTGTGACACACATCGATGTCGCATCAAAAGAAATTGTAGATGCATCAAAGAGTATTATGGATGTATATAATATGGACAATACTTTATATGTAACACCAAGTGCATCATCTATAACAAATCTCCATAGCTCAAATAAAGATATTGACTCCATGTAAGTAATAAACTTTCTAGATCACTCTAATGTTCAAACATGAATATAACTATTAAATTTTACTCGTATTTTCAAATTTTGTTATTTACAGATTCTTTTGTAAAGAAAACCTAAATCATAATATTTATTATAAAAGAGGAATGATTATTAGAGAACAAAAGTGTATTGTCATTTTAGAGTTTGAAATAGACCTTTTTTGTAATGTAAATAAATATAAACATCTTATAATAAAACAAAATGTATATATAAATAAAGAAATATAAAAATATAAATTTAAAAAATACAATAGTGTATACATGTGTACATATTATAATAAAATAAAATTCATAGTACTGAATGTAAAGAAATATAAAAATATATGTTATAATGAAATATGAATATAAAAAAGTAAGGACCTTTTGTCCAATTATTCTTTTCCTTCATTGTTCGGCAATGTTTATTAAGTGTGTGTACACATATGTATGATATTCAGAATATCATTTTTATTGCATGTTTTCAGAAAAAACTTACAACAAGAATTGGAAGAAGAAACTTGCAAAATTCAAACTACAAGAGAAATTGAATAGAGGTGAAGTTACATTTCTATTATTACTCTCTAGTATTTACTGAATTTGCAGCATTTTATTTGCTTTCAGCGAGAATCTTAAATTGCAAGTGGTTGCAGTAAAGAAAAAATTGAAGCGGCAAGAACAAAACTTGTCTTGGTACATTGAAATGTGTGAAGTCAAAATGTACACAAATCTTTAGGTAAAGTTTTCACGTCGCGTCAAATACGAATATTATTGAATCTTAATGTGACACGCATAAACTGATTTTCAGAAGATATAGCAAGCGCTATGTCTTTACGATGCATCAGTCCCAAAGCTTACCGGTACATGAGAAGTGTGAAAATGCTTCTCCCTGTTTTTTCAATGCTAAGAAGGTGAGCATGTAATACCAACATAAATTCTGGCATGTTAGATACAATCCTTACCTGCATGAAATGTAAAGAAAAAAGCATGCAAACGCATAAATGACTAGTTGTAATCACATTTGACGAAATCTATTTATATAATAAAATTGTTATCGATCGAAAACTGCAGAAAATTGTTGGCTCACACAAGTTGTACCAGTGTGTAATGGTCCATAATATATTTTCTAAATAAAAACAACCAATTACTATAATTATAATATGATTATGAATGATGATTAAAAATACCTTTGTGCATTATTTCATGATTGTATAATATAGATTACCCTATTGCTATTGGCATGATATGAGTTCAACTAAAAAGAATTAGATAGAGCGGAAGGTTCATATATCATGACGAGAGTCATCTGTCAAGTTCGATGCATGATGAAAGCAGAAAGGTGAAGCATACGCCATAGACAAAAATAAAAAGCAATAGAGTTTAATTGATTAAACTATTAAACTATATTGGAGAAAATATAATAACATGCAATACCGATAGAGTTAGATTGTTCGAAATTTGTTCATCTCCACTTTATCATGCGCAATGCTTCACTTTTCTGATTCCATCATAGTCCGATGCACAATTACGTTCCTAATTTCATTTTTATTTTATATAGACAGAACAGAATATTAGTTGTAATGAAGTATTCGTGGCCGTGTAACTTTAGGTATGAAAATGAAGGATATCGAATTCCGTTTGTCTTCGTTAATTTTTTCATCGCTATTATTATTGATAAATGCAGCATCAGACTCATAGTATTGCTAGTATACGCGAAAATGTATTACGATCTCATAAGGATCTTCCACTCTATCTAATCTTTTTTGGGTTTAACGAATATCGCTCTGTAGTCTGAATGAAAATTAGTTGCCCCCGAAAACAATTAAGGAACAGACTTTCAAAATGGATTTTGTCCAAAATTTCAGTTTTTTAAATTAAAGATGGCATAGTGTTCAGTGTTGACAGGCTCATATTTTAAGTTACTCTATGATCTAAAAGTATTTCTACACACCATTAATTTGTGCTGAAAAAAATTTTTACATTCGAAGTGCATTATGTCTTGTAACTAGAGATAAACAAAATGTGTATTTGTTTAATAGTTTTAGCAATTGTTTAACAATTTTGTTGAACATTTTCATGTCTTATTAATTGGCGTTTTTTTTTTGTGTAAAGGCATGCAGTTTTCTTGTGACTTTCTTTGTTGTTTTCTGAAAATTATAAATTTTGGATAAAACGCATTTTGAAAGTCTGCTCTTTAATTATTTTCAGCATTCTCTCGACAAAAAATTAAAGGTTTCTATGTTTGCAGATATGCCACACTTGCTCGAGTTAGCAAGAAATCACTTTATTGATAATGGGTTCAGAGGAGATAATGGGTGTGCGGAGGCATCGCATGGATAAGAAATATATCGAATAAATCTTAAATATTTGTGCAAAAAATGTAAAAGTTTCTTACAACATTTTCCAATATCATCTTCACGTTCAAGGCTATGAAAGAGAAAAAGTTCTTCCTATTATACTTTATATTATACAATTACTTTCTGAACGAAACAGCTTCCATTGAATGATTTGGACAAAAAACTACTTTAACAATTTTGACTGGAAGGAAGCAGCGCGCATTATCTTGTTTAACGACTGGCTGAAAATGTTTAATGCTAGTAATATATGTGACAAACGGCAAGAATGTTTACGAGGTTAATTTAGAAAAACCAGATGGCGTTTTATAAGAAATGACCGAACTAATGAATGACATGGCAATTGGAAGACACAAAAGTTTAATTACATTTCAAAAAGGCATTATCGTTAAGTAACTGTTCTTTACAACAATTTTTACCAAATAAGAAAATGTATTCCAACAACAATGTTAAGATGCAATACATTATCACCAAACAGTTAAATCAAGACGTACTTAAAAACTTTTTTTCATTTATGAGAGGTATTTACTATTGGTATTGCATGCGACAAGCCTATCGCACTAGATTTCAAATATCGCATAAAAAGATATATTTTAGGCAAGTACTCAATCAATGTGTTTTGTAATGAAAGAGTTTGTAAGATTTGATAGAATTTATTTTGCTTTGTGTTCCCTCTTGCTATATACTGGCGAAGCTACTGCCATTTTGATATACTAGCACACACAAAATAAATCTATACTTTAACCTTAGAAGGTGGCATCTGATATTAATTTCTTGAATAGAATGTTAAAAAATACAAAATATAACAGATATATATATAACTTATAATAAAAAAGAGGCACAAATAATAATAGTACATGCTTTTACAGTATAGATTAATTAAAGAAATAAGTTGCTATATTAAATAAAATTATAAAAAAACTTTCTTTTACATAATATGTACATACATACGTTAAGTTTGTATGAAACAAAGAGCAACATAAAATAAACGAAGAATTAAAAATAAAACTTTACTAGTTAACACTTGAAGATATGTTACAACTATAAGCCATAGATATAAGTATAGGTACTATAAATAGTTAAGATAACTGATACGCGTTGATTCATATTAACTGATAGTCTCGCCATTGTCGCCAATGTCGTCATATGTAAAGAAAATATAGTGGCCATGGGTTCTTTTCTTCAAAGCGTGGGAAGAAATGCTTTTCGTTCCTGTTCTTTCCCAAGTTTTTTTCTTGGGTTCTTTCCCTCCCTCGCAACACTATTCATGTATTAATTCACCAAATGCTTTATCCTTTTTGGTAGCGTTACTACATTTCAGAAGAATAATAAAAATAATTTGCTCAAGCATATTGTAATATATATAACGAATTTATAATTGATGATCCACATCTAGTTCTAGTCTAATTGTGGGTGGACATGATGTAGTTTTAACATATTCAAGTTTATTTAAAATTAGTAACAGTTAAAAATCAATGATAAGTAAAATTACAATAAAAATTAATGAAAATTAAATGTTTAACAATATAAAAATAGTTAAATTATATTATAAATAATAACACTTTTTGTATATAGACATATGTGTATACTATTTTATATTTTATTTCGATATTAAAAACAAATAAATCTTTTCAAGAATGGTCATTATATAAGATTTGACAAGTTTTTAAACATTTTAATAATAAATTTACGTAATAAAAGTATCGTTATAACATAATGGTTAAATAAACATTCGCGGATACATTTAATCTCAACTGAGCATAACATTGATTTTTTCCATGAAATCTAATGCTATTTATTACCTATTATAAAAGCCATAATGTTATTCTTATGATATTACTTTGAATAAATTTTGAAAGATACATACTTTAATTAACTTCGCACATTTAATTAGTTAATCAATAAAATGTATAACGCTGTTCCTAATAAATTAAAATTAATTAACATTTGGAAAACATAAAACAAATAGAGCGGGGCTAGTGTTGTGACACTTTTTCTTTAAGTTATTATAAATCTTCACACAATTACGATAGATTAATGATAAATGCTTTCAAACATTGCATGTGCATCTGGCTCAATAATTAAGTACTTATAATCCTTAATATATCTCGTAAATAAAAAAATTACGTTAATTACAAGGATGTAAAGTGGATCAATATGCCTCACCTATGGGTCATGTTGAGCATCCTTGACGGATAAGTTGAGCTATGAAGATAATCTCGTTTAATGAGATTATATATTATTAAAAATATTAAAAGATTATGTGTACATATTAATCAAATTTTTATTATTTTTATCTTAAGTACAATAATTTGTAATAATCTCGTTTTAAATGCTTTAATTAACAAAATTAGAAAAATTATGTCTTTACTCTTTATAATAATAATTAAACATAAAATATATGTTTAATCATTAAAATAGAATAAAAAACATCGATAAAGACAGATTTCATTTAAGCAGTTGAGTTTATAAGGTTCGTTATGGGATATTGCCCAACAAGCTCCACATCGATGTTGACTAAAATATTTTTTTATAATTGAAAAAACGCAAATAAAATAGCAACTTGAACATTAAAGTCCAAAAATACGATAGTAACTTATATTTAGTTAATTCAAAAAACACATTTGATTGTTATTAATCGGTTTAATTACCATGTAGACCAAAAAGAATACTCGTCTTAATACTTGTCTAATAATTTTCTTTTGATATACGAAAACGAAAAAGTATTTTGTTGTAGACAGCTGGACACAGCTGTATTAAGTACAATAATTTCTTTGTGCTACCTTAAGTAAGCATAGACGTATCTATATATATTTTGGTTATTTAAATCTGTCAAAAATTATTATTCTCCGAAAAAAATTAATACATCAAATGAAAGATTAAAATCCAAATGTTACAATCTTAACTAATCAAGTTAAATTCTACTAAGTACTTAATTAATACTAGTTACCATTTTTTTTAAAGGATATTCTTATTGAAGATCTTCTGATTCCAATCCAAGTAATTGCAATTTTCATTCTCTGTCAAAAATTATTACTCTTCGAAAAAAATTAATGTATCAAATGAAAAATTAAAACTCTGATGCTACAATCTTAACTAATCAATTGTATCAAATTAAAAAGTAAAACACAAATGGTTCTGTCTCTCTCTCTCTCTTGTTATTTATACAAACTTAGCTTTTTAAAAAAAAAGGTTAAAAAAGCGCTAAGAATGTATGCTTTTCGTAAAGAATCATTTGAGCCGGTTTCATTAATTACAATTACTTAATTGGCCGTGGAACTGACTAATCGTGTTTGCCGTTTAGTAGAATCAGTACAAAAATTACCTTTTTAAAAAAGGTAAAAAAGGCGCTAAGAAAATGTGCTTCTCGAATAAAATCTAAGTATCCAACCCAATTAATAGTAGTTTTAATTTTTCTTCAAAAATTCTTATTGAAGGTTTTTTTAATTTTTATTTCAACCCAAGTAATAGCAACTTTAATTCTTTGTCAAAAATTACTACTTGAAAAAAAATAATATATCGAATGAAAAATTAAAATCCAGATGCTATAATCTTAACTCGAGTTAAATTAAAAAATAAAACGCAAGTAGTACTATCTTTTGTTACTTAACTCTAATGATATGTATCATTTGTATAAAAGATTTGATATCAACAGTTCCAACTTAAATCCCATACCAAATTAAGTAAAAAATACAATTCATAATTGCGTTACCTTGTCCATTCAAATGTTACTACAAAAAGTTAAAGAAGTAAACACTTATAGAAATTTCTCTTTCGTTTCAGTAATTTTGTATAGTCCTCCGCATTCTAATTCTAATCAGTAAACGCAGCGTTATGAATTTTAACGCAAATTTTATTGTCTGAATAGTATACGCGCGATTCTGTTTTCCACTTTCAGAGAAAATTGCGAGAATTAAGAGTTAAAAAAAAATCATATACTTCGAACGAGCAGTTAGTGTTGCGTTGAATATACTTTTTTCATTACTAGATTAAGAATGAAATGAAAGAGAAATTTCTTTTATAAGTTATATTACTTGCACATTTGATAATATATAAATATAATTTAGAGAAATTTGATAATTGTTACATCCCGATAAAATCTTATTCTTTATCATAGATATACGATTTATACCTTATTTTTTATCTCGCTAGGTTAATATTTCCCTATTTTATCTTTATTTCAAAACCGAAAATTGCTTTTCTCTTTTACAAGAGAATATATTCAGTTTCTTTATTTAAACATTCAAACCAACATAGATTATATTATCGTTATATACTTTTATGCGTCATACAAATTATCTACAGATTATTCTAAAGAATGTCTAAGAATATCACACGATCTTTCTCAAAGAAGCCCTCCTATAAAATAACAAAAGCGTAAAACATTAACATTAATAATAATGTATATTATATTAGCGTTTAACGATTAAGTAATTAGCAGTAAAATAGAAATCTTCCTGAATGCGAGAACGAATATCTTTTTTTTCCCTTTTTTTTTCTAATAAAGTTAAATTAATTTTAAACATATGAATGTAGTGAATTCGCATAAAGGATATTAAGGAAAACCGAATTTTTATTACTACAAATTGTTAAAACTCAACAGTCAGTCAGTCGGTTAGCTAGTTACAGTCAGTTAGTTACAGTTACAGCTACAGTTACAGTTATACAATCAAGGTGAGAACTATCCTCGCGCTTCATCAGAACCTCACTTTTTTTTTTCGCATTGTTTTACTTATCGCATTTACTTATTTTAACGAAAATATTGAATTGAATCTATCGACGGAATCTCTAAATCTCTAATCTTCGGTTACATACAAGTACATACACAGTGCGACAAATATGTTCCCGGACAGGGCCTGAAAATCATAATTAAAACAACAATATGCATATTTTTTGGTTTTATTATTCAAAATATTCTCTGGCTTCAATACACTTGTTACAGCGATTCAATAGTGATTCAAATGCATGTTCTAGCTCAGTTTGCGGAATTGCCTCTAGTGCCTGTGTAGAAGCTGGTCGGAATGTCATCAAAAAAGCGTCCTTTCAATTTCAATTTCAATTTAGGGAATAATGAGAAGTCGCAGGGGGCCAAATCAGGTGAATACGGTGGATGGTTTAACACAGAGACACGATTTCGAGCCAAACATTGACGGACAATCAATGAAGTGTGACTCGGTGCATTATCATGCAACAAAGATCAATTTTCTGGATCACGATATTCGGGGCGAATACGATGAATTCTGCCCATCAATCGCTTTAAAATTTCGAGATAATGTACCAGTAATTGTTTGACCAGTTGGAACAAACTCTTTGTGGATAATACCTTTGTTATCAAAGAATATGATGAGCATTGTCTTGATTTTTGATGGAACTTTTCGTATTTTTTTTGCTTGTGGTGAATTTTTTGACTTTCATTCCGCACTTTGACGCTTAGTTTCTGGATCATATTGAAAGCACCATGTTTCATCACCCGTAACAATTGATTTTAGGAAGTTTGGATTATTTTCTGCGGCTGCAACGATGTCTCTGGAATAATTGATTCTCGCTGATTTTTGATCGCTTCTTAATGTGTGTGGAACAAACTTCGCACAAACCTTCGTTTTACCCAAATCTTCATGTAATATGGTTCGAATCGTTTCTCTACTGATATTTAAAGCCTCCTCCATCATTTTTAGTGATACATTGCGATCGTTTGCAACAAAATCACGTACTTTTTCGATCATTTCGGGTGTTCGAATCAAAATTGGCCGTCCTGATTTTTTGTCATCTTCAAGGATCTCTCTGCCTTCCAAAAAACGCTTATGCCACTCAAAAACATCTATACGATCTAGACATTGACTGCCGTAAACTTGTCGATCGGAATGTTTCTGATGCACTTTTACCAAGTTTTGCGTTAAATTTAATCACTGCTCTTTGTTCCATATTAAAATTTCTACCTCGACCAAAATTTTGTTTAACATGAACTGTCATATCTTCGTTATATGTCAACCAAAATGAATGAAACTTTGACAGATGATAGCAAAATGTTCAACCTTTAAAATGCATGTTTGAACGCACAGATGTCGCCACTGGTTGCTGAGATGTGGTTCGTGTCCGGGAACATATTTGTCGCTCTGTATATATATATATATATGAGTATCTGAGGGGTTGTTACGACTGTCGCTGCCAATAGCGTGGCCTCTGTTTTACGATGGTTCTCTGGAACATTATTATTATAATTCTTTTTTGCATTACCTCCATGTCTACCAAAAACGGATGAAGACAAAGAGAAAAGAGATTAAGGTTCCAAATTAAATCGGCCTTTATTTCAAACTAAGATCCTTTCCTCTATTTCCAAAACTTGTGCTATTGCTAGATCAAGACAAATCAGTACTTTCCAGTGAACCGCATTCTTAATCGCACAACTTAATCTCCGATCCCCGAGTAAATTGTTTAAATACATTGACTCAAAAACAGAGAAAATCTCAATAGCAACATTAGCCGTAACATAATATTTGAAATTTCTCTTATAGAAATTTCTCTTTCGTTTCGAAGGATATTGTTCTGTTTCTGCGGAAAGATGTATTTTCTTGTATAATTTTGTATAGCTCTCCGCATTCTAATTCTAATTTGTAAACGCAGCGTTATGAATTTTAACGCAAATTGTATTGTCTAAATAATATACGCGCGATTCCGACTTCAGAGAAAATTGCGAGAATTAAGAATTAAGAAAGATCATATACTTCGAACGATCGTTTATTTCTTTTCTTTAACTGCCTGCTCATCTAAAGTAAGAATTTTACTTTCAATAAACTCTACCTCGTGAATCGAGATATTAATCGTCAAATATTATTCAGGTTAGAAGTTCTGTTCTTAGCCACGAAATATTGTGAAATTTTCTGCTTTAAAACATATTTCCATTTTAAAAATACAAGTTACTTTCTTATGTTTTTTTAAAACAGAGAAATGAAAATTTTATCGCAGTGTATGTTTGCATCGTAGTATTTTGTAGCTGTGACAGACTTCCTAACTTGAATTGTCATTAACTTCAATGACTAATATCCTCATGATTCACGAGAGAGAGAGCGACACTTTTTTCTTGTCAAGCCTTTGTTTTTATATGAAAACGCATCGATTGAATATATTTTTATTAATCAATGAAAATTTGATTTAAAGTATCCGAATGTGATCGTAACCTCACTCATGTAGAATGTGTTCTGGATAACATATATCTGGTATTCGGTAGTAAATACCTGAACTCAGTTCCTCGGACACATAGAACACCTAGACACTTAATTTCTTGACGGCGAATACCTAGACAGTACCTCGATTACGAGCTAAATATTTCATCTTTCTTGCATAATTTGCGCCATGTACGTCACAGCCGTCATCATCAAAATATTAATTTCTAAAGCGCTGAATTTCTGCCATCAATAGTTTGGTGCACTCCCCGCGCACCTGGCAAGCACCCCGCGTCTCGCACACCGCCGCGAGCCTCCAAACGTCATAAGTAGAATGTGCAGGCATCCGAGCGCCTCTATCGCCATCTAGACAGACAGTGCAACTACATTTTTCCTCTTCATCACGTTAATAAAATCAAAGATTTCAGATTTTGCATCGCAATATCTCTGCTCGTAAGACACATAGAGAAAAGATAAAACACTTTCATTATATATTTTGAGCGGATGCAATCGATTGAGCACACTTAGAATTTGATCAGTTCAGCTCTTATTGAGATCCAATAATCTCAATCCCTCGCCGGCTCGTGTAAAGTAGCCAGTGTTATGCGCGTATCTTAGCGCCAAGACACTACTAGTATCTCCAGATATATGCATTTAATCAATTTGCCTCTATGCGCAATTAGCCCCGCTCTACCCTATTAAAAAAATCTGGTGATTTGTACCACATTTAATGGAAAATACTATAATTATTTAAATATAAAGTAATGTGGAACAAGATTTGATTCATATCTTACTTTTATCCTATAATAATTTTGGAGCCGCAATTCTCAAGATGTCAGTTGAAAATGATGTAGATTGGATTCAATTTATTTCTTAAGGAAATGTATGTATCCATCGAAAATCTTGATAACGACAACGCGGATAATAAATTGAATTAGTTGAATTTGAAAAATATGGATATCTTCTTCGCAACAAATTCATTTTTAATGAATTTAGCGACAATTGTATAAAAAAAAATAGAATCGTTGATATTTACTACATTCAAGTCATTCTGTGCTTCGTTCTTACACGAACATACATTTGAGTTCGTAAAGAATCAACAAATATCAGGACAGAACAGAAGTAAAAATAAGAAAAAGAAGATTGTAAAGTTTACTAATAATAAAATGTAGTGTATTCATTTACACGTCTCTATCCTTTTCTCTTCTTTGAATATATTTCTTCAATTTCCTACACTAATATTTCCGAATCTACGATTTCTTTCTTACGAGTCTGTCCCAAAAGTATCCGACCTACCATTTTTCGGCGCTTGGCTTATTCTTCATCATCCGGTTGGTGGTATCCTTCGAAGTAGTCCCCATTTGATTGAACAACACGCTCATATCGATGCTTCCACTTCCCAAAGCAGTCTTGAAAGTCAGTTATTGGAATCGCCTTTAGTGCATTCGTCGCATTGGTTTCAACAGTCTTCTTGTCGTCGAATCGGTGTCCTTTAAGCGGCATTTTCAATCGAGGAAATAGCCAAAAGTCGCAGGGAGCTACGTCGGGATTGTACGGAGGCTGGCGAAACTGTACAACACTGTGTTTTGATAAATACTGCTGCACAAGGTTTGATGCATGCGCTGGAGCATTGTCGTGGTGAAGAAGTCAGTCACCGGTTTGCCAAAAGTGCGGTCGTTTTCTTCTAATTGCATCACGCAATCTTTTCAAAATTTCAACGTAGTACTCTTTGTTGATCGTCTGACCTGCAGGAGCATATTCGTGATGCACGACGCCTTCATAATCGAAAAAAACAATCAACATTGACTTGATTTTGCTCCGACTTTGACACAGACGTGCGGCCATTTTTAAACCGCTTATACCACTCTTTTATTTGTGTTTTGCCCATACACTCGTCTCCAAAGGCCTTTTGCAACATTTCAATAGTTTCTGCACAAGTTTTTTCAAGTTTAAAGCAAAACTTGATGCAAATTCGTTGCTCAACTTTTTCGGTCATTTTTAGCTACTTAAAAATCCGACGAACGTGAAAAAGACACTGTAAACAAATACACACTGCGTATGAACTATACGTCCTACTAGTGTACGACCGATAAGTTCGTAAGGTCCTACTGTTGACGTGCCTGCCCGGTAGAGGTCGCTAGAACACTTTGGCGCGAAGATATAAATGCAGGTCGGATACTTTTGGGACAGACCTCGTATATTCAGTTTGTTGTTCAGTTTAAATATATTAGGTGTTGGAATTAATTCGTAGCGTTTTTTTAATGAAAGAATGTTATTTATTTCACATGAGCATTAAAAAATACATTAATGAAAGTACTTCCCATCACTTTCTACTACTTTTGACCATCTTTCGGGCAGTGAATGAATACCGCGTCGGAAGAACTGTTCATCTTTAGATGAAATCCAGGAATCGAACCATTTTGTACAATCTTCGTAAGATGTGAACTTCTGCTCGCACAATTTTTGCTTCAATGCACGGCTCAAGCGCATCAGTTGCCGTCGGTAGAGATCTCCAGTAACGGTTTCATGCGGTTTTAGCAGTTCGTAGTATATGACACCCTTCTGATCCCACCAAATACAGAGCAGGAGCTTTGAGCCATGGATATTGGGCTTTGCCACTGATGTTGATGGTTCGCCGGGCTTAACCCATGACTTTCTGCGCTTTGGATTGTCATAATGGATCCACTTTTCGTCACCGGTAACAATCCGATGCAAAAAACCTTTTCTTTTCTGCCGTTGAAGCAGCAGTTCGCACGTGAGAAAACGTCTCTCAATATCCCTTGGTTTCAATTCATATGGGACCCAATGTCCTTCCTTCTGGATCATGCCCAAACTTTTAAGACGTTTTCCTATTGTTGAGAAGTCAACTTCCAATGACGTAGATAATTCTTTAAGTGTTTGACATGAGTTTTCATTGAGCAGTGCCTGCAAATCGTTATCTTCAAATTTTTTCGGCTGACCAGGTCGCTCCTTGTCATCCAAGTCGAAATCACCAGCTTTAAAACGTGCAAACCACTTCCTACACGTTTGCTCAGCCAGAGCATGTTCACTATACACATCCACTAAAATACGATGAGCTTCAGCTGCACTTTTGTTCATATTAAAGTAATGAAGCAAAACTCCCCGCAAAAACACTTTATCTGGCACAAATTTTGACATATTCAATGAATTATACAGTATTGTTATTTATGATTTCAAGAAAGGTTATGTACGGCAAATGACGTCCTATGATAGATGTTTACAATGTATACAACTATAGATAACAACGAAATAGTGTACTGCTTGTGCCATCTCTTGTAAAACGCTACGAATTAATTCCAACACCTAATAATAAATATAAAATATAAAATAATATGACATATGTTTGTGTAATAATGCGCTCAGGTTAAAAAAAAATGTAAAAGTACTTGTAATTATATGCTAAGATGTATCTTAAAAACGTTTCAAAATACTTGAAAATAAAAATGTGTTACAATAAATGCTGACTATTGGCATATTAAAATCATATATGTATCGGGAAGTTATTGAACAAATAATTCTATAAGTAACTAGAATTTGTCACTTAAGGTTTCTTAATAGTCATCAGTCATATTGAATCGTGACGTTAGAAGTAAAAAGTGACATTAATTTTTATTATAAATTATAAATAAAAACAATTTGGATAAAACGAAATAATGAGATCGCCTTAAAACAATTAAAATAAAAATGGATAAAAACTATTCTTATCTTCTCCTGATAGTCAGTAAATAATCATAAAAAGTGTTAACAGGCACATGAAATTTTTATTCAATGCGCGTATGTATAAGCGCGTATGTAATGCGCTTATTTTCATTTTCACGTGCCTGACCCTCTAAAATTTTATGCAGAAGTCTTGTGAAACATTGTTTAGAATCAAAATAAAAATCCATGCAATAATTTAGCTAGCTGCTAATTTTTCCGTAAAAATTCTAATTGCCTTGGACTATTTGATGATATTCTCGTACAACTTCTATGTGTACAACACTAAAAGTCTTTGTGTTGTTCTGTCATTATATACCTTTACATTTTTTTTGCATGATAAATATTTTACAGAATATTAGTGGAAAACTAATTACAAAAATTATACATATAAAGCAATATAACATATATACATACATATAATATGAACAGAATTTTGATGAAGATATAGGCAATTTTTTTATTGTTCAAAGAATAATTCAGTTCTCATTATTCTTTTTACTTTTTTCTTATATTAGAATTCTTTATATAATAAAAATTATATTTTAGAAATATATTTTTATATATACTTGTATTTGTTTTATTAATATTTGTATTATTATTTTGTTTATATATTCGTTTATTATTTTTTTATGTTTATTATTATTTGTAATATTTGTTGAGATTATACAAATTTTTGTACCTTGAATGCGCTTTTTTCTGTTTTTATAATAAAATACACTTATTAATATTTATATATAGTCATATTCGCATTTTTTCACGATGCATTAAAATTATTTGTTTTATTAAAGGTATTAATGTACAAATTAGATAATCCTAATTCATTTCTCATGGGAAATTTATCGATTAATTAATGGACTAACGAATAATTCCAGAAAATTAACATGAAAAAAAATATTAATTATACTGCTTCTATGTGCAATAACTAATAACAACGGATCAAAACTCGTTCTGTATTTGTTTTATCTACACTTACACGTTCATTTACACTTTCAAGAGAGCATCAACTGATTCCTTCTGTTTTTAATAAGCTTTAGATACATTACAATGTAGACAAAAATAAGAAATACTTTTTTTTTACTTGATGAATTGCATGTTAAGGAGATGAAAAACCTTCCTTGAAAAAAAAAACGATTTGTTTTTCTTTTACAAATCATTGACAGAAAAAAATGTTTTAAATGAAAGTTGAATGGTTTTAGGAGTATTTTATAATTATAATTTTTAAAAAATTGAAAAATTCTTTTTCATAAAAAAATTTTGTTATCTAAACAAATTTTTTTATAATGATTATTATAAAGTACTCTTGAAACCATTCAACTTTTCTTTAAAATATTTTTTCTATCTCTTGTAGTTTTGACAATATTCATTATGAAAGAAAATGATTGATTTTTTTTTAAGGGAGGTTTTCATTTCCTTAATTTGCGACTCAGTACATATAATAAAAATTGTATCTTTTATTTTTGTTTATATTTTAATGTATCCAAAACTTCGGGGACAGATTATGATTTTTCTGTCTCTAAGTAGTAAATACTTACAGCCTTCATTCAACTCTTTAACAATCATGTAGTCGAAAGGAATAACAAAAAAAAGAGTTTCTGCATTTATTTTCGCGCTCGAAGTGTGTTAATAAAAAAACTTAGAACCAAAGAGAGAACCTGAGAAGAGCCTTGCCAGCCTTTTTCGTGCAACGCTTACACCAGCGCACCAATCCATTTTTGTGATATAGAAACTAGGTCTAGATCTATTTTACGAAACTATCGATAAAATCGTAGTGTTAAAAATGGATGTGATGCATATTTATGCTAATGAGAACTGCCAGGATTGACTTTTATTAGCACAAATACGCATCACATCTGTTGCGCCGTTGCTGGTATAAGTGTTGCACCACTACTCTATTAACCTTCTGTTTTCATGATATATATACGTTTTTTTTTACCTAATGCGCTTGTTGAAATGAGTAGGAGCATATTGAAGCGACAGCGAACAAATCTTTAGTGATGGAAAATTTTCTTAATCATTCACGTCTAACAAAAAACAGTTATCTTTTAGAACTTCTTTTTAAAAAATGCCGCCCTCCTAAACTCACCGCCCCTAGGCAAAAAATCTGTTTTTTATTGCTGCACTCTATGAATTAGTGCACACAGTGCAATAAGTTGAAATGAAACAAATATACGTTTATTTCACTTCAACTTATTGCACCGATTCAGAATGCATCAATAAAAAACAGACCTATAGCCTATGTTAGTCTCTAGTGTTAATATGGCATTGCAAAACTTATTAAAATTGGAAGGAGTTAGTTAATTGTGTTTCTTTGTTCTTGTAGCTTTTTAAATCGTCATATAGCGTTTTCCATTGGCTGGTGCACACTCAATGCACTTTAAAGCCGTTGTCACACAAATCGACATAAAAATGTACGTTTAATAAAAATATAGAAATAAATTAAACCACGAAATCCTTAATACATTTTATTGTTGATATTTGATAATATATATATTGGGTATTTGATTAATTGATCTCTCACTTTTACAGACAGATTAGATTAATGTACAACAGCTTTAATGTGCACAGTGAAAAGCACTAATAATTAATGGCTGTGTTTCGATATATATGCCACTATTGAAAATCTATAATTCACGTTAGGTATGCTATAAATTTTCAGTCCTAGCAGTGTATAGTCGGAACTTTCTTTATGGTAAATTGTAAAAAAAGATTTTGAAAATCTATTATGCAGCATACGTACTTCGAAATATTATTTGTGATTATTTGAAAGCCAATTACTTATACTAACTTATATAGTGAGGTATACTTATGTTATACGTATATTTATGTAAAAACATATTAAGATGTTTAGAGTTGTAATACTTAATGCACGATTTTATGTATATTACGTATGATTATAATATAAATAAAATGATTTAGGAAAATTAGTACTTTTACTTTCTAATTTTTAACATTATATATTTTTGTGCTAAGCTTTAAACTAAATTAAAAAAAATAAAATATACTTGAAAAATTGAAAGA
>NW_011626963.1:140063-191761 GCF_000204515.1 Acromyrmex echinatior
TAGATATATTTTTAGATATATTTTTAATTGGTTTTTTTTATAACTATATACCTATATACATTATGTAAAAGAAATATTAATTTAAAGTTAACTAAAGAATTTATAGTTCAAAGGAAGCACATTTTAGGAGGAACACTGTACATAAAACAGTAAAACTCTATAATTTAAATTCCGATTATGGCATGTTAGTTGGTATGTTAATAAAACAAAAAAAAAAGATCATATCGAATTCTGTAAAAAAGCATTTTAAAGATCAAATACTTTTATGTGTATTTTGTCCTATTAGGCTGTCATTTCTGATTTATGCCATGCATCGTGATAATCACGCACCTTCGATTATCAACTTTGCATCTTTTTACTTTGTCATCTGACATTTTGATCATAATAGCTCAGTTTAAATCTCATTCAAATATTCTTAAAGTGGACATTTCAAGCTTCATTTTGTATATTTTTAAACATATTTTTATCTTCATTATTTATCAAGTTATGATCATTTGAAATTTGATAAATTTTTCGGTGTACCGCTTTTTTGCGGGTGAATTTATATTAGAAATAATGGAATCAATATGATGAATATATCACAATTAATAAATGTTCGAATTTTTAGAATAATTTATGCATAGGATCTTTTTTATACAATTTAAATTGAATTTATTAATTTTGACATCAGATTACTATTTAACGTTCTGGAAAGATCTTAATTTTGAATAACATACAACTAAAATATATTTGATGGATTCTTAATAGCATATATGTATGTATCGTAATTTTGATGCGATATAATGTATATTATAGTATAGTTATAAATATTTTTTTTAATCATCGTTGATACAACAAATTTCTTTTAAGGACTACAAGTTCTAAAACATACTTATTTGATTACAATTTGATTAAAATTTCTCCAATACGTTACATATTGTTGTTATAATGTGCAAGTATACATATATTAAAATTGTTCTCTTTCACAATTTTAACTTAATTTTTCAAAATTATGACATAAATATTATAATTTAATAAAATAATTTAATTTAATGAAATACTATTCAATATCCAAAAACCAGAAAACAATTATTTTCATTTTTATGTTTGAAAAAAATTGATCAATGTTATTGTACTCTTGAATAGACAAAAATATTTAAACAGTTTTGTCACATTCTTATATTACATATTGGAAATTTCGGATGCAGCGTTTCTGAAATGCTGGTTAATATGGCACAGTTTGTCCAGGCTTGCCTGGGTATAGCGAGGGTTGCCCTCCTTTCTCTGACCATGACCCACCCCGATAGTTCCCAGCTAAATAGTAGCTCTCAGCCCCGTTTTAATACCCCTTGTATTCGTAACTCTATC
The DNA here is from genome assembly GCF_000204515.1 of Acromyrmex echinatior. Next base: position 141,411 of record NW_011626963.1, read on the forward strand.
CCGACATGTGCAATGCGTTCTCGCGTCCATCATATGCGCCTGTGCATATGTAAAATATCTCATATTCACACACACACACACTCGCTAATTTAATGTAGTATGTAACAAGTAAATGAGGTCATGTAGTTAATTATTTTTACCCGTAGATCGCTAGGAAGTTTTTTTTATTAGACATTTTGCTTTTTTAGATATCATTATATGATTAATTATTCGATCCAAAGGGATTCGGTAAAATAACTGATACAACTTATTTAAAATAAAAAATATAAAATCATACGAATCGGTAAAGTAAACTGATACGACCTATTTGTGAAATAAAAAATATAAAATAGGTTCCGAGAACTTAAAATATTAAATAAGTAATAGGTCACAAGAAATTATTTAAAATATAAAATAAGAAATAGGACTCGAAAATTTATTTATTTCTAAAATGTAGAATAACTTTTTAAAGTAGAAAAATAACTTGTCTTTTATTTTAAATAAGAAATTGATTTTGGAAACTTACTTAAAATATAAAATAAGAAATATGTACTTTAAATAAACGTTTCAAATAGTATAATAAATACAAAATATTTTAATGATTTTGTTTATTTGAATATATGAATATACATTTATAAGTATAACGTTTCAGTTTTTTTATAACTATAGCCTATAATTAATATTTAATAGTATTAACTCTTCGCGAACCACAGGTGGAAAATCAAAACATGGATCATATGTAGGTGATCTTGTATCCTATACATGCTATACTCGATCATAAATAGACTATAATTTATAACTACTCACCATCACTTTTACTGACGGATTGGTAACATAACTAATACAATTTATTTAAAATAAAAAATATAAAATAGGTTCTAGAAAATTATTTAAAATATAAAATCGATAAAAACTGATACAACTTATTTAAAATAAAAAATATTAAATTAATTTATTTAAAATTTATCTAAAATATTAAATTAGAAATAGGTCAAAAGAAATTATTTAAAATAATTATTATTTAAAATAATAAATAATAAATAACGTTTATTTTTTTCTTTATTTAAAATATTATTTTAAATAAATTTATTTTAAATAAGACCGAGCCCTGTATAGTTGTAAAAACAAATTGAACCGTTATACTTATAAAAATGTATATTCAAATAAACAAAATCGTTAAAATATTTTGTATTTACTATTTGAAACGTTTATTTAAAGTGCATATTTTTTATTTTATATTTTAAGTAAGTTTTCGAAATCAATTTCTTATTTAAAATAAGAAATTGCCTTTGAAAATTTATTTGCAACAAAAAACAAGTTATTTTTCTATTTTAAATAAAAGTTATTCTATACTTTAAATAAATAAATACATTTTTGGGTCCAATTTCTTATTTTATATTTGAAATAATTTCTTGTGATCTATTTCTTATTTAATATTTTAAATAAGTTTTCGGAACCTCTATTTTATATTTTTTATTTCAAATAAGTTGTATCAGTTACTTTACCGACTCATATGATTTTATATTTTAAATAAGTTTTATTTTAAATAAGTTTCTAAAACTTAATATTTTTTATTGTATTTTAAATAAATTGTATCAATTATTTTACCGAGCCCTTTCATAATTTTCATAATTAGTTATGTTAATGTAACTCCATTTTTTCTCTAAGAACTCTTTTGAAATATAAAGAGAATAAATAGAATTAATAAATAGAGATAATAAATAGAATTAATTAAAAAATGTATTATATTATACTATAGATGAAAGTTTTTTTACTACTCATAATTTACTACAAGCACATGAGCGCGCAGATTTATTCAGGCATAAAGCACACTGCGATACAAGGCGCGCATTGACAGTGAAAGTTCCAAAAACGAATCCACCGTTGCTATTGGTGCCACTAGCTCTCTCTTGTGTCTGCCGTTCCACTCTCAAGCGACTCCACACGATCCGCTGGCCTCAGGTCTCAGTCGAAGGTGAACCGTCGGAGTAGCAACTTGGACGTTCGTCCTTTCGTTGCGACTTTCAATTTTGACATTGAATGTTAATGATTTTCGGATAATCGATATGCGTATAATAGTACGCGAAAAATCCCATGGAAGTGTTTGTGTATCGATGTGATTATATGGTGAGCGTTTGTGCATCGTTGAAAGTATATAGATTCAATGAGTTAACAATGAAACGTATAGCTCGAGTTTCAACAATCCAAAAATCATACATATCCAAGAATTAATTAATCTAAACGACTTTAAAATCTATCGTGCCTATCGCAGTTTAAGGACTAACTAATCGTTTTGCGGGCTAAATTTTACAGCGAAAGACAATAATAATATAAAATGGCGATACGTCGTTCGCGTGCGCGCGCGCGCGTTTTCTCTCTCTCTCTCTCTCTCTCTCTCACTCTCACGACGAGTCGTGTCGTGATGCGTTGATGGCGTCGAACCATTCTTCTGTGCGTGTCTGCCGAGAGAACACGTGCATGTGTTAAACGTGTTACACCCCCACTAGTGGATACTCACTGCAACGCGATGATGCAGCAGCAGCTGCTTCGCTTAGGATCTTCAGGCTGAGCTGAATATCTTAGGAAAAAATGAACATTCATTTATTGTCTACATTTTTTTCCTCTTCTTCGTTTTAATTCGCATTTCTGTTCTAATTGGCATGTAATTACATGAGAATTTTGAAAATTTATAATATACATTATCTCTGTTTCAACTCTTAATTTTTCTGTTTAACTAATTTATATGTAATATTTTTTAATGTATCTATTATTTGAAACTCTCTTCATTTTATATAGCTTTCTTTATTTTCTAAGAAAATATATTAAAATCAAAACAGTGGAAAAAATAACAAAATAATGAAATGATAAAAGTGAACATAAAATAGTAGATCTGAATATATATTTTTAAACCGTTTTCTTGAAATACTATTAAAAATAAAGATAGAAAATAAAATATACAACAATCACACAATTACGTTTATTAGTATATTATATATTTATGCTTCGATTTGTTTATAAAAGTGTTTTGCTACAAATGTGTTTTAATAGTACACATTAGGTAATTATAACTCTTCTTTTATGTACGTATATATGCATATGCGTGCTTATGCGTGTATATGTGTGTAAAGAATTTATTCGTTTTGTGTCATAATAATTAATCAATCATAATAATCAACTTGTGCTTATAATAAACAAGATGTGGTACAAATAATAAAGAAAACAAATAAAATATAATATACTTATAGGGATAGTGTAAAGATATATTATAATAAGAAATGCATAATAAAGAGAAAAATGGAATTGAAATTATAGGAGAGGGAAAGTTGTAGCAGTCGCAAATGCAAAAATTGAATTGAGCCAAGAAAGATGTTGATCTTGACATATTTACTTCTGCTGTTACATCATGTCTAAAATTATGCTACGTTACTCCAAAATATATTTTTTTATATAAATTTTCTTTATTTTTTTAATACATTTACTAAACAAGCTACATAAAGTATCTCACATTTTAAATTTTAAATTCATCGGAAAGTTGTTGGAGTTGAGAAATATTCTTTTCTTTATTAATTAAGAGAATTCGAAGGGAATCAGAGTATAGGCCAATATATAAAAGAAAATTAAGAGAAAGTTTATGACAAAGTTATTTTAAGGTGGCATATATTTTTTTAATGTTATATATTGTATTATAATTTAATTTTCTTTATATATAGGGGAGAGTTACTAAATGTGGGTCACCTAAATCATACCTCATTAATATTTTACATTATTACTTAATATGAGCAACATTTATTAATAAAAATATGAGATAAACGAGAAATAAATAATAAAGACAAAGATTTAACAAGTTATATCTTGTTTTGCGCGCCAAAACTGTAAAAAATAATCAAGTATAAGTGATGTTAAGTTTTAACCAATTTATGTAATATATATATTTATACAGTTATAATATATTTATACAGTTGTATTCTGAATTTTTATATTTCCATAAAAGAAGCTTTATTATAGATTATTTTACATTCATTGTGTATACAATTGCAATTATTATAAAGATTAAGTTGGTTTACTGGTCGATTAAGTATTTTTTATAAGATCTATCAAGTTTCTTAAATCATACTAACACAAGGGGTAAGATTTATAATAAAACTAATTGATATGAATAATTTACAAAAATAAATTCAATCTAGTTTTATTTTGTCATCCTTTTTCTTATTGTTTTGTTATTATTTATTAATTATTAAATATTTAATCTTTTTTTGATAAGTTAATAAAATTAGGTATTAGTTAATAATTCTTTTGTTACTCTTATATTTTATTTAATTATTTTCGTTCAAATTTGGTACTTTCAAAAGAAATAGTATTTAAAAAACCTATAGGTACAATTTAAGTGATTGTTACTTTTTACTGCATGTTACAAAAAGACTTATATTAAATTAATTTGTTATTGGTAAAATGTTAAACATATAATAATAGATTGTCTAAAACATCAAGTTACAATTTCTAATATTCAATTTGCGTTCAAATCAATGTCAAATGGAAAATATAATAAAAAATTGAAGATAATTAACTCTTCGTTGACATACTGGGTGTGAACTACCCATAAAATTAATTCAACTCTTTAAAACTCAATTTTCTTTTATTTTATAGAACAAAAATACAATGTTTATAAAGAAATCTCTGTTTTTTCAAATCTCAAAATAGCCTACATTCAATATGCAAAATAAATATCTCCTTTATCCAAAACTTACAAATTTGTTTTTCAAAGTATCATATCTGAACAACAATTCTGTAAATTTTTAACTTTTAATATTGAATATTTTAAAAGTTACAATTTTTCAAAGATTTTTTTCGTTTTTTCCTTATTCATTGAACTCAAGAATTTTTTTTTCACAAAAACTGTAATGAAATTTCAATTAAAAACTATTTGAATGTATTCTACAGATCTTGAAATTGACCCATAATTTTTTTCATGATTAGATTTTTTAAATAAGAATGTCAGTTGTTTAAACATTGATCTGGGTGTGAGCCACCCAGTGTGTCAAAAAGATCGAAAAAATAAGTATATCAACGGAAGGGTTAAATAAAAGGTACGCAAAGTAGTTTGGCACTCTCTTCTATATATGATACTAAAGCATAATAAGATAAACTTGATTATACTATTTTTAAAAATATTTTTCTTGAAAAATAATAAAAAAAGGCCAGTTTTTTGCTAATGCAAACTAACACAATTTTATTGAAAATCATAAATACAATATATATATATAATTTTAAAAAATTATATTTATGAGAATATTGAACTAAATTAAGTGAGAATAAAGTCTTTATTTTACCCACTTATATATAAAAATAAAATATAGGATATTTATAGATAAATGAAAATAATTTATTTAAATCTGATTAATCATTGGGTTTTATTATATGCACATGAATGTAATATATACAAGGTGTTTGATAAGTAACGATAATCTTTCACACGGAAATAGAATGGACTAATCTAAGTAGAAAAGTCCTCTACCATTTTACAACAGTTAATAAAATATTAATTGCTAAAAATTGCCGAAAATTGATTTTTAATTTTTTTTACTTAAAGAGGACTTTAAGATAGAGGACTTTTCTTTTCAGTTTAGTTCATTCTGCTCCTATGTGAAAAATTTATCGTTACTTATCAATCACCCTGTTATTCAAATAAATTAAAAATAACTAGAAAGCTAAACATTACCTTTCTAAATCAGTTTTAAAATAATTCTTAATCTTATAAGAAGGAAATCCTCTTTTGAATTTATTCTACTTTTAAACATTACAATTATCTTTAATTTGATGTGTAATTAAGTTTTTAATTTTTTGAAATTTATAGTAATTTAAATATAATTTTAGTTTCTTAAAAATTAATAATACTGAAAATAATTATCCTCCGATATAAGTTCCATAACAAACAAATAGAGGAAAATATGTGGGAATAGAATATCATTTTGTTTTATTTTAAATAATTCAATAGATATTTATGTGATATAACTATTAGTATAAATTAGCCATAATTTGTTAGTCATAGAGTGATTCCAATTATGCTGTAAGTAGAAGTTCTTCGGGTATACAGAACAAATGTAATTTACAAAAAGCTGAAGAAGGATAAAAGATTCCGGTTATGGAATGCTTTCAAAAAATCATCAAAAAGCATTTTTATTTGTACAATTCACAAACATATTGACTTTTATCAGAGCCAGCACATTCTTCATGATTTCACATTTCACATATTATGCACTGAGCCTATATATTTCATCTTTGGAAAATGGAGCATTACAGAATATGCATTCTGCATTATCTTTTGATAACTGACTGAGTTCTCATTTTTTTATAGTTTTACTGCGTTAAAATGAGATTGTGTTTCGTTCTTCGTAATCGTTTTAGGAGCGATTCGCGAAATGATCCTTTTTGCTTCGATATTGACTAACTCGATGAAAAAAAATCGTATAGAGGTCAATAAAATTAAATTAAAGGTAAAGATTCACTTTTTTGAAAGCTGTAAACCGCATTTGTGTGCAATTTTTAATTCGCATCGTAAAATTTCGCAAATTTTGTAAAAAATTTTGAAATTTGATGCAGCTTTATTTATGTTTGTGTAACTTCATAAAATGTCAGTGAGACTATTCTCTAAAATACCGATCTGAAAAGTAAAAATTTCAAGCTGTAAAATGAATTCTTGAACATCTCAATATGATGATTTTTTACGAAGTTATATCTTGAAATTTAGCTATTTGTGTAGAGAGGAACAGGTGAGCCTTTAATTTTGTTGAAAAATATACAACTAAATAGTAAAAATGTACCAAATTGAATTAAAATATACAAAAAATTTTGATTTATCTTTTTCATTTGTTTACTGTTTGCAATGTATAATGAAGTACAATGTGTCAATATAATTAAAAATGTATCATATTTGATATAATTGTACCAAATATGGCAACACTTCTCATAATCTAAGCAGATCCTGCTCGGTTTCTGCTGCTAACATAGAATGTCAACTCACGTGCTTAGAACGGAAGCAAAATGCGACATCAGTTGAAATAGTCTGTTAACATTCTCTGATCAAATCTTCTGCCAGCCTATCAACATTCTGCCTACATTTTGTGCTTACGAAACAATTTCTGTTTATTTGTTGCGTTTCTAGTATCATAAATCATAGCAGATTCTGCTTAAAATCTATTTCTGCAGATTTAACTACGTGGGTTTGTCTATTTCTTTCATTTTTTCTTCTTAATCTCTTTTCGATTTTTTTATTTATTCAGGCGGATGAGTACTACGACTTATTATTATAGTTGATCCAACAAATTCAGTAATTGTTCCGTTTCACTATAGGATACTACAATACACGCATGAGACAAAACATTTAAACAATACGTGTTCGTTTTCGCCTTTGCCCCACTCGTGTCTCGCACCGACTTACACAATAATAGAATCTGCTAGATACGTTAAGGTTAACATTAAGAAGAATTCTGGTAATGTTGTATATCTAGTGAATGTAATTGGAAGTTTTGTGGATCCAACAGGAAAATAATAAATAAATTTTTATAGTGTAATCGATCAACCGTTTTAATTGTAAAATCTCAAATCTTGTTATAATAACTAGAAATTCTGCTTGGCTTAACAAAAATTCATCTAATCATATATGATTAATATTGATACAAACAAGCTATTTTCCTCATTATAATGACCGGAAAATTTGATCAACTCTTTTTTATTAATTACTTTGACTAAACAAATTGTGATTATGTATTACATTGGCTGCCCATTACGCATAATATTCATTTAATTGAATTTCCCATAACATATATACATATACGTATAGATATTATTTTAAACATATATATTGAAAATATTTTTAAATGATTTGGTTTTATGGTACGTTGAATATATTAACACATCTTATATGCATATTTTTTAAAACTTTTACATGTTTTTTTTTTTTTTAGAAAAATTTGTATAATAATTATGACATTAATTTGTGGAGAAATTAATCGTTATATAAATATACTAAGGCTAATATCTATACTCAGTTCTTATATTGAAGATCTTTAGTACAGTTTTGAAAGATCATAAACCAATCACAGGATGGTGTTTATAGTCGATTCTTATATTTATGATTGTCTTAAATACAATGTCTTAAGTACAATTTTAAGATGTCATGAACCAAACAAAGAGTGTATTAGCATCTTAAGACATTACTTAAGACGTCATAAAATATAACGGACTATGAATATCACTCACAAAATCGTATTAGCGTCTTAAGACATTACTTAAGATCTTCAATAATAGGAATGTAATAGGAATGGATGGACTAACCGGCTTAAATAAAAAATGTTTTTTGGTAAATTTCAGTGTATGTTATTTCGAATTATCATTGACAGTTAAGCAGAGGTAGAATATGTAGAGTGTTTGCCGGTTTTAAGTAACAGTATAATGGAACTAGTTAATTTTAATGATAAATGAACATGATTTTTAATGATAAATGTATAGGGAAGTGGGATAAGGCGGATCTATTTGCAGTTTTGGTCTCTATAAGGTATAAATAAAATCCGATCGTAAAACCGAAGGTACTGTTAGAAAGATCATTTATTCCCTTCATTTTGGCTTGAGACTATTTTGATATACTCATTTGTATTGAACTATAATGGAAAATGTACGCTTTTTCCAGTCCGATTTGGAACAATTGTGGTTCACTTCTATTATTATGGACTTTTAGATAGAATTTTTAAATATTTTAATATATTTTTGTTAGTATTGAGTAAAAACAAGTAATTTGACAAAAATAAAAATTTTATTCAGAAAAAAATTACTGACAGTTTATATTTTTTTATTAAAATTGAAATTAATAAAATTCAATTAAACTGAATCTGATGCTTTATGATATTTTACTGATTTAATTCCTTGGACCAGATCTGGTCGGCTGATCACCAGTATTACAACCAGGCCTATAAGTTATCTACTGTACTGTAGGTTCAATTTGAACACCCAAAAAGAGATCCGATTTGGACATGGATCTTTTCGAACTTTGAAACAAATTTTACAATAAAAATGATCATAAAACGCTTGATATTTTTTAATTCTATGCTCTTTAATTATCTTAAATTCAATTATCTTTCAAATTTCTAAATCTCTTTTTAAATCAGAGCTGGGATTTAGCAGAAACCAAACTGAAAATCGGCCGAAATATGCAACTAAATCCCAGCACTGTTTTAAATAATAATTTACAAGGTATGATTTTCTTTTTTAAACAAATTTTCGCACGACGGCTGAAAATAAATTTATGTTTATTCATGAATGTTATGACAGAGAACTATCAAACTGCTGTCACATGTTCGGTGTCTTATAAGGGCTTATTTATATTATAAATAACAGGCAAATCTGCTTAACCATATTCATTTAAATTAAAAAGGTCCTATTCGGAATACGGTCCGATTTAGGCCTCTCTCTTAAATTTTAAGATTTTCAAACTAATATTCTGTGCACTAAAAAGTATAATCATTTTTACACTTACAAGTTTTAATTAAAAACCTATAAGAAACTCGTAAGAAAATTGATAAATTTTAAATTTTATAAATTTATTACGTATTTCTTTATTTTTTTTTAATTTTTACCAAGCACACTCAATCTCTAAAAATCTCTCAATCTATAAAATATTAATCTGTTCATATATTTCTTCTGAAATCATGCCTTTACCTTTTTTTAAATAAAATTTCTGAACAGAGCGGAATTGATTATAGTATACAGATATACAAATCTATGTACAGATGTATACAGATTTTTACATCTTTTGATTTTTACAGTCTTTACAGTTTTTACAGTCTTTATGTCTTCTGTGTAAGAAGTCTGAACAAGATTCTTAATTTGATTCTTGGATGTTAGATTTTTGAATTCTTTTGTTATTTGCTATACGTTTTCTATTTTCTGTTTGTTTAGTCAGTCACATGTAACACGTGTGTGTGTGTGTGTATGTGTATACATACATACATACATACATACATATTGTGGTGATCCATCTTATTCACATTTTTTTCGCAGCATCCTTTAGAATGGTCTCAATCCAAAAAATAATTCCAGTCAAATTTCAGCTCAGTTGGACAACGGGAACTCGTGCCGATAGCTTAAACATTTGAATTCTCTTATATTACACTACCCGAAAAGTCCGTTATCCGGCACATTTTTACTATCCGATTGGATAATCGTATATCATTAGTATCCGGGAATATATTCGGTTGAAATTTTACATCATTAAATTGTTGATTTTTTATTATATAAATGTTCTATATAAATAAGTATAAATAAGTATATATAAATAAGTATGCATATTCGTAATGTGCTATAATATCTTATATATTGCTGCAGAATTACAATTTTTTCTCTACAGTTATCATCTCTATTGATAATCAAACTCGGACGATAATATTAAAATCATAATTATCATTATTTTCCTCTTATATTAGGTGTTGGAATTAATTCGTAGCTTTTACAAGTGATGGGAAGTACTTTCATTAATGTATTTTTTAATGCTCATGTGAAATAAATAACATTCTTTCATTAAAAAACGCTACGAATTAATTCCAACACCTAATAGTTCTTTTTCCTTTTTGCTCCCTTTTTCTTTTTTTATTCAGCTTTTTTGACATTGTCTCGGAATCCGATCGGATATCCGGAAAATATCGGAATTTGACTCGAAAAATTGCCTTTCTGAATATTTCATGTTATATTCTTTTCGGATATCCGATATCCGATAATTTTACGATCCAGTGTATCCCCAGTTTTGAATAAATGGTTAATGTCTGAAAGGCGTTCACATGTAATGCATTCATATGTAAAAGAATGGTCTTAATTTACTGATCGGATACTGAAAGTTTACACTACACTTATTTACAGATTTTTAAAGGATTTGTAATAGTTGTTATTTTTCGATTTATATTGTGCGATTTAAATGTTTTATTTTTGACTTGTTTCCTGTCCTTTTAATATTTATCTGGTTGACCGACACGTTATTTAGAATTAAAATTTATCAGTTATATTTTTAACGCTTTATTGTAAGCATGTCACTTGTAAGAACTGTTATTTAATTAATTTATTTCTACAACGAAGCTTAATTTCATATTTTTTAAAATTTGATCCGAAGTTTTAAGACGGCTTCTTTGTATGTTGAGGTGAATCCCTTTATTTTTCTTATTTTTCGTTTTTTAAAATTTTTAGTCAATTTATGAGAACAATTTAATGTTAACAGATTTTTACAACTACAAACCTATGTTGATGACAAAGTAGACTTATAAAGGAGGGACATATTATGTTTTGTAATTGCTGAGGAAGACTTTAGGGAGAGAGTCAAAATGTACAATTTATAGATTTTTAGATTAATGAAATAAAGAAGTACAGCGAACTTTCATAACTTTTATGCGGGGCTGTGAGAAGTAAGAGAGATTCTCCCCATTCTTATATATTGTATTAGGGGTGGAGCATTAAAAAGAAATAGCATGTATTACATATAGTGAAAACGTTTGCATAGATGCCAATGCAACATCACTTATTTTAACACTGAAAATTTTTATATACGACGTCATATATATATATAGAAGGGGGATTGAAGAAGTTACAGAAGTTACTGAAGTTAGAGAAATTTCACTGTAATAAGTATTCTTACTTTATTATTTTGCGTATTGATTATCACGCTCTCATTCGCCTTGTTGAATTCTATTACTGATTTTGAATTTGGAAAGTCTGTATGGAGATTACATTTCGAATTGATAGATAAATGATACTTGCAAAGTTTTAGATTAATAGAATAAGAATGATGCCGACTAACAAATGAAATTCTGTGTAAAGAATGTACTTTTTAAAAATTCCTTCATTGATTTTTTCATAATTTATATAGGAGAACCGAGGCTCTATGGATCATCGATTGTTTAACATAATTTAGAATGTTTAAATTAATATTGCTGATACAATACGACTGTCACTTCGTTGCCCATACTTTTTATCTAGGTGGCAGTGATTAAATTCCATTGTATCGAAAAGCATCGATTATTAATTATGTTCGTGGTGCATAGTAACTTTTTAACCGCATAAAAATGTTTTAATATTATTTTTGTAATAGAAGATACATGTACGAAGATAAGGTGCAAGTTTCTGCGCATCTTTTCTCAACTTACTACGTTACAAATAATAATCTAACATTTATTTTTTATAGTTTTCTATTAAATGTATAATTAAATGTATAGTTGGGATACCATGAGTCATACATTAAATATTCATGATGAAACAGAACAGAATATATGTATTAAAAGAGCAGTTTATACTTCTAAGCAATTAATTTTATTTTATCGCAATAAATTTTTTATCTTATATTAATAGTTATTTCTCATTTGTTTTCTTATAACTTTCTATTTTATTATTTAATAATTATTAGTTGTAATTACATTTTATTGTATTAGTGACTATGTTAAGAATGTGCAAATTGAAAATACTTTTCAACTTTTGTCACCGTTATTTCTTGTATAATCCTACTATTTTGTGTGTGATTTATGGTACCCCGGGTATAGGGCATCATGGGTCATTTCTTAAAAAATTTATTTTTATTTTTTTCTTAAAAATTAATAAATATTTACTAAATACACTTCTTAAATTTTAAAATATGCATTATGCTTTAATTATTAAAAAAAAATGATACAAAAATTTTTATATTTAGATGTACCTTTGAGAGTTTCAACTTTTGTGACTCATGGTGCCTCGGTCTCTTCTAATAGGTAACTCCGGTATATACGCCGCATCTAATAAAAATTTAATTTATTAAGTATTATTTATTATTTTTGAGATAAACGAACTGTATCAGCAAAAACTTTGCACTGTCTACTACTATGAAAAAAATATTAGAAATTCAAAATATTATTTATTTTTTGTATTAAAAAAAGAATTTTTTGAAACTCTTGCATTTGGGATGGGATATAATTACTCATAAGGGGAGGGTATGGTTCATGGTTGATGGCTGATGGCTTGCCATTGCCTGTCGAGAGGAATTACAAGCATACAATTTTTCGATTCTGCCTGGGATCCAGGATCTCTGGCATAGCAGTCTCGTAGCTACGCCACGCTCGCGCTTCAACTCACAATAATTTCATTAATATTAACAGTAAGAAACTGAAATCATAACGCAATATATTAGGTGTTGGAATTAATTCGTAGCGTTTTACAAGAGATGGGAAGTACTTTCATTAATGTATTTTTTAATGCTCATGTGAAATAAATAACATTCTTTCATTAAAAAACGCTACGAATTAATTCCAACACCTAATAACATAAAGGCATAACAGAGTAGTTGTGGGAAAATTAAACGATAACTAATATGAAAATGTTAACTTAGCTGTAAAATCAATTTTCCAACTTCAATGGTTTCAAAAATGATTTCTTTTTTAATATTCGGAAACTGTTTACGATGGTCGCTAATTTTTAATAAAAATTGCTTTAAATCCTCATCCTTTGATACAATAGTACTATGATCGGTAATTAGCTTTATTACCCGTTCAACTCTGTCATTATTTGAAATCATTACAGTTAGAAAATTGATTTTATAGTTAAATTAACAAGTTTAATATTAGTTTTGTTTTATATTAGTTATGTTTTGTATTAGTTATCTTTGTAATTTACAATATATAAATTATGAAAAATCAATGAAGGTATTTAAAAAAAATATATTTTTTCAAACAGAATCTCATTTGTCGGCACCATTCTTATTCTATTAATTTAAAATTTTACGAGTATAGTTTACCTATATTGTACATTGGAATAATTTTAGATAATACCCTAAAAAAAAAATCAAATGTCAGTAAAGGACTATCCAGCGACATATATATACCGGAGTTGAACTATTTATATTTATCTCTTAATCATTAACAATTCACCTAATTATATTAAATGAGACATATAAGATCTCAAATAATGCAGAAAAGCAAGACACACATATTAAAAAAAAAGTTTTCTAGGCCGTTTTTTTTTGGAAAATACGCTTTAAAAGACAATATTGATAATATAATATAGGGAAATTCAAATGTTTAACGAGCTCTCGGTACAGGTTCCTGTTGTCCAATTAAGCTGAAATTTTAGAGGATTTATTTTTTTTGTGGATTGAAATCATTTTGAGGGGTGCCGCGAAAAGAATTCGAAAAAAATTTTTTTTCAAGAGTAAAGATAGATTATCCTAATTATATATACATACATATATACATACATACATACATATATACACATAGGGTGTCTCATCTAAAACAAGATGCAGAAATATGTTGAAAACTAAAAAACAAAAAGACAAAGATATTTTATACAAAAGTTATATGATTTGAAGGGATATAAATAATAATAAAATCAATTCTCGAAAAAACTGATTTTTCAAGATCACTTTTTTCAAATAGAATGATTAAATTTTGGTACTTATTTACAATAAGGCCTTATCCGAATTTTAATATTTTTTTCTTGCAATTTTAATAAAATTGTTTGTTGCGACTCTAACGGTGATAATCATCCGGAGGAGTCGAAAAATGTGTAACATATCTATTTTTTATAATTATTTTGTTCAGTACAGCTTTTCGGATTTTCCGACAAATGTACAGGATGTATGAAAAGTCTAGAAATGGTCGAAAGGAAAGCATTTTTGAGAAAAATGTTTTCAACATCTAATAGCTGGTTAAGAGTTTTTTAAAACGCTACAATAAGTTGTTTTTCATTAAGTACTTTTTAGCTATAAAGCTTGAAAGTTAGAATACCGTCGACATTAGCATTATCCAATGCGTTCCCATCTTCAACTACACGCATGCAGTTCTTCTGTTAATGCCATCTGTTGGAAAACAGCGAGAACTTATTCAAGGTTCCATTTTTAAGTTATAAAGCTTGGACATTAGCACCATTCACTACCAGAAATGTCCAACCGACGGCTAAAACCTCTTGAATGTTATTCAGGATCATGTCCTGGGTAACATTTGTTCAAGGCTAAGGCTATTAAAAATGATACCTCTTATTTTCATTTTTGCACTAAAAATTAATTTTTATTTAAAAATGAAAATAAGAGATACAATCTCTAATGTGATCTTGATCTTGACAAATATTATCCAGGTGATCATGATCCTGAACAATATTTAAAAGGTTTTAGCCGTCGGTTGGACATTTCTGATAATGCTAATGTCCAAGCTTTATAACTTGAAAAGTATTGGGACCTTGAATAAGCTGTTTTCGAACAAATGGCGTTAACAGAAGAACTGCACGTGTAGTTGAAGATGGGAACGCATCGATAAGGAACTACGATAAGCAAGCTTGAAATTCAGTGTATGTCATCTCGCCGAAGTGTAAACAACTTTTTATTTCATAGTGTTAAACATGTCGAGTTTCATACCAACAAAAGAGTATTTGCGGGGAATTTTACTGCACTACTTTATTCAAAAAAAATCTGCAGCTGAAGCACACAGAATTCTTATTGAGACTCACGGCGACCATGCTCTATCGGAAACAACATGCAGAGATTGGTTTAGAAATACGCTTCAAAAATAATGATTTTGATGTTGAAGATAAAGAACGTTCTGCCGCACTGAAAAAGTTTGAAGATGAAGAATTGGAGGCATTACTGCATGAAAACTCATGTCAAACGCTAGTTGAACTTGCAGAATCATTAGGAGTTGATCACACAACGAAACGTTTGAAATTATTAGGAATGATTCAAAAGCAAGGACATTGATTGCCGTACGAGTTGAAGCCGAGAGACATCGAACGGCGTCTTTTCACGTGTGAACAGCTGCTTCAACGGCAGAAAAGGAAAGGATTTTTGCATTGTATCGTGACTGGCGATGAAAAGATACATTATGATGAACGCTAAGTGTAGAAGATCGTGGGGTAAGGCCATGCATCAACATTGTCGGCAAAGCTGAATATCCATGATTCGAAGCTTCTGCTCTGCATTTGGTGGGATCAGCTGGGTGTAGTTTATTATGAGCTGCTCAAACCGAACGAAATCATCACGGCTGTTACCATCACGGTAATCGAGCTCGCTATCGATTACAATTGATGTGTTTGAGCCAGGCATTAAAGGAAAAACGGCCATTATACGAGCAGAGACATGACAAAGTGATTTTGCAACATGACAACGGTTGCACAACCGGTGAAAACCTACTTGGAAACGCTTAAATGGGAAACGTTTCCAAGTAGGTTTTGACCGGTTGTGAAATCTATCCCACCCGCCGTATTCACCACAGATATTGCCCCTTCCGATTATCACCTGTTCTGATCGATGGCACATAGGCTGGCTGAGCAGCATTTCCATTCTTACGATGATGCCAAAAAATGGGTCGACTTTTGGATAGTCTCAAAAGACGTGTCGTTTTTCCGACATGGAATTCAAATGCTGCCAGAAAGATGGGAAAAAGTAGTGGCTAGCGATGAACAATACTTTCAGACATGTTACGACTTTTTTTAAATAAAGTATTACTTTTTACGGAAAATCAGCGAGAACTTATTCAAGGTCCCAATATTTAATGAAAAATAACTTTATTATAATGTTTTGCAAAGCTCTTGAGATCAGCTGTTAGATTCTGGTATCAAAAATAAGGTATTCCAAAAAAATTGATTTGACTTTGACCTAATCTAACCTAACCTAACCTAATCTTGGCGATGCCCCTCAAAGTCAAACGGATGAGGTTCTTTTTAAATCCTACAACTTTTGTTGGAAAAGAAAAGAATTTTCTCAAAAATGCTTTGCTTTTGAGATATTCGACCGTTTCCAGATTTTTGATATCACATCTTGTATATGATTTTTGAAAGAGCCGATTTTAGTTCTAAATATGATTAATATAATACATTCGTATGTGTCCTATATAAATCTTATATAATCTTCGCTTAAAACACAAATTATTTTCTGATATATAATATAATTTTTGTGTTTTTAAAACAAAGAATTTGTATTTTAAAGGAGAGAATTTATGTAATTAAGGCACAGAATAATAAATAATAAAAAATATTTAGTACACGCTCTGCCTTGTGTAAGGGTTTTTCTAATCTTTTCAGTTTCCATTACTTTTAGTATATTGTAAATTTATCTATTTATTAAGGCAAAGATTTAATAATTTCGATAATAAGTTAAACCACAATGATGCAATGAATGGTGATTGAATGAATGATGGTTGATTATCATTGTTAAAGTCATAATAAAAATTATTTTATTAAGATTGCAAGAAAAAAAACACAAAATTTGGAAAAGACCATATTGTAAATATTATCTAATTTTTTTTTACATAATATGATTCCTTTGATTATTCTGTATATAAATTCTGTATTAGGGTATCGAAAAATCAAATAATTTTGAATTACTTTGCATATATAGTACAATATCTTAGCATTGATATAAAAAATTAAATACCTCATGAATTATTTAATTTTTAGTAACTGTATCTTAATATTTCTTTGCATGGAATAATGAGATGAATTAGTCGATGTAAACACATAGTTGCTTAAAAAAATATATATTTTGCGAGGTTGCATTATGCAATTACATATTTTCTTTAAGCAACTATATATTTTCTTTGCACCAAGTATTAGGTGTTGGAATTAATTCGTAGCGTTTTACAAGTGGGAAGTACTTTCATTAATGTATTTTTTAATGCTCATGTGAAATAAATAACATTCTTTCATTAAAAACGCTACGAATTAATTCCAACACCTAATAATTTATCTTATACTGTGTATGAAAGTATTAGATATGATTATAAAAAAGAATAAATAGTTTATGAGATATTTAATTTTTTATGTCAATGTGTATGAATAAAAGAACTCAAAAATTATTAATATTACCTTTACCTTAATTTTATATTTAGAACAATTATAATTATATGTATGTATGTGTGTGTGTGTGTGTGTGTGTATATATATAAAAAAAGTGACTTTGAAAAATCAATTTTTTTGAAAATTGATTTTGTCATTATCTTCCTTTACATACAATTTTTGAAATATTTTGCCCTATATTTGGGTTTTGTTTTTGATATATTTCGGTATTTTAGGTGGACCATTCTGTGTGCGCATACACTACGCGCGCGCCACACACACATACACACACACACACACACACACACACACACACACACACACATAATACGTATAAATGTGCTTAACTTATTCTTGCCCTTATGAGAAATGGAATACAAAAATGCATCACATGTGGAAAGAAAAATGGATGTAAAATCAACTTTCAGTGTTGATCTCGATTCTTTTCTTCTCAGAATATTGCATAAAAAATTGTGATTTTGTGCTTTCATCAATTAATGAAGGACATGAAGAAAAAATCTTCATTGACTTTTCATGTACAATCGATCATATTTATCTATGATTACTTTATGAATCTCACGTGGATTATTGAGGACGATTCTTGATTGTGTGTGGTCATAAAAACAGCGACAATACAAAAATACTGTATCTAGAGAAAAAGTTAAAAAGTGGTGGTGAATGGTGCAGACAATGCCACGGATACCTGTCGCGGGAATACGGAGAAGGTGGAGCAACAAGTATATTGAAAATCTTCAAGAATCTAGTCCAGAAGTGTCGAGTAGCGATACGTTTTCATCAAGCTTTCAAGCAGATTCGGGTGCGTCAGTTCGTGAAGAAGATCTTCAACTTTGGGATTTGGATCTTCATCGAGGACTTAAAACAGAATCTAAAACTGATCATTATAGCACCATTACCACCAGCGCTGCAGAATTAGTTAATAACGATCATCCAGCTTCACCTTTCTCTGCCACCGTTCAAGGTAAATGCAGTCAATGACGGAATATTATGAAATTTTACAATAATGGGCATAATTATTATTAACTTTATGAAACTAATTGTAAGCATTTCAAATTTTGAGTCTTTTAAATATTTATATCATAAATTTTAATATTTAAAATTTTTTAATATTATTGAAAAGTGATATTTTTATTTGGCTTTTATTCTACAAAATGCTATTGGAAACTTTTGGGGAAATTTTATACGTTAGAAAACAATTTTATGTCATTATTCTTTAGGTATGTATATATATATATATATATGGAAAAGAGGCATGGGATTGATTGTTTTTTAGATAAATTTTGCACTTGTTTGAAGAACTTATATAATTTTAATTCTAATTGATAACAAGGTTAATTTTTTTAAATTGTGATTAAAAATTTTGCATCAGTTAATATGTAGAATAAAAAAGAAACTTGTGCTATAATGCTATAAGAAATCATAAAAGATTCAATATCTAATTTCCATTGTCGAAATTTTTGAAATAACATGTTTGATAACATGATTGCAATGATTTTATCGAATTTTTCAAATATTTTCAGCAAAATATTTATAAATACAACCTAAAAATACATAATTAAATGAGCACACTTAAAAAAAATAATTTGGTTGAAATTACCTGCATATGTATGATTTAATTGTAAGTCATTTTTGGTGCCAACTACAGTACCCTCCATAAGCTTGGAAACATCCTATGTTTTACATGTTTGTAAATAATTATATAATTAAAGAAAGATTATATAATTAAAGAAATAAAAGTACATACATATGTTATCTTATAATGAACGTATGTATGTACTTTTATTTCGTCTTTTTTCAATTAAAGATTTAATAACATGCTATCAAAATATAGAATTTTGATTAAAATGCGATTCATACGAATTTGATTTTTCAGGATCATTTACAATTTTTACGGAGAAATCAATTTACGACTCAAACACAATTTACTACTTTTATAGAAACCATTAAACTACAATTAAATAACCTGTGTATATACAACGAACACAAGTACAACATTGCAAAACAAGTAATAATGTACATATAAATAATAGACCAAAGCGTGAAATTCAATTTTGAGCGCTTCGATGCTGTGAAATGATTGTCCAACATATTTTCGACATGTAGATGTTCTAGAAGAAGCTTATAGATGTTCTAGATAAATGTTTATTGTCATTTAGACGTCTTACGAAGCATTTAAACTAAAAACATGTACAGATCGCTATTATATAATGGCTTTTTTTGTAAAACGTAGGGTGTTCCCAAACTTGGAGGGTACTGTATATACATATACATATACATTTGTTTTGATCATAAAAGTTATAGTTGCTTTAATTGACGCCTGAGTTGTAGAAGGTGCTATAAAAAAATAAAAAATAAAAAAAACATGAAGAAAGGTCTATGTCAAGAAATAAATGAAAAGTGATCATTTTCGCATGAGGCGTGAAGACCAGTCTATGTCGAAACGCATACTAAGTACGATTTATATCAAGAAAGAACAGTTCAAGTCACAGTTTGCATTATCCTAGAGCAACAAAAACAACAAAATCTGGTATACTTTTTTTTTAATATTGCACATCTATACAGAGCGTTAGGAAATTAGTGATAAGTCTTTTGCACGGAGGCAGAATGGACTAAACTGAGAAAAAAAGTCCTCTACCATTTTACAATTGTCGTTAATAATTTTCATAAATTAATAACTCGTTAACCATTGCAACAATTGTAAAATGGTAGAGGACTTTTCTTCTCAGTTTAGTCCATTCTGCCCCTGTGCAAAAGACTTATCACTAATTTCCAAACACTCTGTATATTATTTTTATTATAGGATTTCTAACTTGCTATTAACCTACCCATTTTATTTTTCTTTTCTGCTAGACAGTTGGAACAACTAAATTTGTTTTAGAGCAATAAATTAACAAAAATAGCTCTAAATTTTTTCCCAATTCGACTTGCGATGGTGAGGAGTCCAAATTAATAGGGGTCTGGTCTTTCATATTTAGGTAACGAGTTGTAGAGTCAGGATCACGAATCAAGGTCTTCATGTAACATAATAAAGTTTTACAATAGTACATGTTACAAAGGCTAATAGTTCGCGTCTCTTTGCGGTTCACGATACAAGATTACTCTACGAAGTACTAATATTAACTGACTAATGTCTGAACGTCTTCCGCGCTCAGATTCAATTCATGATATAAAAACAAGGATATGCTCATGCACACGTTCATGCCCACTAGTCCATCAGAATTGTTAACAAGTATACAAATTATTTATAAGTTACTTTTTAAAGTTACTTTATATGCATTTATTATAGAAATTGAGTATAATACATTATTTTTTATATTACATTTTATTATTTGCTTCAGTTTCGTATAACCTTTGTACTCAAATACATAAGTAACTTATAAAGTAACTTCCAACCCTGATTATATTATATGTACATACATATATAAAATATATATATATAAGCGAATGATAAAATGTAATATAAAAAAATAACTCATCGTACTCAATACAGGATATGTTCCGAAAGTTTTTGCCAATTGCTTTTGTGTAAATAGAGCGGATTAAACTAAGTCGAAAAGTTCTTTACTATTTTGCAATGCTCGCAATAGTTAACGAGATCTGATCGTTAAAGATAGCGGAATAAGCGCGTCCATTCGGCCTACTAATACTAAAGCGAACGCCCATTGATGGCTTGGTACGCGGTTGCGAGGAATAACTTGGCAGGCGTGCTGGTCAAGTCATGACATGAAGGTTCGCGGAAAAAAATTAATATCTCGATTGCGAAAATTAGAAAACCCACAATTTTTTTACACTTATACTACGTACCGATTTTAATAATCGTTATAGATATATTTTTTAATTTGGTAAATATATTTGGTAAATATTGAGAATGATACAATGTAGGTCGAAACGTGTAATTAAACGACAAGTTTCATCAGTTTAATTAAATAATATATAATATTTTATGCGTATGCGTGTAATATGTATAAAAAATATATTATTAATACGTGTAATATGCATAAAATATATTATCATATGCATAAAAAATATATTATTTAATAAAACCGATAAAATTCGTGTGGGTTAGCGCAACGAACCGTTTTAAAGTGAAAACTAAATTAAACTCAAAAAGTTCTCAACCATTTCCCAATTTTTGCAATCGAGATTAATTTCTAAAACGCCAAATATCTGCCATCGTAATAGGGAGTTTGTATGAAAAAAATAATATATTTTTTTTATTTATTATGGAAGTATGCATTATTATAATTATATGCATTATTATATTTATGTATAATAAAATTGTAATTTTTAACAATAGGTAGGTACTAAAAAACTAAAATAAAGTTTAATTATATTTGAAATTTGAAAAAAACAATTTTGATTGGCTAACAAAAGTGCGTCACTGCAGTAAGCCATCTGCTTACGCTGGAAGATTAAAGCGAAATCTTAAAAATTTTCTTCTTAAAAATCTCTTTATAAATTAAAAATATTAAAATAAAATACCGAAAAACCAACTGGATTCAGAATTTATTAAAGTCGATTCAACGAATTTACCACAAATAATTGTATATTGTTAGTTGTTTGGGAGTATATTGTTAGTTATGAGTGATAGAATATTCCAGAAGTTCGAGGGATAAAAGTAACTTCTTAAAAGTACATTTTTATTACAGTGGTACTTTTTTTCGAATAAAATAATTTTGTAGGACGCTCGAACTGATTGTTAGAATATCAAAATCTTTTACTGTGTTGCTCATTATGCGTGATCTCTATAGAAATCAAATAAAATTAGATTCCCAAGTTTATATTCGGTGGAAGTGTTCTCTCCGTATGAATACGAGATGAATAGGATATTACATGAGATAAAATAATTAAATATGAGATTAGTGATAATAATTAATATTCTAAAATTTAGATTTAAACAAATTAATTATTATTAATTATTTTTAATTTTTAAAGCGTATTACAATTAACTTTTAAAATGACTTAATTGGAATATCTTTATTCTAACAAGCAATTAATGACGTTCGTCTCCTTGATACTAATATGTGTAAACCTTTGACTTCTTAAATTTATCAAACGCTGAGAACAAAAGGTTTTGATGAAACTTGAACGAGATAAGATACATTAGGGATTTAAGGCCCTAGAAAGTGTTAATATAGCATTCGATAGATATACAAAGTAAACGTATCGGAATCTATGATCCAAAACTGGAGAATAAATGAGAGCGATCAAATATCAATAATTAGATAGTGAATCAGGACGCAAGTTGTGTAAAAAGAAACTGCAATGGACATAGAGTGCATGCAAGCATACATGGTGTATATATGCCATTTTCCGATTATTAATTGGTATAAATGATCCAACGTAACATGAATTATGGCTTAAAGTTTCCCAAAGTAGACGTACATTATTGTCCACCAGTCCAAGCTCCAAAGAAATCTGCGAATAGACATTGCTAATTCTGAAAACACAAGATCGTACTCCTAAGTGAGCCAAGAAAGTTTAAGAAACTATGTTGCATATGATTGATATGATAAAAATATCCAAAATGTCCCTGAGGGATGAATTAAGAGATCTACAGG
Organism: Acromyrmex echinatior; assembly: GCF_000204515.1. The sequence continues at coordinate 164,786 of NW_011626963.1, forward strand.
TCAGCTCAATTGGCCGTTCAGGGACAAGAAGAAGCACCAAATTGTGGAATATTCACGAATCAGCTAACTTTAAAAAGTTAAGTCCGAAATGGAGATGCTTGTTAACTCCGACATCAGAAGGCTAGGGAACAGAAGATTCAAAGAAAAGTGTACGGTATTGATTGCGAAATTCCTACCAACAATGCAAAGTGTTAGAAAAACGCTTGATAATCGAATTTGATAAAGAAGCCGATTCGGATTGGAATCGCTGGCATAAGTTATTAATTCTTCGCCGTCACTACGTGAATGAATAGCAATATAAAATTAATTTTACCGTACAATAGCGTGATAATATGATTGATCTTATTGTGCAATGATGTTATAATTATAATAATATAGCTCTTTGGTTTTACTTTTCATTTTTATTACAATCTCGGTGAAACAAAAAATTGTAGGGAATGGAAGCAACTCGTTACGTGCAATGAAATTACAGCCACAAATTACTTTTTGCAATTTTATTGTTAATTGTGTTACCTTTTTTTTTGGTAACTATAATGATAACGTAATTATATTTTTTTTGTAACGGTAACGAATTTTATAGTTACCTTTATCGTTACTTTTGAACATGGTTCGACACAAGTCATTCATAGCGCTTGAGGCTAGGAAGCCTCTAGGCTTCTGTCCACTGTGATTGGTGGTCGTCGATTTTAAAAAAGTAATGAAAAGTTATTTTCTTAAGTAATGGTTACTGCAATGAGTTACTTTTAAAAATCGGTAACGGCAACTCGTTATCTTTTCTACTTATTGTCAGATAACAAAGTGATTTAGCATATTTAAGCAAACTGATGCATTTTATGAATTGTTTTCTTTTTGGCATACATTTGCTGAAAAAAATAGTACACGTTACGAATGCAGCAATATGATTGCTTATGCATGCAATCAATTGACGAAATTAAAAAACAAACAATCAGCAATAGTGGTAGGTTATGCTAAGAGCAAGATGACAGCAATATAACAGCAAGGAATGATTAACCATTTCATTTTGAGCATTATAATGGAAATATAACGGCAAAAAACATACATGTGTAACAATACTTAACCGTTGTTGCGTATGTCTTCAAGCTATGAAGATTTTAATCGATGCGAATATAATTCGTTGCTAACAAAATATTATCACGAAAATTCATCCGTGAGCATTATGCATCTCTGCCGAAGGCCACGGCGGAGATGCATTAACTCGTAAATAAAAATCTATATAATAGAAAGGATATAAGGAGCGCAGCATTTCGCATATGAAGTGAACCTTCAAAGTTGGGCTTTGATATGAAAGTACCCATGCTTATGATAGAATTCTAATTCTATCATGACAACGTGGCATCTTGAATTCATGCCAAATAAGTTTAAGATACCATCATGTTGCTGTACTGTTGTAATAACAAATGTCAAACTAGGGACAAGGTGCTTCCTCATTATGTGTGAAATATTCTCATGTGAATTGATAGCATCTAGACAAAATTAATAGCATCTTGATGGAATCACTTTGTTATACATATAGCATATGTAGTGATATTTGATAAATGTTGCTATAAACATGCTGTTAACTACGGATAATATGCTAATGATAACAAGTTGCCTTTAAATTATTGTCTTTAGAATTAAAAGAACTTCTATTGAATTCAATGTGATAAACGTAATACTGCCTTATCCTGAGTTTATTGAAATTAGTTATTGCAACGATTTTCGGAAATACATCAATAAACTAACTGCATTTGGCTATCTGGGTGTTGGTAATATGGAATATAACTTATAACTTATAATCGCAAATAAGTTGGTAATGTGTAGAATACATCCTATAATTTAACTTACTCGATCACGAATAAGTTGCTGATATGAAATGTATTCCACATTCTAAACTCTCGATATATTCCACACTTGCATGTCATCATATGATAGTCTTTCCGTAGCAATAAACAAGTTAAAAATCGCAATTTATTTGCATAATATTGTTCATGCAACATTATTAAAAATATCTGTGTAATATAAGCATTAATAAACTTATCTTCAGTTTATGAGAACACTTTTTTGAAAAAGCTATTGAATCTCCTAACACAACGAAAAGAAATAAATGTTTATTGTGATGAAACATTGTGCCAAACTAAGCTCATTGTTTGTTATAACACGTTTGATAGCAATTGCAATAACTTCCAATGATTGCCGCTAGATTGCAATGTTTTGTTTAGAAAATTAGCCATTATTCCATATAGTAACCTATTCCACATTCCTTACTTTTACTCTATTATATGTATATTTTTTTGCATTAGAACTTTAGAGATATCATTAATTTTATTTTTTCTCGATTTTTAATCATTTATTTTTTTATTTTAAGTTATATAAATTTCGAGATGTAATTATTCCTATGAAAAAAACAGCAATAAAATCATTATATTTTGATATTTGATTTTCAAAAGTAGTCGACTCTGAGGTTTATATTTTATCTCATATATTCTTTCAATCAATTCATGACTTTCTATTTTTTTTTTTGTATAAAATGTTGAACTTTGGATAAAGTATCATCAGGTTATCAAGAGATGTGACATCGTTTCACATTAAATATATTTACATTGTCATGTACATACGGGATAATAATATGTGCGATATGCACATATTTAAAAATTAAATTTTTCTGTATATTTAAGAAAATTATTTTGTTGCAGTTAATAACATAAAGCAACTTTTTTATTTTCGAAGGAAATGATTTGATTAATCAGATAAATGAAATCTCTTTGTAAATATGAGCTTACTGGATGACATTTTGGAAATTAGTTATATTTTTTAATAATTAATATATAAAAAGTTAGACTTATTTATTAGGTGTTCCGGTTAGTTTTGAGGAATTTTTTGTCAAAAAACATATTTATTTTAGAAAGATGTTATATTATATTTCACACAAAATATTTTTCACCGCTAGCTTTTTCCCACTTTTTTGGCAATAAGTGGATTTTGCGATAAAAAAATATTCGTCTTTCGAAGCAATCCATTCATCGATCCATTTTTTTTATTTCATATGTTTTGAAATGCTGGTCAGCAAGATTGTGCTGCACCGATCGAAATGAGTAATAATCTGAAGGAGCATAGTCTGGTGAATACGTGGTAAGATTTTCCATTGAAATGCTGTGTCTTAACTGTTTTTGCAACGTGGTCGAGCATTGTTGTGGAACAAAATCATTCTGCGTTTTTATTTTGAGCTGTTATTTGAGCCGTTTCTGGTTCAAAAGCACGATTTAAATCGATTAATTGTTGATAACGTTATCAACAGTGATTGTTTGATTTGGTTTCAGCAGCATAATACACGGCGCATTTCATGTCCCATAAAACGCACAACAAAATTTTACTTTCATGGATGTTACATTTTGGAATCGATATCGACGATTAGTCTGGATTTACTCATTGGTTTGGATTTTATACGCTTAGGATTGTCATAGTACATCCATTTTTCATGCTCTTTATTATGTTTCATTTTCAATTGCACTAAAAGGTATGGTAATGTTTATGAATGCACGATGTCAAATTATTTGTAGAAATGTTCAAACTTTGAAATGACATATTCAATTTCAAAATACATATCTTTAGTAGATTTGTAGCTACAGTCAGAGAAAAACCTGAGAGAGGACATGACGGCCCAAAACCTGTAACCGCAAAATGCTGCCGCACATTACTGCCCTCTGACAAAGTGGATATAAACTACATAGCAACGTTCACTTAAGATACATCGTCCATTTTTCAAGGCTGGAGATGATAAATCGATATTTAGTTCGTATAATCGTGCTATATGTAACAATATGTAAGCTATATGTAGCTCGAAAGTTACAGTATATCATCGGCATTGGTGTTACTCAAGATGCTAAAACAATGGCTAAAACCTTTTGAATGTTGTTTAGAAACATGACCATTAGTTAGGAACATATGTTGTTTAGACGAAACGTGTGGCGCTGCCAGCTTAATATCAAGTTAGCAGGATCAGAAGAAAAAAAAAAGGAAAAAAGAAAAATACAATTAGATTTGAATAGTACTGATTTTGTGCTAATTTATGCTATCAAAAAAAAGTTAATATATTGATTTATTCCTCAAGAACTTCTAATTGAATTGTACACTATTAGGTTCAAGAACAAAGTACCCTTCGCCATGAGTAGAATCAATCACTACTTACACAATAGAAGCGTTATAATTTGTGCTGCTAAAATATGAAGTTTCAGATTTTGTGCTCCCTCCGTTCCATTGAAAACTATTCTCGACTCCTATCAGGTTCAAGAGTAAAGTATCCTTCGCTATGAGTTTCCGAAGGAACGACGGGAGCACAAAATTTGAAACTTCATATTTCGGCAATACAAATTATGATGCTTCTATTGTGAAAGTAGCGATTGATTCTGCTTGTAGCGAAGGTTACTTTGCTCTTAAACTTAATAGTGCACAATTCAGTTAGAGATTGGTTCTTGGGGAATGGATCAATATATTGGGTCATCTAAAAAGTATCCGCGGTTTTTTGTCACTAGATGATGTTGATGGTCATATATTGGGCAACACTAATCCGACTGTGTCAAACGATCGCGCGTCTGAAAGATGACATTTTAGGTTACATTTTTTGTAAACAAAGTTTGGATTCATCAATAATCGTGTCAAAAGTTATATTGATTTGAAAATGAGTGAAATATCTGAAGAAATACGCTATGTGATGCTTTTTTATTACAAAAAAGGTAAAAACGCAGCACAAACATGCAGACAAATTTGTGAAGTTTACGGCGCGGATGCTGTAAGTGAACGCAGGAGTGATTTGTTCGATTTCGTTCTGGAAATTTTGATGTCAAAGATCGATCTCGCTCTGGTCGGCCAGTCACTGAAAAAGTCGATGAAATTTTGCAACTGGTCAAGCAAGACTGGCATGTGAACTGTCAGAGACAGCCACTAAGAATCATATGACAGTTTGGAATCATTTGAAAAAGGCTGGCTACGCAAAGAAACTCGATGTTTGGGTGCCACATGAATTAACGCAAAGAAATTTGATTGATCGAATTTCCATCAGCGAAACACTACTAAAACGCAACGAAATCGACCCATTTCTGAAGCAAATCATCACAGGCGATGAAAAATGGGTGAAATACAAGAATATTGTAAAAGATCATGAAATAAGCGCGGCGAATCACCACAAACGACTTCAAAGCCTGGATTGATGGCAAATCAGGGGATGCTGTGTGTATGGTGGGATTGGAAGGGAGCCGTCCATCATGAGGTGTTACCACATAGCCTAACGATTAATTCAGAGCTCTACTATTCACAACTGGAGAGATTACAGGAAGCGATTAAGGACAAACGACCAGAATTGATTAACAGAAAAGGTGTTGTCTTCCATCATGACAACGCCAGACCACACACATCTTTGATGACGCGCCAAAAATTGAGGCAGCTTGGTTGGGAAGTTTTGATGCATCCACCGTATAGCCCGGACCTTGCACCGTCTGACTACCATTTGTTTCGATCTCTGCAGAACTCTCTTGATGGAAAAACATTGGCCGACAAAAGAGTTGCCGAAAATCACTTGAAAAAGTTTTTTGCCGATAAACCACAAAAGTTCTACACGGATGGAATTATGAAATTACCCGAAAAATGGCAAAAGGTTAGATAATGATGGCCAATATATACTTGATTAAAATTGATTTTCAATAAAGAAAAATTTCATTCAAAAATTGAACCGCGGATATTTTTTAGATGATCCAATATTAACTTTTTTTTACACACAAGTTTTACGCACAAGTTAGCACAAAATTAGTATTATTCAAATCTAATTTTATTTTTCTTTTTTTTTCTTTTTTTTCTTGTGGTCCTAAACTTGTGGTACAAAATTGTTTTTCGCAGCACAAATTAGCACAAAATGAGCACTAAATAGTTCAAAAGATTTTTTTCGATTCTGCTCATTTGGTTCTGCTAGCTTGACAGAAGTCCTCTTTTTTCGGTTCGCTTTTTGACACATTGGGTAGCTCATATCCAGAGCAGTGTTTAAAAAACTGACATTTTATTTAAAAAATCCAATCAATATGAAAAAAATTATATATTATATATTATATGGGTCAATTTCAAGATCTGTAAAATACATTCAAATAGTGATTGAAATTTTATTACAGTTTTTGTGAAAAAAATTCTTAAGTTCAATGAATAGAGGAAAAACAAGTAAAATCTTTGAAAAATTGTAACTTTTAAAAAATCCAATATTAAAAGTTAAAAATTTACAGAATTGTTGTTCAGATATGATACTTTAAAAAAAAATTAGTTTGTAAGTTGGTTTTGGATAAAGGGTATTTATTTCGCATATTGAATGTAGGCTATTTTGGGAATTAAACAGAAATTTTTTTAATAAACATTGTTTTACAAAATAAAAGAAAATTGAGTTTCAGAGAGTTAAAATAATTTTGTGAGTGGTTCACACACAAAATGTATTGTAATATACAATTAAATTTAACAAGTTTTTGGTACATCGAATTGAAAGAAACGCTTTTAGAATTCGACGTACTCGAAATAATTGTTTGATTTGTATGTCAATAATAGTTTTAATTACGTGGTTATCACACGTAATTATTGTCTAATTTTGCTCTTTTACTACATTTCTCTAACAATTTTATTAATGTAATTAAAAATAATCCGATATTCAAAGGGTTCAATGTTCGTTTTAATTTCATCATTCTACTTTATAATTTAACGAAATTAATATATTTAAAGCAAGTGAAAGACACAGAAATAGTGTAGTAAAGGAGAAAAATAAGAAGAAACGTGTTTTTATAAACGTGTGAATGCGTCCCGCGCATAAAGCGCGCTCGCATCTAACCATAAGCGCCGCTCCTGCCTGTCTCCTCTACGCGGCCTGTGATACGCTAACTATTTCTTCTTATAATTTGAAAACTAAGCTTCAGACAAAATTTTCGTCAAGGAAAAATTGTCTTAGAATTAAGTCAGAAATATGACAATTTAAGGACAAACGTTTATTCTGAAACACCCGATTCACACACATACACACACACACGCACACGCACACTATGTAGACAACAAAAGACATAAGCACAGGCAACAAAAGAATACCGGTTCTTATAAGTATCTCTACAAGCAGATCAACTAGACTGGCTGGCTCTATCATCGGCATCTGACCACGTGCTGCTCCATCACATATTTACTATAGTTCCGAATTTCAACATAATATTTTAGAAACAATACGACATATTTTTAAAATAATAAGCATTACAAAAAAAATCGATTTTTTAAACCCGTTACATGGTATTCCCTCCTTTAAATAACATTATAATATCATTAGATGCTTGAATTAATTCTTACTGTTGACCGGGAGTGGTCATTATTTATGCTATTTCAACATGATTGAAAGTAACTGTTAATGTATATGAAAGTACTGTCAATAATAAAGGCTTTAATAATCAATGTGTAACATTTGATCGGATGCAAAGAACACAATTTTTTATCACATAAAAATGTCGGATTTCGTACCAAAAAAAGAGCATTTGCGGGAAATATTATTTTTCTGTTTTAATTTCAAGAAATCTGCTGCTGAAAGTCATCGTTTGCTAATGGAGGCTTATGGAGAGTATGCTCTGTCTGAAACAACTAGAGGTTCATTTAGAAGATTTAAAAACAACGATTTTGACGTGAATGACAAAGAACGCTCTGGTCAGTCAAAAAAATTCGAAAAGAATTGGAGGCATTACTTCAAGAAGATTTATGTCATACGCTCAAAGAATTGTCGAAAACATTAAATATCGATGAGTCAACTGTTAGCAAAACACGTTTAAAAGCAATAGGAATAATCCAGAAGCTAGGAAACTAGTGCTACATGAGAGAAAGAGACATTTAGCCATTTGTGAATTGCTGCTTCAAAGACAAAAATGTCGTTTTTGCATGTGACTAGCGATGAAAGATTCGTTACGACAATTCTAAGCGCAAGAAATCATGAGTACGTCCTGACGAATCATCAATATCATCACCAAAAAAGGATATTCGTGGAAAGAAGATCATGCTGTACATTTGATGGGATCAAATCGGTATAGTGTATTATGAGCTGCTGCAACCAAGTCATACCATCAATGCTGAACACTACCGACGTCAATTACTCAATTTGAATCAAGCACTCAAAGGAAAATGCCCGCAATATGTCAAAGGACATAACAAAGTTATTCTTCTTCATGATAACGCTAGACCACATGTTACAGAACCAGTGAAAGAAATCTTGAAGGCACTTGGATGGGTTGTCTTATCCCACCCGCCTTATTCACCAGACGTTTCTCTTTCAGATTACCATTTGTTTCAGTCGATGCAGCAAGTTCTGAGCAGCACTTAAATTATTTTGAAGATATCAAAAAATGGCTCGATGATTGGATCGCCTCGAAAGAACCTGAATTTTTCTTCCGTAGAATCCATTTTGTTATCCTAAAAGTGGGAAAAAATTGTAGCTTTCGATGGACAATATTGTGAGTAAAATATCAGGTACCTTTTTAATGAAATAAACATGAGTTTTTATAACAAAAAACAGCGAGAATTAATTCAAACACCTAATAAGTATTAGATAAATTTAATTTTTTTATTCACCTATAAGTAACTTATAATAAAAGTCGTGCCATAAGGCGTTTTTGTCAAATTCCTACGAGAGAGAAAGATATACATTTGCATTATCTCTATTTTTTAAATCTTTATCTAAAGATCCCTGTTCAAGCATGTTTACGACTACATATCGATTAGATATTTGTTACAAAAAATATACATAAAAATTAAAAAAATGGATAAATATGCAGCACTTTACAACAATTCTTCATCTGAAACTCGTTTCACATATTTACATTCCTGAAATATAATATTTATGATACCTAAAATTAGTGTGATTCATTGATAAGCGGGAATTAACAAAACCTAGCAATCCAATCAAAACTGACCGTATGATGATCTCTGTGAAGTTAGCATCTCATTTTTCAAAATCGAAAATTTTATTAACAGTTCTGCTTACACCCGCAGTAGTTCTACAGTTCCTGTTAGGTTTTATAGTTGATTTAACTTAAAAAAAAAAATATGAGGTGCTAATTCCGCGTGGCACCTCAAGATTCGAAAAAGTTGATTTTCATTATGAAATCTTATGCAGGGTGCGTCTCCAAAATCCGAACAAATCGAACAATTTCTTTAAACAAAATGTTTTTAATCAAAAATTAAATATTACAAAAAATCCTTTTTATGGCACTTGGGGGATCCCTGTAGAGCACAATTACTCGATATATTCCCCATTAGCTTGAATTAGCCTCTATTCTCGATCTGAAGCGTTCGCACGCAAATGTAGCGCTGTCCATGCCAACGAATGCTGCCTTAATAGTGGTCCTTAATGACGTCACATTGGGATGCTGAGACTTGTTTGTGACCCTTTCAACTACACTCCATATGTAGTAGTCCAAGGAATTTAAATCTGGGCTGTTAGGAGGCCAGAATGGGAGCCGAGGCAAGCAACTCGATTTGTCCTGGCAGCCTCAGAGAGCATTTATCATATCTGTAATATGTAATTTGTATTGAAAGTCCTTTTCGGCAATTCGACGCATTGTTGGCTCACTTACACCAACAATCGATGCTAATTTTCGCAACGATTGGGTCATCCGAAATCAGCGCTTGAGCTCTTTCAACGACTGCGGGAGTCTTCGCGGTGTGTTCTTTCGAGTAAGTCTTTCTCACTGGCATACTGGAACTTTCGTTCTAGACTGTTCTAGAGTCGTAGATTTTGCTACAACGTCATAAACGGTTGATCTCGGGTCTTCGATTATATTCTGTGCTTGGTTTCAACATCGCAGCCATTTTGAGAATATGACTGTTTACTAGAAGCATCAGGTTTTCTCGGACGCTAACAACAACCTCTGGCGGAGGACAATATAACGAAAAATTTAAATTCAAATTTGTCTGGATTTTGGTGACGCACCCTGTAGTTCTCGAAGAGTTCTACAGTTCCTGATAAATATTGACAGTGGTTCCAGTCTCTATATATTTTTAAATAAATTTTAAATTTAAGAGTGGGCACCACCTCAAATTTCACAAAAATAATTTTTTATTATGGAATTCTTTTGTTCTCGAAGAGTACAACAGTTCCTGATAAATTTTAGTGACAATTATGGCCTTTAAATATTTTTAAACAATTTTTTAATCTGAGCGCTGTCACCGCTCCCCAAGAATAAAGTACCTCTTAACAGCCAGTTCCAGCCGACTTTTTGGTCGTGTCGCTTATTTTTGTCTGGAGAATAACATACTAAAAGCTCATTAAGATCGGAGGGGAATAGTGGGGTCCCTTTCCTTATAAGTTAAGTTAAAAGTTATTAACTTTTTAATTTTTTTTTATTTTACGCTTTAACTATTTACTACCCAGCATATAGAGCAGAGCCCTAGAATAATTATCAAATATTTTATGCGTAGATAGAGGATTACTGAGTTTTCAAAAAGTTTTCTGTCATTTTACAATTTTCCCAATAATTATCGAGATATTAATCTTTAAAGATAACCGAATACGTGCGTCCACTCGGACGCCTACTACTGTGTGTAGGTACGCCTATCGATCGTTTTATGCGTGGGCCGCGGAGAGTGGGGATGGTTAAAGTTCTAAATACCAAAGTAGCGCATTCCTTTGATCTAAGCCGAAATGCCGATAGCCTTTCTATTGGCTATTTCGATTTAGTTGTCTATAATCCAAATCCATATAAGCGCTTAGTATTATTGGTATAAGGTATAGTTAATAGATCTAAAATGGGACTTATGTGCTACTTTGGTATCTAGAGCTTTTTAGGGATGGACTGAAAAGCGCACCGCGTCACTACGAACCATAAAACAGCATAATTCGAACAGCGCGCTTGCCATTCTCATTCCCCGTGACTCGCACGTCAAGCGGTAGGCCCGGCGGACGAGCGTATTTAGCTATTTTTAAAGATTAATATCTTGTTAATTTTTGAGAAAATTGCAAATCGACTTTTCAACTCAGTTTAGTATATACAGTGAATGCAAAAAGTATTCGTACAGAAAAAATATTAAAAAAAAATTTATTTTTAAAAAGTAAATATTATCCAGTGAGAAATAAGTCATCGAATTGATGTCAAATCGATATAATGATTTCAACATCGATTCGATGTTTAATTGATCATTTCTTGTTGAGTAATTAACAATTTATTCATAAAAAATAAAATAGATTATATGTTTCTTAAAATTATATATCAAAAAGATATGTGTTAATTATAGAAAGTATATCATCTGAAAAATAAACGAAAATTAAAAATTCTATTATTTGGATCTTCTAAAAGTATTCATACAGTTGAGAAATTTAGCTTCTAAAATCAGGAATACAAGGTGCGTCCCAAAATTTTCCCAACTTTTTCAATAGGGATAGGTCGGGTGGCGCCATCCGTGTGTTCGATTGCGCGTTTGAAAGGTACATCCCTAGCTTCCAGTAAAAATTTCATGACATTTGGTTCAGTGGAAACGAAGTTATGGCGTCTCAAGTGTCAGTATGTTATATACATCGGTACGAGAATGAACTTCGAACAAAGAGCCAATATTAAGTTTTGTTTTAAACTTGGTAAAACATTTACCGAAACCCATAATTTGATGAAACAAGTTTATGGTGATAATTGTGTAGCCCGTGCCAGTGTTTATGAGTGGTATACGCGATTCAAGAACGGTCGTGAGGACATAAATGACGACGCACATACAGGTCGCCCAAAATCGACAATTAACGAAAATTCCATCGAAGTTTTTATGATTCCAAGGGTATTGTGCACAAAGAATTCGTTCCAGCAGGCCAAACAGTTAATGCTGTATTCTATGTAAGCGTTTTGAAGCGTTTGGTGCACCGCATTCGTCGTATTCGGCCAGAATATCGCGAAGGAGGAAGTTGGCGCTTGTTACACGATAATGCGCCATCTCACCGTTCGACACTTGTCACTGATTTTTTGACTAAAAATCACATTTTAACAATCAACCATTCCCCGTATTCGCCTGATATGGCACCTTGTGACTTCTACCTATTCGGCAAAATGCATTTGTCCATGAAAGGAAAGCGGTATGTGGACGTAGAAGACATCCAAAGGGCTTGTACCACTATTCTGAAGGACGTGCCTTTGAACGACATAAAACACTCATTTGAAATGCTTTTAGATCGTGCCAAACGTTGTATTGAGTCCGACGGGGACTACTTTGAATAAACAATTTGAATTTGAAAAAAAAAGTAAACCGTTGTTGTTTTATTTCAAAAGTTGGGAAAATTTTGGGACGCACCTTGTATATGCAAAGTTCGTTTACTTTTGTTAGAACAGAATATATTCATTGTATAAAATTGCTGATTAATGTTTATTTTTTACAAATAAGACTTTTTTTATGAACAATTTCCTTGTACGAATACTTTTTGCTCTCACTGTATACATGCACGCACGCACGCACACACAAGGTGTCTCACAATTCATCTGACAACGCTCGTTGGCAGGTAGAGCAGATTAAACTGAGTCGAAAAGTATTGTACCATTTTGCAATTTTCGCATTAATTAACAAGATATTAAAAATTGTCGAATATTGATCTTCAATAATTTTTTTCTTAAATACTATCAACTTAATAGAAAAATAGCAAGAGACCAAAATTGTTTATTTTCTTCTCATAAAGTTCTGAGAATTTTTTTCAAAAATGTTTAATACCGTATTTTCTCATGTTGTAAAAATAAGAAAATACAGTACTAAAAAATTGATAGTATTTGAGAAAAAAATTATTAAAGAATATTTGGCAATTTTTATTAATTAATATCTTGTTAACTATTGCGAAAATTGCAAAATGATGGTTTTCGATTCAGTTTAGTCCGCTCCACCTGCCCACTAGCGTTGTCGAATAAATTATGGGACACTGTACACACACATTTACGTATGTATACATATACATGTATATACACACCATTCGTATATATACAGGGTGTTTGGAAATTAGTGATAAGTCTTTCGCACAGAGGCAAAATAGACTGAACTGGGAAGAAAAGTTCTTTACCATTTTACAATTGTCGTGAATGATTAATGAGTTATATGATTCTGAATGGGCATTCAGGTTTGTGAACTTTCGATACTCCATAGGCTCTAGGAAGAGTTTCCTCAATGATCAATTTTCTGTATGTCATATAGAGGTATATGAATCAAGCATTTTCAAAGTCGAATCGAATCGAATCGAATCTGATAACATGTTCGAAAACGAATTGAATTGAATCTGAAATCTTTACACCGAATCGAATAGAATCAAATCCTTTTGATTCGAAAACGAATCGAATTCGAATCAAATTTTTACACTTAAAAAAAATTGACGCCTAAAAAAAAACTTAAAAGCTGAAAAAATTCATTTTAACTGTACATTGAAAATACTGAACCGTCATTGAAAATACTTTATTATTTTTTAAATTACAGCTTTTATTAGTCTGTTTCTAGTACATGAAGTATCACATTATAACATAATAATTATTAATAAATTAAAGACATTCTGAGGACCAGTATGTTTTAGATCGATTTTTTTACTTTCAGAGCTAGAACATTTTTGTCAATGGGGTTGAATAGCGAAAAAGGTGGTGCCACTGTTGAGTCTTTCTGATCCGGATAAAAATGGTATCTCCTATTTTTTTTTAAACTAAATATTAGATATTGTCAGAATAATCGTCTATCATTGAGAGTAAAAATTTCACGAATAACATATGTAAAAATATTTTTTTAGTACAGTAAATTATGTTCATGCAATAAAATAAACTTTTTTAAATAATGTCTCGTGCACGGTTGTCGACAAACGTGTGTACCGGCATACTCATGGTGCGCGTTCTACTCTTCAAAATATATGCGGACATCAATTACAACATTTTCGAGCTAATTATGAGCTGCAGACACTACAAATCCCAAACAATTAAAAATGGTTCAAAGTCCCTAAAGGGGCCTCTGGTCATCCAAAGATTAAATCTTCATATGCGTATACCATAAGTAAACAAATAATAATCGCGACAAATAATTATAATGTATTGTTTTAAAGGAATTAGTGATTATTTATTCTGTACTGAGAAATATTTTGCATATATTGTATAATCATTTAATTATCCATTTTTTGTTGATATGTAACTAACAAAAACTATCTTACTCAAATGTTGTCTTAACTTAAATTTTTGTTATTCTAATCAAATTTGTTCTAATCAAAATTTGGTTGTTATAAATTTTGATTAGAACGATACAATTTTTAAATAAAAAAGTAAGAAAGTTTTTATTAGTCACACATCAACAAAATGAATAATTATATGTAATAAGTATACAAAACATTTCTTTCAGTGTGTCGAAACTTAATTTGAAGCTAATTGTTGTGTTGAATTTGTATCATTATTTCAGTTTCATTAGCTTAAACAAAATGAATAGTATTTAAAAAAAATGAATAGCATTTTCTTTACAATGTAAGCCAATAAGCGCATGCGCTTTCACGAAGACTGATAAGCTTTGACTGATACAAAATTGGTCGCAGGAGATATAGAAAAGAGTCGCGCATAAATGAAGCATATAAAATAGGCGAGTGATTCGAAATCGAATCACCGATAATTCGAAATTTCGAACTTATTTACTCTTAGATTCGAAAACGAATCGAATCGAATCCACTGTGATTTGATTTAATTCGATTCGAATTCGAACTAATTCACATATTTCTAATGTCACATCAAATATAAAATTATTTTTCTTTCAACCCATAAGCAAATCACGAATCTTCGTAATAATAGAATTTGTTGGATCTTTCTTAACAATAATATCTTGATCGTGAAGCGTCTCATTTATTTTTTGTGTATATGTATTTCTATCCAAAGCTACTAAAATGATATTGCCTTTGTCAGCTTTCGTAACTGTTATATTCTGGTTGTCAAGAAGAAGTTTTTTAGTTGTCAAGAACAAGTTACATAATTTCTCCATTTATCCGTAAAGATAACTCGATTATTAAAAAATTACATTATAAATGCCATTACGTTATAAATGCCATAATCATTACGTTATGAATAATCGTAATCATTAATCTTTTCTGTCATTACTATTCATTATCAAAAGATAATTTAAGTTACAATAGTAACCATTGTTTCTCCCAACTATATTTTTACAACGTCAATAGTTATCATTGAGAAACCAATCATCACTATGAATAATCCAATAGTTACTATTCATCAATCAACAATTATGATTGAAAGTCAATAGTTCCAATTGACAAACATACTTTTTTTGTAAGGAACATTCATTAAATTGCTAAAAAATCACGGTTGTTATATTCATATTATGTATTTTGAGTTATATGTGTTAGATGTTATGTTACATTTTTACATAACATAATAATCATAATGATTACATAACATAACGAAAAAATATATATCTTTGTTCTTTTAAAGAATCTTCAAAATTATGTGACAGTTACATATTATTTCCATAAACATAAAAAATATTATTCTTTCTTTGAGCTTCCTAAATTATATTACAATTACGTTTTTTTAACTGAGTATAATATCATTATATTTCGGCTCATTCTTCTAGTCATCTTCAGATATTTACAAAGTTTTAAAAATGCACATCATGGACATGAGAGGAAAGATACTTCTTACAAGAAAATATATCTCGAATATGGAAGCTGCTGTATCTTATACATTTGGACATTTTCCTCTCTAAAAATTAAGCAGTCACTAAATGATCAATAAAATTTGATCATTTCAAATAAAATAAATGAAGAGAAGACTTACTTCGGACACTCGAACAAGATGCTGTATTGTCAATATATTAGAGAGATAAAATATGTCATGCAATTAAATCGATTAAAATTAATAATATAAACATAAAAATTATGAAACTTAATTTGTACATTTAATTAATTACTGTTACAGTCAATGATAATAGATTAGCATTGTTGTAGATGTTGTAGATCAAGCAATACGAAATAACAAATAATAGAGGGGAAGGGAGAGGGGGGGGGGAGAGAGAGAGAGAGATGTATAAACTATCAAGAATGGAAAAATAAACGTGATATAAACTATTTGTGTCCGACTGAAAATTTAAGCCGTTATGTTGCTGTTTAATGTAAAGCATTTCAGAAATAAGTGTGTTCATCCTAAGCTCAGCTCGATCCTGTGTCCAGTAATCACAGAATGAATCGAAATCTATTTATGTATGTGATTTCTATGTCCGGAAATCCTAGTTGTTGTCTTCCGGTTGTCCGATATGTAATCAAAATTAAATATCTTATATACTAAATTTATTTTTACGCCTTGACAACCGTGTGACTGATATTTATCTTTCTTTTAATTTGTCATTGTTTGAAAATATTTTAAATCATATAATAGAAAACCATCAGTCGATTAATTCGTTTGCATTACTAATGTATATATGTATATGCGCAATTTTTCTGGTCGCAATTTCCTTACATGATGTACATATATGAACTTCTTTCTTCATTTTTATGCTTCAGAAATCATTGGAATATTAAGTTTTTAATACTTTTTAAAATATTTGTAAATTTAATTAAAAAAGAATTTAATAATAAGAGTATATTTTTACGTCTAGCTGGCCTCCTCACTTAATCAAATCTTAATGAAAAAATTATATAATAATGCGCTATCCATATCCGCAAGAAAAAATTTTGGCGCTTATTCCATTTAACTAAAAAAAAATTTTTTTGCGCGGGGAGGTTGAGTAGGCAGTCAGTTAGCCTCCTCACCCGTTAAAAACAATCGATTTGAAAAATATACAGGATTTATGCTCTGTCATATGCATACAGTCTTAATTTTTGCGCTGCAACCCTTAAGACTTCCCTCTTGGAGCGAACAGTCATATTCACTCTTAAGTCATTTAAAATTGCAAAATTAAATACTCTGACTATGCAAAATAATTCTCTGATTTATACGCTACTATTTTCAAGCATTGTCGATTTTTGTGCTGCAACCCTTAAGGCACTTCTCTTTTGGAACAAATAGACATATTTATCTCTAAGTTTTAAAATTGCAAAATTATGCTATCTAACTATATATATCTCCGAAATGAATAAATTTATTAAAGTCCACAAGAATGTGCTTCCAATTGAATCAAAGAAAAACAAGAAAAAAAAAGATTTATGCGCTATTTATTTCAGTTGAAATTGTTTGGAAATAGTAGCGCATAAATCGAAGATATATTTTGCAGTTAGATAGTGTAATTTCAGTCCTCCTCTCACCAAAAAAAATTTTTTTAGCTCGACGGAATGAGGGCAAAAATTTTTTTTGCGGATATGGATAGCGCATTATTACATAATTTTTTCATTAAGATTTAGTCAAGTGGGGGGGGGGCCAGCTAGGCAGACGTTATATTTTTCATTATTTCATATGATGCAAATAGGTTAAATGTGTTCTGTAAGAATAAATAACAAAATTAATATATCTCATACATTATTGATGTTTTAATATAGATGCAGTTATCTTAGCTGTTGGTACTTATAAATTATCTACTCTTTTTATCTGTTCTATAAATTGACGTACAATCAGTGTATGTTGATGACCCAAATCTATATATAAAAGGTTTATAAGTAAAAGTCCTTTATTTATCAAATAAATATTAAAATTCAAATAATTCGTTATATAATCATTTTTATCAACATATTTTGACGTCAAAAGAATTATATGAAAAAGTTCAGGAGAGATCGGGACTGATTGTTAGTGTATTGAAAGAATGATTAAAAAAAAAATGGATCTAAGATTTTGGAACACTGTATACACATTATTTTTTCAAAGCCTTTTTATTTTATATATTGTTTAATTTATGTTACCTTAAATACGCATTATTAATACAGTGAGTCTCACAGTGAGCATTCTTTTTTCTATTTCATCGATTTAAGGGGATCCTAAAATCGTTTGTTTTACGGATTATTTTTCAAATAAGTATTTTTCTAATGCCTTTATACAGATTTAAAAATCCTTCTCCACAATTAAAGTATAATAATGTAATCCAAACCGGTCGACTTTATGTCAAAATGAAAAAAAAGTTGGAATATTATACAGTTTTGTTATCGGCTTCTGACGTCGACTTGCAAGAATATTTGCTTTATATATAAGTTTTATACTTTGTACATATAAAACAATCTCGATTTTTACTAGAGATTACATAAACAAACAGTATTGTGTTTTTAGAATTAATTCTAAGGCTTTATAGACATCTAATATAAAAGATTAGTTAGTTAGAAAATTTGTACGTATGTGTGCGATATTCATATAATAATTTGTAGTTTATGACACGTATATTAATGACACGTAAATCGTGTATTTAAATTGTACTCCTAAATCAATAATATTGAAAATTGAATTTTTGCGCAATTGTAAAGCACATAGTCTAACCATATGCCGTATTTGTAGTCGATTTTTACATTTGAGTACAGACTTAAGATGTTATGAGCCAATCAGAAGGCTGTATTAGCATCTTAAGACATTACTTAAGACGGTTTTGAAATAAGAATGGACTATGAATACTGTTCTATAATCTCATCTACGAACGAAACAATTTTGTGGCTTGAAAGTTTTCAATTATAGGTCTAAATTTCTTCCTGTGATGTCTAATAGTTTAAATAGATTGATCAGTCTTACTTCATATCCAAATTTCGGATGCTTTTAAATATTATAGATTTCTTAAGAATATAACCTTACAAAAAATGTGATAAACGAATTACCGCTCAGTAAACGAAATTGATCGAAAGGATTGAAATTGATCGAAATGGATAGATTTTTAGAAATATATACATTTGTAAACGTGAAAATGAATTGTTATTAATTCGAATGCATTTTTATTCATTTATACAAATTGTGGATATGAAGCACATTTCTATGCTTTTCAATCTAAAAATATCAACTTTTTTCCGTGTCTTGTGAAACTTATCAATTTAAAATTTTGATTAGGAAATGCAGTTTTCAATCAAATTAAATCCAGTTGAATCCAATTAAATCCAATTTAATCTAATTGAATCCGAAAGAAAGTTTTTGTTAAACATATACATTTGTAATAGATAAAATTTTAATTAATTTTAATCCATTCTTTTTTACTGAACTTTATTATATATGTATAATAATTTTTTTGTTTGCAACATGTTTTTACAATATTATAGATAATAGGCATTTTTGAATAGGCACATGTGAAAGATGTTTTCAAACTGCATTTGCCATTGGTTGGAAATAAAACGAAATAACGTTAAACATATCACAAATTACTGCACACAAACTTTATAATGTTCATGGTAATAATTCTATTCCCTTGTCTATTAGTATTGATAATCTATATAGCACACTAACGTTGAATCAATATCTCAGAAACGTTGAATTGCAACATTGCGAACATTGCAACAACATTGTGAAATGTAGATTCAATGTTGAAGAGACGTTGTAGAAACGTCTAATGTCTGTTGAATTACAACGTTTGTGAGATATTTTTCGCATATTAATTCAGTTTTATTATTAAAATAAGTATTACTGATTAATATCTTATTCTAGAATACACACGACAAAATTATAATTGAAAAAAAAACCGCTTTTCCTTTATTTGGGAATTAACTTTCTTATTCTTCCCTAAGTGGTCACTCATCTAATCTTGTATTCCAACGGTGCTGAACATCTGCATTTGTACGGAAAATGCTACTTCGATGATCCACAAACACTAAATGTTAGTGGATGTATAATAACTGTGATATATAAATATGTAGAAAAACTACGAATGGATGTCATGCATGGGACTGGTTAAACACAAACAATACGCACGAGTATTTTGCATGCGCAGCCGATTCCTGCATAAATA
Organism: Acromyrmex echinatior; assembly: GCF_000204515.1. Next base: position 184,643 of record NW_011626963.1, read on the forward strand.
TATCATTCAGACATAGTTTCGTTAAAAGATCAATTTAAGTGATTTGAAGGAATATAAAAATGGCCAAAAATTGGGCCTAAATGGACTTTAAAATCTATGCAGTCATTTTGATAGTTCGGTACATTCATGGAAAAATATTTAATTATCCAGGAAAGCTTGAGAAAACCTTCCAAAAATAATAAAATATATAATTTAAACTCTGCAAAAAAAAACTCATTTTGTTTTTAAATGATGATAGATTTTAAAATTAATGGTATGTTTACATTCCAACACAAGTTGGATCATGAAATACTACTGAAATATAAGAATACTACTAGGAAGATTTACAAATATGTGTGCGTGTGCGTGTGTGCATGTTTGTAGAGTAAGTAGTCAAACAATGACCCATGTAAATTTCAGAGGCTTATATCTCTCAATTATTGAATTGAAGATCTGAATTTTGGTATACAGTTTATGAATTTAGTCGATTACTGTGAACAATAACTCTTATTATTTAAAGTTATTTCTTAAGTTTAGTCACAATTTCGATTATTTAAAAAAATGGGAAAAGGTACAAGGGATATGTACACAATGAACCATGTTATTTTTTAATAATGAACTACATGTTTTATACTGCGAATTATTGGGATTATTTTAGTTTTATGTTATATTTTTAAATGTTTATAAAATAGATAATTATAAAATGATCAGGATTCACGACTGATCACCGCGTTTTTCTTTTATTTTGAATGAAACTCAAATGAGTATTTTTATTGAGATTTTAGGTAAGGGGAGGGGTCGTATTCTAAATAATTATTACAGTGAATTACTATTTTAAAGATTATCGTAAAAAACGTTATGTGATACATACAATATATTATATTGTAGTTCATTGTTCACTACATCAAAATGATTCATTGTAGATCACCTAATCTTTTCCACAATAATCTCCAAAATAATGTGATAAAATAACACAACAGAAGAAAGTTGCTTATAGAATAATAAAGCCAAATGTGCACACAAAAATATTGCACAATGAAAAAAATGATAAGTATAACATCAAAAACAAAAAAATGTGTAAAACTTACGAAAAAAACTTACTTTGTAATGTAGAATTCTTAAAATATGATAATATTACATGACTGTCTTTGGCGTGATCTGCCAATCGATTGGGGAGGCAAGGAAGGGTTCAAACAGTGTTGCCAACTCGGATTGTCGAAATCCCACTAGATGACTCTTTATTTCCTATTAAAAATCACTAAGACCTTGTGCGCAATTTTCTCACTAGAAATCATTGACCAGCGACTTTTTCACTGAACAATCACCAAACTCAAAATTTGCAGACTTATTTTTTCTTTTCAACCGATTGAAATTTGTCTTACGGATAAAGGCCATGACACATAAAAAAACTTAAAACGTAATGGCCGCACAGACTCTTACATAACGCATAATGCATAGTACATAAGGGAATCAACCAGTCGAAGTTCTTCTTTTTCATGAAATGGGAGGAAAGGGAAGATTCTGATTAGTTGATTCGCTTATGCACTATGCGTTATGCGTTATACATAATGCATAAAAGAATCAACTAATTAAAGTTCTTCTTTTCCGTGAAGTGGAAGGAAAGGAAGGATTTAGATTAGTTGATTCTCTTATGCGTTATGCGTTATGCAAAGGTCTGTGTCGCGGCCTTAATGGGCCTTCTACAATAAGTCATTAATCATAAATCAGAAGCTAAAAATTGGCCAATCACAGTCATCAATTTTTAGCTTCTGACTTTTAATTTATAACTAATGGCTTATTGTAGACTTATTGTAGAAGGTTCATAAGTTTTACTGCTTGATAGCATTTTTCATTGACAGAACTAGTACGCACTCAGTGCACCTTAAAGCCGTTGTACACAAATTAACATAAAAAAAGATGTACATTTAATAAAAATATAGAAACGAATTAAACCGCGAAATATTCAATATTTTATTGTGCTATTTTAAAATACATATTGAACATTTAATCAATTGAGATATTTCACTTTTACATTTTGATTAAAATAGTGTACAACAGCTTTAATGTGCACCAGTTCTGCCAATTAAAAACGATATAAGTTTTATTATCATCTATCAATAGATGATATCTCGTTTTTGGATTATATATTATTACGTTGGATTATATATTATTATACAGAATCGACAATCTGGGTAAATCCTCTTTGTCCTGTGCCGACATAAAGCTCATTCTACATTACTCGGAATCGGAAGGCCCCTCATTCGCTACTCATTTCTTCGTTTGATACTCGGATCAAATTCAACAATTGGATCAAAGCAAACAATCAAACAATAATTGATATATTCCAAAATTCAGAATAAGCTAACTTGTAAACAATTAAACGCTTTAAAAATTGGATTACTCAAGTACATTTTTTTTTAATCTATCTTTTGATTTATCTTCGAGACAATATTATTGCTACATGTAGATTTTTTTATACAGCTTCACAATGTTGAATGAAATATAAGTATCAGGCAGTGATACGAAGGCTTACTGCAAATTCCGCAAATGCGTTGATCTCATTAATCACAATGAATCTAGCGGAAAAAACTGCTAAATTGATTATACTGACAACGTATAAATCTGCGTGTATATTCGATTCTGCCTTTTTGCTAATTGAGGAAATATTACTTCCTGAATTCCAAATACTTTCGATATTTCTTTCCATGAATAAAGATTCAAAAAATATTAAATACGCTCAAAAATTCAGAAAAGTCTGGCTCGCAAACAGACATTTAAAAGAATGGATTGTTCAGGTAAATATATATATATATATATATATATATATAGCGTTTTCGCACCGATCAGGTTTGCATTAACCCAGGTTGAATTAATGACGTGCTCTCTTATTGATAAGGCATGTAACGTCAATCAATAGTAAAGCATTTTTCAACCCAGGTTGACGCAAACCCGGTCAGACTGAAAACGCTAATAGTCTGTGATCTAGGTAATTCGACAAAGTCTTCTTTGGAGAAAATATTGTTATATATGTTACATGGTCTAATAATAAAAAAATATACTTTAACAACGAGTTGCTCAAAGATGTCAGAAACAGTAAATATAGTTTTTTATTGGACAAATCGAACGACATATCTGTGAACAAACTGCAGGGTATTGTTATAATACCTATAGCAACAAACATGGAAAAACCATCTCGAGTTTTTTTAACACTGACCAAACTGGAAACGCGTAATGCCGATGGTATTGTTAACACTCTAAACAAAACTCTCAAGGAGATGAAATTGGAATTATAAAACTTGATAACTATTGGAACAGACAATACTTCAGTTATGATAAACAACGGAATAAACAACGGTGTTTATGCAAAATTGAAAACAGAAGTTCTATTGATGATTTTGATTAGGTGTCTGCCATTCGTTACAACTCTCTTGTCACATGCTTTGACCGATACTCTTCCGCGAAATAGTTTTTAATTCATGAAACCTATAATTAGTTTTTAAAATCCTCTGTTTGTCAAATAAGACACATTCGCTTTACGAGACGATCAACTGTAGTGAATGCTTTTTACAAATATTATAAGTTTCCGACACAAGACATGGCTATCTATAGAAGCAGCTGTAAATAGAATATTGAACCAATGGCTCGAGTTAAAAACTCATTTTAATATAACGAGACTTTCGGAGAAATGCTATAGTGCAGAGATTCTATACAATATGTATTGCGATTAAACAAATATGTTATACTTATTTCTGAAACCAATTTTGTCTGAAATACAAGGCGTGAACAAAGCATTCCAAAGCGAGAAAAATGATCACCTAAAACTTTTGATCTTATATTTGTACAAGAAATTTCGAGAAGACTCGTATTGCCATGTAAAATACATCCTTTATTGAATTCCATCGAAGAATATCTCGATCTTAAGCCGTACTTGGAACATTCAAAAATTGAGAAAAAAATTGAGAAAAAAATTGAGCAGCTTACAAAGGACGGAAAAATCAACATTTGACGAGCAATGGATCCGCGAACATTTAATTTACAAAATTAGATACTATTTCAATTAATTTTGTTTGTTAAGGTAAGATTTAGTGATTATGCCAGTTTCATCACAGATTCATTTGATGATCTGATTCAGTTTATGATGCCCGTTTATGCGAGTTTTTACTATGGCAAATTATTGAAGATCATTGCAAGTAAAAGTCATAATTGATATTGTGCCGGAGCCATTGCTGCATTCTCTGCGCAAAAGTACACGAGCGAAACATCATAACCTCAAAGCCATGATCATAGTCGCAAGTTTCGTCTCGTCGGAAGATTGTGTCTTTATGATCGATCAACTGGAAGACAGCGTGACTTATCACTTGCCTCGTAGCCAATAGATTTATCGCTTTTTATTATAGTTATGACTAAAACTTTTACGTACAATGGCTTTAGCAAAAACAAAGCAAAAACGAGCATATCTCTATAGGACCTTCTTAGTTTATCGATCCCCTACACGCTCCCAAAGTTTTGACATTTAAATTTCAGTATACTCTATATACAAACGGGATCGACTCTTTTTCACTTTTTTTTTAGAAATATCTCACTTTTTCTCACTTTTCTATAAAAAAATTCACTTTTCTTATTTTTTTGTGTAGGTGTACATTATAAATTCATAAATTTAGGAACACTTGCAATTGTCTCGCATTTTACAAAAATTTAAATATCTCAGTGAAAAAAAATTATAGAGTAATTTAAAAAAATGCAATGTAAAAACAAAAAATAAAGCTTCAAAATTACGTTTGAATTTTATATGTACATTTTTTCCTGAATTATATTATATAAAATTGATTTCAATATTTTTTGTTATTTATTGAAGTATTGTACCTGGATGGAACTTCGTCGAATAAAATTTAACAAGTATTTTAAGGTAGACTTTTTAAGTTTTAAAATGAAAAAAATTGATGTGATCTTTCGCATAGATATTGTATTTTTTATTCTTTAAAATTTTTTTGGTAAAAACTTACTTTTTCTAAAATGATTTTTAATTTTAACACTAAAAGTTTATGGAAAAAAATAAAAAATGGAAAATGTTTATTATAATATGATTGATTCATAATTTTTCCAAATTTTTACAAAACTATTTTGAACGTTAATTTTATAAAAATTGTTAACGATCGAGAAAAAATTTTAAGTTTCCTGAGTAGGAAACTCACTATAGCCATATTGAGTTCAGCCATATTGAATTGTGACGTCATAAACGAGAAATAACACGTTGATTTTTCTTGCATATCATTTGTAAATAAAAAGAATTTGGATGAAACGAAATGATGAGATCGCTTTAAAACATTTGTAAAAATGGACGAAGACACTCTCTTTATTTCTTTTGATGATTAGTAAAAAGTCGAAAAAGACTACTCGTGTAGTGAAAATAGGCTACACATGCGCATTGAGTATTTGTAAAAACTAATAAACACACTTTACGTGCCTTTTACAACTATTTACTGACTGCCAAGGAAGATAAGGATAGCTTTCGTCCATTTTTACAAGTGTGTTAAAACGATCTTATCATTTCATTTTATCTAAATTCTCTTCAATGGCATGCAAGAAAAATCAACATATTGCTTACACATTTTTCATTTATGACATCGCGATTCAATATGGCTCGAGGTCTCAGGAGTCTTAAAGCTCTATTTTTCGTCTTTTATGTATTTTTGAAAACTTCTTTACAATTTTTTTTTACCGAGATATTTAAGTTTCTATGCATTGTAAGAAAATTGCAAATATTTCTGAATTTATGGACAGTAGTGTTAATATCAACACTAAAGTTAAAGAAGAAAATAAAAAAGGATGTAGCAGATGTAAGAGTCCCTATAATTTAGACTTAACGTACATACGTCGATTGTTAGACTTTTATTCTGAAAGAAAAGTTTTTATCCCTTATCCTTACTATTGCGATAATCAAATTATTTTTTATCGTAATTTTTTCTTTTTTTTCTAATCCATGAAAAATTATTAAAATGTTAGTGATGTTTCAGTCATAAAGAAACATTTTTTAAAATTCAATAAGTTTATAATTGTCAAATGAAAATCAATTAACTAACTTCGTTTTTTTATGTGACAATATTTTTCCAACATTATTCACCTCAAATTATTTGGAAGTATCCTGTTAAGCGTACAGTGCAATAGCACATATCCATTCATATCGGTCGATGCTTAATAACTTTTCACTGTTTTGTGAATGAAAATATTTTATTTCAAATTGGCCAATTAGCGATGTGCACTATCGGAACCTATCAAATTATTTTAGATTTTTAATAAATAAGCATCAATGAAAACAAATTGAAAATATGAAATTTTCTCAAGTTTTGGTGCAGAAGTGTAATTTCATTATTTACACTTTTTATATTTGGCAGTTATAAACTTCTAATTTTTTAAAAATTAGAATTTTTATTTTATTGTATAAATCTGTAAAAATATCAGGAATGTTTTCCGCTCTTTTTTTAATACTAATTTTTAGTACCAGAACACTGATCTTCATAATTTTTCATAGATTAGAGAGAAATTTGTTTTATTGCTGCTACAGTAAGGATAGGGAGTGAGAATTTTTCTTTCATAATGACTTAACAATCGATGTATGTCAAGTATAATTTTATACAAGAGCAGTTTTCATTTACACATCCTATTAAACACACACTATTGGTTTTATTTAATTTTTATAAAATTTAATTTTTTTAGAAGATATATTGAAAAAATTCCAAATCCTTAAGAAACATTTATTTTTTAATCTTAAGAAGGTTCATCTTTTTTTACCGACTATTTTTTTCACTATTTTTTCACTTATTTCGAGAATAAAACTTTTCTAACTATTATGTGTATACTGTATGTATACACACGCGCGCGCACGCACGCGCGCACGCACGCACGCGCGCACGCACGCACGCGCGCACGCACGCACGCGCGCACGCACGCACGCGCGCACGCACAATATTATGCATATTTAACTTAAAATTTAGTTCATAAAACTTACAAGAGTTATTAAAATTACTAATTTGTAACATTATTTATGTTTTATTAGTTAATTACTTACCAAAATTTAAAAAAAGTATCTTTTTTTGAAGAGTATAAGAGTAATGAAAAATTACTGGTAGAAGTCCAAAAATA
>NW_011626963.1:194597-312880 GCF_000204515.1 Acromyrmex echinatior
GTGTCTCGCGAACAGACATATAAAAGAGTGGATTGTTCAGGTATATATATATATATATATATATATATATATATATAGCGTTTTCGCACCGATCAGGTTTGCATTAACCCAGGTTGAATTAATGACGTGCTCTCTTATTGATAAGGCATGTAACGTCAATCAATAGTAAAGCATTTTTCAACCCAGGTTGACGCAAACCCGGTCAGACTGAAAACGCTAATAGTCTGTGATCTAGGTAATTCGACAAAGTCTTCTTTGGAGAAAATATTGTTATATATGTTACATGGTCTAATAATAAAAAAATATACTTTAACAACGAGTTGCTCAAAGATGTCAGAAACAGTAAATATAGTTTTTTATTGGACAAATCGAACGACATATCTGTGAACAAACTGCAGGGTATTGTTATAATACCTATAGCAACAAACATGGAAAAACCATCTCGAGTTTTTTTAACACTGACCAAACTGGAAACGCGTAATGCCGATGGTATTGTTAACACTCTAAACAAAACTCTCAAGGAGATGAAATTGGAATTATAAAACTTGATAACTATTGGAACAGACAATACTTCAGTTATGATAAACAACGGAATAAACAACGGTGTTTATGCAAAATTGAAAACAGAAGTTCTATTGATGATTTTGATTAGGTGTCTGCCATTCGTTACAACTCTCTTGTCACATGCTTTGACCGATACTCTTCCGCGAAATAGTTTTTAATTCATGAAACCTATAATTAGTTTTTAAAATCCTCTGTTTGTCAAATAAGACACATTCGCTTTACGAGACGATCAACTGTAGTGAATGCTTTTTACAAATATTATAAGTTTCCGACACAAGACATGGCTATCTATAGAAGCAGCTGTAAATAGAATATTGAACCAATGGCTCGAGTTAAAAACTCATTTTAATATAACGAGACTTTCGGAGAAATGCTATAGTGCAGAGATTCTATACAATATGTATTGCGATTAAACAAATATGTTATACTTATTTCTGAAACCAATTTTGTCTGAAATACAAGGCGTGAACAAAGCATTCCAAAGCGAGAAAAATGATCACCTAAAACTTTTGATCTTATATTTGTACAAGAAATTTCGAGAAGACTCGTATTGCCATGTAAAATACATCCTTTATTGAATTCCATCGAAGAATATCTCGATCTTAAGCCGTACTTGGAACATTCAAAAATTGAGAAAAAAATTGAGAAAAAAATTGAGCAGCTTACAAAGGACGGAAAAATCAACATTTGACGAGCAATGGATCCGCGAACATTTAATTTACAAAATTAGATACTATTTCAATTAATTTTGTTTGTTAAGGTAAGATTTAGTGATTATGCCAGTTTCATCACAGATTCATTTGATGATCTGATTCAGTTTATGATGCCCGTTTATGCGAGTTTTTACTATGGCAAATTATTGAAGATCATTGCAAGTAAAAGTCATAATTGATATTGTGCCGGAGCCATTGCTGCATTCTCTGCGCAAAAGTACACGAGCGAAACATCATAACCTCAAAGCCATGATCATAGTCGCAAGTTTCGTCTCGTCGGAAGATTGTGTCTTTATGATCGATCAACTGGAAGACAGCGTGACTTATCACTTGCCTCGTAGCCAATAGATTTATCGCTTTTTATTATAGTTATGACTAAAACTTTTACGTACAATGGCTTTAGCAAAAACAAAGCAAAAACGAGCATATCTCTATAGGACCTTCTTAGTTTATCGATCCCCTACACGCTCCCAAAGTTTTGACATTTAAATTTCAGTATACTCTATATACAAACGGGATCGACTCTTTTTCACTTTTTTTTTAGAAATATCTCACTTTTTCTCACTTTTCTATAAAAAAATTCACTTTTCTTATTTTTTTGTGTAGGTGTACATTATAAATTCATAAATTTAGGAACACTTGCAATTGTCTCGCATTTTACAAAAATTTAAATATCTCAGTGAAAAAAAATTATAGAGTAATTTAAAAAAATGCAATGTAAAAACAAAAAATAAAGCTTCAAAATTACGTTTGAATTTTATATGTACATTTTTTCCTGAATTATATTATATAAAATTGATTTCAATATTTTTTGTTATTTATTGAAGTATTGTACCTGGATGGAACTTCGTCGAATAAAATTTAACAAGTATTTTAAGGTAGACTTTTTAAGTTTTAAAATGAAAAAAATTGATGTGATCTTTCGCATAGATATTGTATTTTTTATTCTTTAAAATTTTTTTGGTAAAAACTTACTTTTTCTAAAATGATTTTTAATTTTAACACTAAAAGTTTATGGAAAAAAATAAAAAATGGAAAATGTTTATTATAATATGATTGATTCATAATTTTTCCAAATTTTTACAAAACTATTTTGAACGTTAATTTTATAAAAATTGTTAACGATCGAGAAAAAATTTTAAGTTTCCTGAGTAGGAAACTCACTATAGCCATATTGAGTTCAGCCATATTGAATTGTGACGTCATAAACGAGAAATAACACGTTGATTTTTCTTGCATATCATTTGTAAATAAAAAGAATTTGGATGAAACGAAATGTTGAGATCGCTTTAAAACATTTGTAAAAATGGACGAAGACACTCTCTTTATTTCTTTTGATGATTAGTAAAAAGTCGAAAAAGACTACTCGTGTAGTGAAAATAGGCTACACATGCGCATTGAGTATTTGTAAAAACTAATAAACACACTTTACGTGCCTTTTACAACTATTTACTGACTGCCAAGGAAGATAAGGATAGCTTTCGTCCATTTTTACAAGTGTGTTAAAACGATCTTATCATTTCATTTTATCTAAATTCTCTTCAATGGCATGCAAGAAAAATCAACATATTGCTTACACATTTTTCATTTATGACATCGCGATTCAATATGGCTCGAGGTCTCAGGAGTCTTAAAGCTCTATTTTTCGTCTTTTATGTATTTTTGAAAACTTCTTTACAATTTTTTTTTACCGAGATATTTAAGTTTCTATGCATTGTAAGAAAATTGCAAATATTTCTGAATTTATGGACAGTAGTGTTAATATCAACACTAAAGTTAAAGAAGAAAATAAAAAAGGATGTAGCAGATGTAAGAGTCCCTATAATTTAGACTTAACGTACATACGTCGATTGTTAGACTTTTATTCTGAAAGAAAAGTTTTTATCCCTTATCCTTACTATTGCGATAATCAAATTATTTTTTATCGTAATTTTTTCTTTTTTTTCTAATCCATGAAAAATTATTAAAATGTTAGTGATGTTTCAGTCATAAAGAAACATTTTTTAAAATTCAATAAGTTTATAATTGTCAAATGAAAATCAATTAACTAACTTCGTTTTTTTATGTGACAATATTTTTCCAACATTATTCACCTCAAATTATTTGGAAGTATCCTGTTAAGCGTACAGTGCAATAGCACATATCCATTCATATCGGTCGATGCTTAATAACTTTTCACTGTTTTGTGAATGAAAATATTTTATTTCAAATTGGCCAATTAGCGATGTGCACTATCGGAACCTATCAAATTATTTTAGATTTTTAATAAATAAGCATCAATGAAAACAAATTGAAAATATGAAATTTTCTCAAGTTTTGGTGCAGAAGTGTAATTTCATTATTTACACTTTTTATATTTGGCAGTTATAAACTTCTAATTTTTTAAAAATTAGAATTTTTATTTTATTGTATAAATCTGTAAAAATATCAGGAATGTTTTCCGCTCTTTTTTTAATACTAATTTTTAGTACCAGAACACTGATCTTCATAATTTTTCATAGATTAGAGAGAAATTTGTTTTATTGCTGCTACAGTAAGGATAGGGAGTGAGAATTTTTCTTTCATAATGACTTAACAATCGATGTATGTCAAGTATAATTTTATACAAGAGCAGTTTTCATTTACACATCCTATTAAACACACACTATTGGTTTTATTTAATTTTTATAAAATTTAATTTTTTTAGAAGATATATTGAAAAAATTCCAAATCCTTAAGAAACATTTATTTTTTAATCTTAAGAAGGTTCATCTTTTTTTACCGACTATTTTTTTCACTATTTTTTCACTTATTTCGAGAATAAAACTTTTCTAACTATTATGTGTATACTGTATGTATACACACGCGCGCGCACGCACGCGCGCACGCACGCACGCGCGCACGCACGCACTCTCTCTGAGAGAGAGAGCCCGATTAATGTGAAAAAATGACACAATTTGAACATTTGGGACCTTGGCTAAAATCAATCTTGAACTCGAAATTTGGAAATTCATTTATTCACATTAATCGGGCTATATTTTTTAAGGCATAGTGTTAAATGAACTATTGCATTCAGCGACTAAAAAAATAACAGTACCACATTTAAAATCCGGATTAAGCCAAATTTAAAACATTTGTATTAAGGAAAATCGAAACTTTGATTTAAAAATCGTTCTAACGACCTCTAAATTTTAATATGTTTTGATAAAAATTTAGAAGTGTTCTTTTGGCATGAAATGGAAGCTTTTGAGCTAAGTGGCCGATGGATTAAAAAAAATTTTTTTCTTTGACAGTCTAGTGTGCGCCCGCGCACGCGTGTGTATGTGTATGTATGTATAATAATTCACATTAAATTATTTAAGCATTAAACATCCAGTTTCGACATTATAGATATTATAGATGTTTTATAATATAATTTCTAGTAAAAATTTTAATCTTTCTCCTCCCGAATTTTAAGATAAGTTTTAGTCTCGGGTAATAAGAATGACTAGTGTACAAAAGAGTGTCATAACTGAAGAGCGCCATGAACTACTAGGGCGGTAAGAGCTACGTATTTGAAGATAAAGAATGGGAGAAATGAAATTTTGTTCAAAACTGGTTTTTGGGTCTTATGATATGATGTCTGCTACGATCGAAGAAAATAGGGAACCCATAGAGATACTAAAATTATTGTTTATAAATTTTATTTATTGAAAGAGGAAAAGGTGAAGTTTAAAATTAAATTGACCCATTGAAAAAAAAATTTGGTTGCTGTAACAATATAGATAGTAAAATATGGCATATCATTTGTATATGGCTGTAGCAATCAATCTTTTTTTTTCAGTCGCTTTCATAAATTTCGACTTCAACAAGCAAGTGTTTTTTTCAATGAAAATTTATGTGTTATTAATCCTATGTGTTATTAATCCTAGAAATGGCTAAAATATGTTAAATAGTCGTCTAAACGACGTCTAACGAGATTAGTTGGAAATTGTCTGGACTTGCATTAAAAATTTTTGTTATAATATCAAAATTAATTTGAACAAAACTATCTGAAACAAATAAAGTAGGAATGATGATTTTGTGTAAAATAGAAATATGGAGATTATGTAAAGGACTTCCAGAAGACACAGAAGAATCAAACAGAAAATATAGGCTTAATTTTAGGTAGCCTATAAGCTCTCGAAGTAGCGTTTGAATTGAGAAAGAAATAAGTAGTGCTAGAAACATAGTCGTGATGCTTTCATTCTTTAACAATTGTTTAAGGTCAGTAATAATCTTATTAGCCGGATTTCGCTTAATTATTGTATTATCGAACGATCATTCCTTTTAAAAGTTAATAAAACGCTGTGCTAACTTTACAGATGCAATACAGACCTGGAAATAATTTTATTGGATTATCAAACTGATTATGTAGAACAATTAAACATTGATGACAAACTAAATTTTATTAAAAATTTTTTATTAGTTTTGTTTTATTTCACAAAAATTTTTTGTAGGAGTTATACATATAGTAGTTCACCCGAAAAGCAGGATATTTTTACTATATTTATATTTTAAAAAGTTAGATAAATAGTGTTTTTTTTTGTTAAAAACATATATTTAATAATAAAATTATGATTTAAAATTGTAATAGAAGTATATAAATTGAAATAATAAATAATAATGACGTCTTAAATAATATAATTATTGTGATCCGTATACGCCCGCATGTTGGTTAATATTTTAGCTACAGTAATTAACAAATATGTATTTTTTAAACTACATTTGACATTTTTAGTGCTTTATTTTTAGAGATTTCCAAAATTTTATTTTTTACATAGCTGAAAACATCTAAAATGGAAAATTTTTTAACAAATTAAAAACATTTCGATTTTTTTTTGTTATAATTTAAGAGAAAAATGAAAAGTAGAGAAGCTTCCATGAACCGCGAGCCGGGGAATACTATTAAAAATGGGTATTTTAAAACTTTAGATTGATCGGATAAGCCGTGTTTGAGTCGTGCTGTTTTAAAAAATAATGTTTTAATGTTTTTTAGAACGTAAATTTTGTAATTTTTATAGATTTTTTAGAATACTTATAAAACTATGAGAAAGTTTAGAATACTTATAAAAATTATATCAATTTCTTTTGTATGATTTTAAATGAGTAAAAAAATCACATATAAATTATTGAAAAAAAATTTTTTTAATAGGCTTTTCATAACTTACAAAATTTATATTCTTTTATTTTTAAAGAAAAAGTAATAAAATAAAATTTCTCTATAATAATAAACAGAATATCATAATCTGAGGAGTCATATGACTTTAAACATTTCGGAAGATAAAAAAATTATCTTCCGAAATGTTTAAAGTCATATGACTCCTCAGATTATGATATTCTGTTTATTATTATAGAGAAATTTTATTTTATTACTTTTTCTTTAAAAATAAAAGAATATAAATTTTGTAAGTTATGAAAAGCCTATTAAAAAAATTTTTTTTCAATAATTTATATGTGATTTAAAGAGAATAGTTCTTCATCTTTTTTTGTCGTGATTTTTTTGTACGTGTACGAAGGAGTTTCTTAAGAAGATAATATAATAAAAATATATAATTTATTTTTAATTTGCATAAAAAATATACACATTTTGTTCAGAAATTTGTATGAGTACATTTTTATGGAAAATGAAGCTTTTAGAAAAAATCTTTTTAACATTTAAATGAACTCCTGTTAGAAAAAATATATTTGTGAATACGTATTTTTTAAGAACTCCTGCACGCAAATCTAATTTTTTCTTTCATTTGTACGAGATCACGTCTATGTTTTTTCACTTCCTCTTTTCACACGCTCGCTTAACTACAGTCTAGAAGGAAACGAAGCAGTGCTCACTGGCCCGTTTTAGCTTTCGTCTCTGAGCTGAAAACAGCGCAGTGCGGTGGGAGAAATAGAGAGGGAAACACTCGCTATTTGTTAGGTAAGACAAGAGAACAAGGAGGACACGAGTAACTGTGTGTGTTCACTTGTATAGACATTCACCAAGAAAGCCAGAGTCAAGGCCGCTCACTGCTACGCCGTGACAGAGAAGTACTAACCAACATGGAAACCTTGCTAACGAATATTAAAACTCGCAACATTTCGCACGCTGTCCGTCTCGATTTAGCGTAAAAATGTACGTAATATTCAATCAAGGCTCAAAATTTACGTTCTTTTACTTTGTCATATTTATTGACTTGCTTTACATTTAATACAGAAACACAATTTATAATAGTAATGATAGATATAAATTAATGTAATATTGAATTCTTCGAAACAATAATACATACAAACTATATATTCGATTTGTTTATTATGTACACACACACCCCCATATATATATATATATATAAGTATGTATAGTATGTTATTTAATTTTATATTATTTTTTAGAATCATTAGCCAATATTTTCTTAACTAAAAAAAATCAAAAAATTGGCATTACTTATGATTCCTATAATTTCTAATCATGTATTTTATAACTTTGAATCTGTTTGCTAAACATTAAATTTAAATTAAATTAAAAATTATTATTTTCTTTTCTAAGATTTGTAAAAGATCGTGATATTTAAGATCATATTAAATACAAATTTAAATACTATATATGATATTATATATAAATTTAAAATATTGTTATTATTGTCACGAATCATGGCTATTTATTTAAAAATGAATGTCCGTTTTTGGGTCAATACATTTAAGTACTTTACCCGAAATAAGGTTATACGGTTTAATCGAAATATATTTAAGATATCGCTAGGATCATTTTTCTTAATCACTTCATAATTTGGATAATTAATTTCATGTTTACTTTTGGATAATTTATAATTTTGAATAGATTTATTATTACTATTATTAAGTAATAATAGAGAGAGAGAGAAAGACATCTGTATGGAAATACACGCCATCAAGATCTGCACTGATTAATATTATTTTTTTATCACGCTTCAACAACTGCGTTATACTCTCATCTGCCCGTTTTCCCAGGAATTTTATTATTGGAGAGTCATAGAGAAATTGTCAAAATTTTCGTTATTATTAAATAATATTAAATATTTGTAGTCTCAGTGCTGGTTGGAGTGCATCTCGTCTGGAAAAACATGGATGTACGGGCACATATATGCTTTCTGATGTAGAGGAAAGACCCCTATTATGAGATACCGAGTTCATTTTGAGTAAATGTTAGAAGCCCACAAGCAGAATTTAAAAAAATAATATGTCATTTTTGAAGGGAATTTAATAAGCTTTAAGAACGTTATATAAAATTTAATGCAAATTCCATTTTTTTTTAAATTAAAAAAGTATTGTAAAAAGTGAGCAAACCGCAAAGTCAAAAAATTGTGCTCCTAATATGAAATGCTCTGAGAAATCAATAGTAAAACGCAAAGTATATCAGTATTGCAATTAAAAAAACTTTATTTATTTTTTTAAAATACAAACAAACATAGCCAGCGTGCGCGAAAAATAAGCGATAGAGTATACTTAGAACTCGTCTTCAGGTAGTAGTTGGAATCAAGCATCGCAGAAATAGGCACTCGACATTCATTCCGGTTGCCTTTTTTATTATTGTACAATAATATTTATATTAACTTTAGCAACGATTTTCATTATAATATAGAAGCTTGAGTTATTTTTTTCATATTACAAATATCCTCATATTACGTATCTCATATTACGATTTCCACGCCTTATGATTTTACCATCAAATCTATGTAATTAAACAATTCAACATATCCCGTATTTTTATTAATACGACCTTACTCTATCACTGCATGAAGAATTTATTGCCAAATATTTATTTATTAAATAATAAACAAGGTTTAAATCATCTTAAAGAAACTTGAAGACATCCAAATTCTAAAATCTCGACAGGCATGATCTAATAATGAATTTTCTACTAAATAGTTTTCAATCTAAATTCATGGTGGAATCAATAGATAGTGTTTATTAGTTTAGCAGAAACACCGCTCCCTCATATTAGGCGCCTATCTCATAGTAGGGGACTTTCCTCTAATAATATTAGGTGTTGGAATTAATTCGTAGCGTTTTTTAATGAAAGAATGTTATTTATTTCACATGAGCATTAAAAAATACATTAATGAAAGTACTTCCCATCACTTGTAAAACGCTACGAATTAATTCCAACACCTAATATAAAAGGACTTTTCTTATTTTTGAACATATTTTCATGCAAATTCTATTATTTATTAAATTTTTCTTCTTATATTTCCATATCTTACATTTTACTCATTATTTACATTTTTTATTCAAATTGCAGATTAATTATATATATTGCAGATTATTTTCGACGTGCAAAACATAAATAATGCACAAATATTTTTATGTGCACGATTTATTATGAATTCATTCGCTATCATATAAATATCATTCGCTATATTTTTTGCTCACTTTATTGGGTCGGTCATTTTTAATTTGGACCGGAATCAAAATTACGCACACAAGCTTATAGCTCATTCAATTTCGAGCAAATAAAAAAAAACTTTAAAATTGATTAAAAATTAGAGCGTTGACCGAATTTTGTCCATATAAAAAGAACTTTTCCGCTCTTTTTGGCATCTGATATATACGCGCTACTTCATCATATGTTTACTATAGTTCCCTTGCGAATTTCAACATAATATTTTAGGAACATATTTTAAGATTTCAAGCATTATAAAAATGCAAAAAAAATCGATTTTTTTAATCCGTTACAGTAGTGTTCGTCATTCGGCTCTTTTAGACATTCAAAACTATAATAGTTTAATAATTTCTCAAACAAACACTTATCACTCGAAAATATGTTTGATTATTGTCGCACTCGACAGTTAAATATCGCAGAACCATCACTACGCTCTTTGTCAGCGACAGATTTCTAAATTTATAGGTTCAACTTGGGGTTAAAATATTTGATTGATAATAGTTAGATGATACAAAGATTAAAAGACGAATCAACCAATCAACAGTTTTTAAAAATTAATTTAATGAATTTTTAACTTTTCTAACAAGTATCATTAATTAATTCTTACTTCTATCAGATTTGTTCCTTTCAAGAGGACTTGATCCAAAACTTAACTGGTAACGGATTACTCAGATCATTCAGAGACTAAATAGCGTTTTCTAATGACTGATTTAGGACAGAGATCTTTTCGATTCAAAGATGAACGACGATTAATTATTTAGTCTTTATATATTTAAGTGGCAACAACCCCTCGCGCGAGCTTTTCATCACTTCCTACTTAGGAGTACAATGTAAAAAAAAGGTGGAGAAAGATTCTTATCTATGTAAAATCAAATCTAAAATTAATATTATGGTGACAACCCGTATTGATATACCATCGTTATCTTCCAACATAATATAAGTTGCTATTAAGTCTATTTATCGCTTTATCGTTTGAGATTCTCTGCAAATTGTTAATTATTAATAATTAAATTTCATATCTAATTATAAATTTGTTAACTTATAGATTATTAAAATTACGAATGAAGAAATATCTCCTACAGCATGAATATTGCAATATTATTTTGAAAGATTGCAATATTTCATAAAAATTTCATTGCTGCAATATTGTAGTAATATTTAGGGTTGTCACAGACCTGGAAAACCGGGAAATGTCAGGAAAATTGAAATTGGTTATGAAAAACCGGAAAAAGTCAGGGATAATAAAAGATACTAGAAAAAAACTATATAAAAATATAAAAGACTAATATAAAAAAGACTAGAATTTTGAACTTTGTTTACAATTCCTTAAACTGCTCTTATATTCCAAATAATTTTTATAATTTTTTAAATATCATATCTGACGTTTATAGTTAAATACGTTCAAAATTCGTGCACTTTAAATGATTGTAAAGAAATAATAAAAATTTATATTTTATTCAGTAGTTTTATTTGATCGCTCTTTTTCATCATAATTGCGTTCTTTTTTCCAATACTAATTAATTTTTTGTTTGGCTTGAATTTGCTCCCAAAACTTTATTATGCTACTTGCTAAGCTTCTTTTGCATTTTTAATAATATAAGCTAACTTTCTTACAATCCTTGTTTCTAAATGTTAAAATTTTTTACATATTTTATTATGTTAAAATTTTTACATATTTTATATTGGTCATGGAAATTTCCCATTTTTATCTAGAAAACCAGGAAAAGTTAGGGAATTTTAAAATTCATTTTCTGTGGCAACAGAATATTCCTATGTCCGCAAAAATAAAATATTGCATACATATTGCTATAACATGCAATATTTCGATAATTATTCTAGTTCTATTAATTGCAACATACAATATATTCTTATGTTTAGCATCATATTCTAAAATATATACGATAAAGTTATGATCAAAAAATATTCGGGGTCGCAGAAAGCACATCCAAGGCTATGTTCCGATTCCTACTCGAGTGCCATCCAGGTATTATTCCATCCTTTATTTACCGAACAAGAATGAGATTAAACCCGGAGAACATCCGGGTGGGAATCCGAACACGCCTCAAAAAAGATTGGGAATCCAGGAAGTCCAGGAGACTTACTAACTCCATTTGAGTACTCCTTATAGAATCCTCGGATGTTTTCTTCTTACGAAAAGCGTATCCCTCTAGTCTGCATTTATTTTTTGAATTGTAATAATATATTGCAATATTTTCTACAAAATATTAAAATTACAATATTTTGTAATATTGCAATATTTTTAATATTATAATTCAATTTAATAAAATATTATAATTCAATATTGCAACAATGTTGTTGCAATTTTTGTAATAATGCGTATTATTGAAATATTATTATTTTTATAATAAATTAGATAAGAAGCGAATGAGATAACGTATAACATGTTGAAAAACATAACTAAGCGGCCATCTCAAAGTGCGATGTTGTGTAGTGTATCTGCTGATCATTTGGTCCATGGTGTCGATGCCAGCTTTATATTTATTATAATGTAATAATGTGGGGCTTCTTCTTAGCATCATCGTTCACAGTCATGTGAGAATGCATCGTTGATATCAGAAATACTGCTTTATGCTTCTTCGATACGTAGGAGCACAGCATTACTTTTTCATGGAATCCAAACACAGTAGACTATACTTCTCTCGATTTATTCGCAGCCATCACACTTGGAATGTAAGGTTTACTTTTCTTCAAAGTATCAACTAAAGTTAACTTCCAAGAAAGCAAGTTTTTGACAAGAGGAACGTTGTAAAATAATTATCCATGGTAATATTTCTACCACTGCCTTGGTACGCGACTGCAAGTTTTTTTACTACTTTTTCTCCTTAGTTTTTTTTTCTCTCGAACGTTATCTGTTTTGCCTGTGTAAATGATGCCGTGTAAAGAATAGGCATCTTCAGCGTCGCAAATCCACCAAATTTTAATGTCATATTTGGCTTCGAAGGAATGTACTGCGTAAACTTTGTGCGACTGCGAAAAGGATAAAGTAGTTTATCGATCGTTAATCTTTTCGTTAATTTTTATTTTAATCGTTAATCATTAATCGTTAATTTTTATTTTAAAACCATCTTAAATAATGTCTTAAGATGCTAATACAGTCCTCAGATTGACTTATGACATCTTAAGACTATACTTAACAATCTTAAATGTAAGAATCGACTATGAATACCGATCTGTTTGTCGTGAAGTTGGTATTATACTTTCCTTATTTAACACTCTTTATATTTCTCTTTCTTAAGAAGATGAGAGGTGGATACCGAATGCGTAACAACATTGGTAAAGTTGAATGGGTACACAAGGGTTAAACTGCTTAACGTATAAAAAAGATCGAAATTCATTTATTGCAGACTCCAGGGAAGCCAAATTAAGTTCTCTGTCAAGAATACATTTTCCCATGCCAGTTACAAGGTTGTTACAAGGCCTGTTACAAGGATCCATTTTCCTATAAGAAAATACTTATTTTATTTTATTATTAAAGGCCGAAAACTGTGAGTTCTATCCAGCATTTGCTTATCTTTAATTTGTATATATCGTATTAATTAATCATCTAATGATAAAGATATGTTAAATTACAAGAAATATGAATAATATTTAATAATTAAAAAACAATATAGATAGGCTCTGGTACATAAATTTAAACATGTACTAACAAAATGAGCTATTAGAGCCGCAGTTGTTAAATGTGATTTTTTATGACTGGGATTGGTGAAGTATTTTTGCCAAACGTTTCAACCCTTACTATGGTCATCTTCAATATTTAATAAAAATATTATATATACAACATAGGCTGATACAGTCTTGCAGTATAACCAAGTGAACATTGTTCCTCTTTGCACGTGTAAAGAGGACGTACAGACTTACGATATATGAGAACGTGTAAATTTACAGATATGTGTGCATGGGCGTTGTATTTCTAGTTCAACAAACTCAAAGATACTTTGGCTCCACTACCATAGCATTATGTGGACAATGAACTAATTGATAATATCTATGTTGTGCTAAATCTCCAAGTTTGAAGATCCTTGTTATTAAGTGTGTAATTTAAAATAACAATAATAAGTAAATTTCAAGGAAAGTTCAGCGCGGAAGGGATTGCGCACAATTATTGATTCGAAAAAATTACTTCTTCACAAAAACTGATATCTTTTTTATTTTGTAATCTTAAACGTTTCAACTCCCTTTGGAGTTATCATCAGCAATGTTACAATTAAAATTCTTTGAAATCCAATCAAAAACGTTAAGTTGTCCGTCCAGGATAAGTCACTCAACAACTTATTGTTGCTTTAAATATAGAGAATCCGTTCTAATCATTATATTATGTAATTTAAATTAATTCTGTCAAGATCTTTTTCCGAAGTTTTTTTGTATACGTTAATATATTTCTTTACGTTACATGTTCTTACATGTTTTGATATTAATTTACATTTTACAATTATTTAGTAATATTATCCCAATATTGTAATGTTATATTTGTTTTAGTCAATTTTATAAAATCATTTAATAAGCCCATTGCATAGAAACCATAATAAGTTTTGATGAAAAAAAAAGAATTTTTGTTCAAAATTATTGGGATAACGCTTGTTGAGATAAAGGAAAGCCCCCTATTATGAGATAGGCGCCTAATATGAAATAGCAGCATGTCTGCTAAACTAATAAACGCTATCTATTGATTCCACCAAAAATTTATTGCTCTTGGATTGAAAACTATTCAGTGGAAAATTCATTATTAGGTCATGCCTGTAGTTGTTGTAAAAAATTTTAAATTTTGGGTGTCTTCAAGTTTCATTGAGATGAGCCTAACCTTTTTTATTGTTTAATAAATAAATATTTGGCAATAGTAATAGAATAAGATCGTACTAATAGAAAAATACGGGATATGTTGAATTGTTTAATTACAGAAGAAACGTTAGATAAGTTAGATTTGATAATCGTAAAACCGTAAGGCGTGGAAATCATAATATGAGATACCCAAGACATTTCTAATATGAAATAAATTATGCTCTTATAGTCATTATGAAAATTATTGCTAAAATATGCGTTATTATAATATATACAATAATAAAAAGAAATGAATATCGAGTGCCTGTTTTTGCGATGCTTGGTTCCAACTATCTAAAGACGAAGCCTGGATACAATGCATCGCATGCTCATTTTACGCATACATTATGTGTGTTCGTATTTTAAAAATATTAAATAAAATTGTTTAATTATAATAATGTATTTTGCATTTTATTATCGATTTCTCGACATCTCATATTAGCAGTATAATTTTTTGGCTTTGCGATCTGCTCACTTTTTATATTTCTTTAATTAAAAAAAAATAGAATTTGAATTAAATTTTACATAACATTATCTTAAAACTTATTAAATTCCCTTCAAAATGACCTATTATTTTTTAAAATTCTGCCCATAGACTTGTAGCATTTACCTAAAATGAATTCGGCATCTTATAATAGGGGCCTTTCCTCTATTATTTTTTATTAAATATATCTGCTGAAGATAACTACAGTAAGGGTCGAAACGTTTGGCAAGATTTGTTGATTGCTTCATCAATCCCAATCATCAAAATCGCATATATATTTAACAACTCTAATAACTTATTTTGTTAGTAAACGTTTGAATTTATGAATAATAATTAATTAAATAAATATTTACGAATCCAAAACACAATGAATATAGAAAAATATTTAAAATATGTAATAAATATATTATAAGGCAGGCCTGCAGCCGAGTTGCACATTTCGATCGATTTTGCCTATCGTCATCCCCACTCTTTTTGTTTCATAGCATTTAGATCAAGCGCTCGAACTCATAGGTGATATTAGCCGTAACTCATATAGAGCACTATAGGGCTATAGGACTTTGAAACATATGCCTCACATTCACTGTTTACAAATTTTTATTATTGTAATTATTATTATGATGTTAGAAACTCAATTTATTATGTTAAAAATGATTTTTGTAATATTATTTCATACTTCATTAACATATTCTATTTTGAAGTGTTACTTTTGAGTTTCTAATATAATAACAATAATAATAATAATAATAATAAAAATTTGTAAATAGTGAATGTGTAAACGCATATGTTTCAAAATTTAATATAAGGAATATTAACAGATACTAAAAGAATTAAAGAATATATTAATTAGGAGATGATAAGGGAAAAGTAGGAAGAATCAATTCGCAATGCTTCTTGAGCTTATTATGTTAAGAGATATAATTAGATTCCGATCGATTTAGTTAAAAATCGAAATTTTGATTAGGTTCCGTTTTGGATAAAATTCAAGAAGTTTCAACTACGTAGTTGGAACTATTTATTAAGATGTAAGTGAGCAAGTCACTTACAAATTGGCAGAAATACAGCAATCAATACGCTCAATAGGAAACGAAAAACGAAGCTCAGAAAAAAATTGAGTCTCAATGTTACTGAGCGAAAAACTTCGTTTTTCATTTCCCATTGAGTGTATTGATTGCTGCATTTCTGCCAATCTGCAAGTGACTTGCTCTCAATGGAGGATTTTTTGTTACTTCGCTGAGGATGACTCCAGTGAACCGAAATGTTCAAAATAAATGAAGATAATCATACCTGAGTATTATCTGCATCTAATTCTTCGCTCTTACATCAGCATTTGACTCTTATTAGCCTTACCTGAATTTTTATTTTATTATTTAAAATTTAACAATTACATTCGTCAAAATATTATTGAGTGGACTCAAAGTTACGAAATATTTATTACTTAGGACACTATTAATAAAAATGTAGCAACATTACATAATGGTTCAAAGAGAAACAGAAGTGATAATGTGGCCTTCCATAAAAATAGACTTAAAAAATTGATTTCATTTAGAAAATAGTATTTGATTAAAATTAACAAAAAGCTAGAATATTGTAGAATGTACATATACATGTATATACATACAATATACATATATTTTGCATATATAGGCAATTCAGTACTAAAAATTTATAGTATGTGTATCGTAAACTATAGATTAATGCTAGAATTACAATCATTAAGGAAATTATTTTGATATGAAAATCTAAAAAAAGAGGCCTTCTGAACACGCTTAGGAGGCCAAACACCATGATATTATTTAACTTTGTATAACTCGAAATGTTTATGCAGCCAAATAAAATGTTAAATAACAAACAACACATTCAAATATATATATATTCGAATGATAATGCTTAAGTTTAAAAAGAATGAGGAAATATGTATAATTAAATGCTAAATTAAATGTATCTTAAAAGCGTTTCAAAATTCTTGAAAGTAAAAATGCATTATAATAAGTGCTGACTATTATGTATTGGCATATTATTGTCATGGTATAATAGCTACTGAACAAATAATTCCATAAGTTAATTACTGAAATGTTACGAAGTTAAACAATATCATGGTGTTTGGCCTCCTAAGCGTGTTCAGAAGGCCTCTTTTTTTAGGCTTTTATATCAAAATAATTTCCTTAAACTGATTGTAATTTTAGCATTATAGTTTACGATACACATACTATAGATTTTTAGTACTGAATTTGTCACCCAATAGAGGAGATATTAAAAAGGGCGATATATATACTGATTATATATGATATATACAATGACCATAATATCACCTTCTCCTCTACAAATTAGAAAGTATTTTCTATCAGATGATTTAATTGATTGCAATTTTGCAATAATTAACTTTTCCATTAAGATAAACAAAAATGAACGTCTGACATAATGAATCCCAAAACTGACACAGTAAGCAATAACATCATATTCTCTCTTTCTTCCATAGGAGTCATCTATATGAAATATCTACCTACAACTTAATGTATATGAGAATTTCTAGAATCTTTTTGATATACATAAAACGTTATTTGTTAATTTATAATATATGTATATATATATATATATATATATATATATACTCTTATTGTTTATGTATGCATATTTTATGCTGTTCTGCAAAATACAAACATATAATGCAATAGTTTCTTCGAAGAGTTTTCTCGTAAATACAGAAATGTCTTTAACCCTAAATTCTGATAATTATTTGACACAATAACATAATATTATAAAAAGATTAAGTTATCTTATCTGTTTCACACATAGGTGTGTCAGTTTATATTACCTCCCAATTTTATATTTAAACCCTTATTGTGAGAAAGATAAAAAAGAAAAAAATTTAAATAAAAAAGAATTAGGAAATTACAAACATATAAAATGATGTGATATTATCATTAATATATAGTCATTATTTAAACTACGCAATTTGTAAAAGAAAATCATAAGAATTTTATTTTCACATTTATAGATTTTTTATGATTTTATATAGAAACAAATCACGAGTATATAATTTATAAATTTTTATTTCTTTAATTTATCTAAACAGATTATGTTATCAGTGTTTATAAAATGCAATGTTTAGTTTTCGAGAAATAAGAATGTTTCTTTAGAAGACTTATGTTCAGAATCGACGATATTTTTTCTATCTAAAACTTATTTAATATGAGATGTTTATTTTTCGCGTTTATTTTCCAAAAATTTTCTTAAAAGTATCTTTATTTTATGTTTCGAAATTATGTCATCTAATACTAAGTATTAAAATACTGTGCTCTTCAAAAGTGATACAACTATAAATATTAAGTTTTTCAGAAAAAGGAGAAAACTATCTTTCAACTTAACAAACAATTATTAATTAATTTTAGCTAAATAATTATTAACTAATTTTAATTAAATAATTGGCAAAAAGAATATTTTAGAAAATAAATGTATTCGTGACAAATAATGCGCCACCGACTCACATAGCGACATCGACGATACAGTTGCGCCATCTAGCAGTAGTTTATCACTACATTTTTATCTGCCATTTACTCTCTCATATTTGGTATTTCATGTGCTTTTGAATGCGGAATAAACGCCACGCGTAAGTTCATTTGCTGTTTTCTTTATCCGCCCATATTATCAGAAAGATAATGAAACGCCATTTTTGTCACTTTCATTTCGCAACCCTTAAAAAAATATTTTTGAATTGTGGCGATTTTATGATATCTTACAAAATTGTAACAAATTCAGAATAATTCATCAAAGTGACATAACATGAAATATCATTAACAATTTATTTACCTATATTTACCTAGATCAGCTGAAAAGACTAAATTCAAAATAAAACAATTCTTTTTCAAACTTTAATCATTAAAACTAAATATTCTCCGTAGAAAACTCTCTTTTTTTATTTGCAAAAAAACTCAAAATATATATATATACTCTTAATATATATATATATATATATATATATATACTCTCTAAATATATATATATATATATATATATATATATATTATATATACTCTTAGAAATAAGGTAGGAGTCGCATTGAGGGTATAGAATGAGTCAAAGGGAACAAAAAAAATCTGATATTATTTTGAGATATTCGCTGTAGTTTTCTAATTAAAAGAGGAAAAATATAAGACAATGGCGATGAAGCCGCGCCGCACGAATTCGTAGCACGGCCCATCACTCTCGGCTTCACTCTCGGTAAAACGCTACGAATTAATTCCAACACCTAATAATATCGCGCATTTTGTATTAACAAAATCCAACATGCAATTTGCATCCTCCTTCAGTTATAAATATTAAATTATAAACAAATGGAGATCGAGGTCAATGGATCATTATCATCTTCTGATTTAGTTAATAAATATAGTATATAATTTCGTTTCCGTCCGATCTTTTTTCGTTATATATTAAATCATAAACAAATAAATTATAAATAAAAATCAGTAACGAATAAACCGCTTTGTCATTATCATTTTGTAGTTTAGTTTTTGATCATTTCCCAATTTTTGCAATCGAGATATTAATTTCTAAAGCGCCGAATATCTGTCATCGATAGCTCGGCGCGCAAGGACTGCCTAGCAAGCCGCGCTGTGCATACCGCCGGAAACCTCAAACGTCACAACCATAATGGAAGGGATTGACATGGTATGCTCAATTTTGTAAACGTCTCTCTCTGATTTTTTGTCTTCTCGCTTGTTCGGTGACTGTTCGTCGTCTCAGTACAGTCAACTTTAGTTGTTATATTCGTCGCATGCACATCATTTAGGTTTAGTCTCTTTTTATCATGTACTATCCTAATACTACTAATGTTTGTTCGCGTCGGATGCTTCTATCCTAGCTTTCACTCACTTTAATGAGTTTGTTGGAGTGAATAGGAACTATAATAGGAATTAAAACACATTTTAAATATATATCTACTCAAAATAGCTATACATTTTTATACAATTTTTCATAGATATATATATGAATTCGGAAATATTGTAAGATTTGTATAAAAAAATTTGAAATATTTTCTAAACAGTTATAAAATGATACAGAAATTCTAAAAATTCAGAATTTTTTTATATGTGAATTATAAAATATCGTAGAGATGTAAAAGATTCGTATAATTTTCTATAATTGTATATATGTATATGGATATATTTTATATATTATTATATTGTGATGTCAATATATATACAATTATATATAAAATATTTTTTCCCGGATAAATGAACAAATCAATACATAAATAAATAAATAAGTATTATACATAAATTTGTACCAACAATATTTATATCCACTTAAAGTAACGTATAGCTCGGCGGAATCTTCAGGGCACTTATGGAATTATTCTGTTTTTCCTAGAAAACGCAATAGAAATCTAAGGAATAATTGAATAATTCCAATAGAAATCCATTTCGAATAATTTCGTACGCTAACAAACTCTTGAACTCACGTTTGACACTTGCTTGACAGTTTATGTTGCTCCACGCTTCGAAACGGAGAGAGAAAAAGATGCATTTCGGGATTTAACAAAGATGCATAGAAATCAGTCGTAGCAACATCTTCGCAATTGGCAGGACTGGGTTCTAGACGGTAGCTCGACAAAAGGAGCGTGGTTTGTCCAAATTGAGCATACCATCAATCCCTTTCATCATGGTCACAACTCGAATGGGCAGACATCTGATCGATGCCTCTAGCGCCAGACGCTGCAGCCGTACATTCTGTTGGTCGACGATGTTAATAACGATGTTAATTTCTTAAAATAATGATAAAATTTAGAGATTTAGAGATTTGCGTGTCGCAATGTCTCCGTTCGTAGGATACGTAGAAGAAAAATAAAAGCATTTCATTATATTATTACAATACGAATAGTAGCTATCGATTAAGCTTTATATAGAACTTCATTAATTCAGCCGTTATTGAGAACCATGTCTCCAGATCTGCCGCAAGTCGCCGCCTTGCATAAAAGAGCATCGCTCAAAATCGCCCGATGTTGCCCCGGCGTCGTCCAAAGTCGCCTGGAGTCGCCAGGCATCTCTCTTAAATCGCCCGGCATCACCCAGAGTTGTCCAGAGTCACCAGGAGTCGGCCGGCATTGTCCGAAGTCGCTCGATGTAGTTGTCGTCTGTGATCGTTGTAGTCGCTCGACGTCGTCATTGTTGTCATTGTCATTGTATCGTCGTCTGTTGTCTCTCTCTCTCACTCACTCACTTATTTACTCTGTCTCTGTTTATCTCATGTACATTGATAATTATTACATATGTATGTGCATTAATGTTCATTTATATTGTTAATTTTTATGTAATATTGTTTGAAAGAAGACATTGTGAAAGGCAGCTTAATGGACAAAACGCTTCACATGTATGTGTCTCACGTACGACTGGAAAAAATCTAAAATAATCCCTTTTCGGGACTCGACTTCCAAATCTTGATATTAGGTGCACACAGTTTATTCCGATTGATCTCAATCGAAAGATACTGATGACATTATACTATAATAAAAGTGTTTTCAGATTTTTCATTGTGGTTTTAGTTTTCTGAATAATTTTAATCTAAAGTTTATCAAAACTCCAGATAAAACTGTTGGTAGCATCGTGAATTTGATAAAGGCACAAACATATATAGTACCGGTAAAAATTAGATCACCTTTTGATTTTTTAAACATAATTTTTTTAAACGGTACAGATTTCTATCAAATTGTAATATGTTTTAATAATAGATATAGTTTACTGAAAATAATAACTTTTCATCAAATAATAAAAACAACTTGTGAAAAATTAATTTTATTTAAAATCTCTAAAATATATCAAATTTCATAATAAATTTTTAATTAACGAAAATAAATGTCTTCAAACGAACAAAAAATTCATAATTTAGATTGTACTCTAATATTTTGTAGCAAAACTCTTGGCATCGATTACAGCTTGCCAGCGTCTGGGCATGGAATCGATAAGTGCGTCAATTGTCGACTGAGAGATCTTCTTCCACTCTTCCTCCACTGGGCGAATTTTTCGGCCATATTTATAACTCGCTTACTAAATGTCTCTGGAGTTCATCCCACAACGGTTCGATGATATTTAGGTCGAGCGATTGGCTTGACCACTCTAGAAGAGTTACTCGATGCTGCCGAAACCACTCCCGCACTTTAGCCGTGCGATGCTTTGGATCATTGTCTTGCTGATATATAAAATCGCAACCAAGTACGCTTTGCGTACGGAAGCATCACATTCTCGAGGATGTCTATGTATACTTTTTGATTCATTGTGCCGTTGATCCTATGAAAGGGACCCTTTCCCTTTGCAGAGAAAGCACCTCACACCATGATTGAACCATCTCCGTGTTTCATTGTAGGAAATTGGTACTTGGAGTCGTGGTGCTTTTAGAACGACAAATTCGTGTTATTCCGTCAATACCAAATAACAAAAACTTACTTTTGTCGCTCCAGACGACAGAGGACCACTGTTGAGGTGTCCAATTAAAATGAGTTTTCGCCCATTCCACTCGCACCTTCCGGTTCTTGGCGGAAATAAATGGCTTCGTCATTCATGTAGTCCTGCGACCTGCAGACGATCACCAGAAATTAATATTTCTTTGGCAATATCTGATGCCGTGAAACGTGGATTGCTGCGGAACATACGGAGGATGTTGCGATCGATGACAGAAGAAGTACAACGCAGTCGCCCGGTTTTCTTCTTCTTGACATAACCTCCCTGAGCCTTCCAACGCTTCAGCAATTTGGTTACCGCCGATTTATAAATGCCAAACTGTTGTGCAAGCTCTTCGTGTGTTCGTCCTTGTTTGCGGCCTTCTATGATAGCATTCTGCTGTCGTTTGTCTATATCTCGAGCACCACAAGTTTTTGCCATAATGTGAAACACTAAATTTACTGCCAAAAT
The DNA here is from genome assembly GCF_000204515.1 of Acromyrmex echinatior. The sequence goes on from NW_011626963.1 coordinate 217,491, forward strand.
TAGGTTAAGACCGTAAGAACAATAGCGACATGAAAAACAAAGAAAGCACAAAAGTGCGATTTTGCCAAAATCAATAAAAAATTCAAAAATCATGGCATAACATTGTCAAATTTCATTACACTTCATGTACAAAGTGCATCTACCATCAAGTATCTACTGTAAAATTTTGAGTGTATTGGATACTCTTTGACGAAAGTTAGACTCAAAAACCAAAAGATGATATAATTTTTGCCGGTACTGTACGTAATGACATTCTCATGTCAAACGGTTAAGCAGCTCGTTTTGTTTTTGATTTTTATGCACTGGTCGCGACACTACCGCATTACTTGACTTTTCGATATTTTGATAAAAATTTAGAGGTTTTTTTTGCATGAAATGGAAGCTTTTGAGTCACCATAGCACAATTTCATCAAAGTCTAATCTTTATTTGCAATTTTTAATATTTTTCCATCAGTTTAGCTTGAAATTAACATTTGCAAATTAATTTCAAGCTAAATTAATGGGAAAATAAAAATTGCAATTAAAGATCAGATTTTGAAATTGAGCTACTTTTAATTTTCAACATGTTTTCATCAATTTAAAACCGTTTGCAAATAATTCAACATATCAAAAAATACAAGAAAACATGTATAAGAAAAGATCTTGTTTAGATCAAAATTCGGTAATTTTACCTTCCTTTAATTTCCATTTTTAGATATTAGATTTTCATTGATTTGTTCAAAAGTTACCAATTTTTGAACATATCACTAGCATATTTGCATTTGTTTTTATATATTTGCAAAAATAAAATATTTAAGTTGACTTTTGCACTTTCATGCACAACCAGACATGAATATTAGTTTTAACTGATTTCAACCACTACAAACATATGAAATTACTGCAGACAAAAATAGAGAAACTAATAGAGAGAATTTTATCTTGAATTAATTGGAACATTTAACGAACCCGTTCAGAGAACGATAAGATCGACCAATTATATACACGACCAAAATGTGAGCGAACCAAAAAATGTTTTAATTTAATAATTGATAATTAGAGATAATATACTAAAGAATATTTAAAATTTTATTGTAAATATACTGAAGATGACTTGATAGAATCGAACGTTTATGTGTATAAAGAATATATATATAAATGTCATAACGAATATTATAAACATTAATTTGGAACGATTGTTTTTCCACATCAAAATCCAGTGTAGGCTTTCATGTTCTTCGTACAAAAAAATTAAAATATTTAAACAAATGCTGGAGCAGAAATTGAACTTCGTGCGGATCTAATCATGAGATAAAAAAATTGTATCTTATCTAGTCGCTAGATAGTATTCTTCTAGCTAGCTACTATGCTAGAAATGTAACACTCACTTCTCTCAGTAGCTGTACAAAAAAATTAATTAACAGCTAGACACAAAATGTAACACAGTCACAACGTGAAAATTTATAGCTGTCATAACTATACATAATTATTCTATATCCTTATTATTCCATTGAAAAAAAATAGAAAATAGAAAAAAAAATAGAATGACACTTGTATTGACTTGTGTCTAAAATAGAAGGTGTCTATATTGTATCAAATATATCGTAATAATATTGATATTATTAATAATATTAATATTAATTCTTAATGCTATAACAAGTAATTATACTGTGTACCATGTACTGAGAATTGTTAAACATTTTATTTACTTTTATTTTGGAGCCTAATTTTAAAGATTCACGTTCAAAACATAGTTTTGTCATTTTATAATATGGGTAAGAAATCTCATAACATTAAGGCTTTTTGTTCTATGTTTCTATTTACTTATGAGAAATAAAATTCCGTCACGTCCTTCTATCGGCGATGTTAATATTATATATTATATTAATATGTTATATATTATGTTAATATATTATATTAATATATTTTGTTAAAATGTGTTTGATTTAGTGTAGATGCGAAACTAAAAATTTGCCGACAATATATTGATTTGATAAATTTTTTTACGAATTGTATCACAGATACATTGACGGTATCGATATTTATCGATTGATTATTTTGATGCTAACCAGTACATTGTTTTTAACAATTTCAGCATAGATGCGGTATTGGAAATCTACTGACAGTATACTGGTTTAGTATAAATGCTGAACATATTTCTTTTGTCAATTTCAGTATGGATATGATATTAGTAATTTATCAGCGATATTATGTTTATATAATTTTAATGTTATTTTAATGTTGACACCTGATATAGTATCTTAGTTTTGTACAGACATTATTCTGAAAATCTAGTGATAATATATCGGTATCAACACTACTATTCAATAGAGATGTTCCAACCTTCAAAAGATCGATCTTTCCAAACGACAAGAGCGATTTTTTGTAAACAATCGCTTCTTTTTTTAACAAAGACTATATTTTTTTATAAAGAGTGATTTTTTGCAAAAATTTATTTTTAGCAAATTGATCCAGAGTTCGCCGATTCAATAACAATTCACCCATTAGTCGATAATATTTTTTAATGCTGGTCAGAGCCAGAACTAAAATATCGAACTCGTTTTTTGATACATAATCAGTATTTTGCCAGTATTCAATATTAATATATGAAATTCCCACGTGTGCTACCAATAATTCCATTCTACCATTGTAATCAGTCACATCGTACAATCAATTCATTTAAATACAACTAAATCCTCACTATAATAAATAAATTTTTATTTTTATTTCAGGAAGGGATGAACTATCTCAACCAGGTTCAATAAACGGTTACGGAAATAATTCAGGGGGAAGTGGCGGCGGAGGTGGCGGAGGTGGCGGTAGCAGCAGTGGTGGCAGCGGTGGCGGAGGCAACGGGGTTGGAAGTGGTGAAGGAGCTGATGCAAAGAAAAGAAAAGGTCCCACACCTCGACAACAAGAAGAATTGTGCCTTGTATGTGGCGATCGTGCGTCTGGTTATCATTACAACGCCCTTACATGCGAAGGCTGCAAGGGTTTTTTCAGACGAAGCATCACTAGGAACGCTGTATATCAGTGCAAATACGGCAATGGCTGCGAGATCGACATGTATATGCGCCGCAAGTGCCAGGAATGCAGACTAAAGAAGTGTTTAACGGTTGGCATGAGGCCGGAATGTGTTGTGCCCGAGTATCAATGTGCGGTAAAAAGGAAAGAGAAAAAAGCGCAAAAGGTAGATATCATATCGCATTATCCTATATATTTTTTCTGAGAATTATTTTTAAATTTGAAATATTTTTCTTCAGCAAATATTTGATGCAAAACGTTCTAATACTATGAATTTTAATATAACATATAAAATACTTTCTATAAGAAAGTATTATCCACAAAATATTTATTTTTTGAACTTATCTTAATTCTTTTATATAATAATTTTATTTAATAATACAATAAATCGGTTGATAAATAAAGTACATATACAATTAAAAAAAAGTTATAATTTGCAATTGTATATTTTTTAATATTTATTTTATTACTTATAATATTTATACTTCTATATTATTTAAATGAAATAGTAAATACATTTAAAAAAAATAACTATATGTTTTCTTTATGTCTTGATTAATTAAATTTACTATCTCTCTCTCTCTCTCTCTCTCTCTCTCTCTCTCTCTCTCTCTCTCTCTCTCTAATGATTTATATTATTTTATAAAGATATTTTATAAAGAAAACGATCAAAAAATGAATTTGAGATATTTCATACTTTTTATATGTATAAAAACGTCGGAATAACTATGAAATATCTTATAAAATGTTGATATTTTTTGTGATATTTTTATTCTATTGTAAAATGTCATGAAAAATCAAATTATGTAAAAAATATATATCTTGGCGTTTTTTATTAATTGAATCGTTTAAATGCATTGAATAACTAAGAAATAGTTAATTAGAATTATTTAGAATTATTTAAATATTTTTGCGAGAAGAAAAGTATCTCTTAAATTGTTGACTTCTTATTATCTTAACTCTTTAGTACTCGCGAGATCAAATCCAGGTCCTAGATGCATGAATAAATGAATGTTTCTCCATTATGTTTTTGTTTGCGACACTAGCGCTTTTACTATTCATCCCTCCAGTTTATTCTTGTATCTATAGCGAAAGTAGCCCCGATAAAGCTAAAAAATTTTGGCAATAAATAATAAATTTTGTATTTTTTTCATCATTTTCCTACACGAGCACTTATGTAACTTTCTGTGATTTAATTCAGCATATTGTTTAATATTTTATTGTATATTGGTGTTATTTTTATGAAATAATGTTTTCAATAGTAACGAAATATTAATTTCTAAAGATGAGCGGGTAAAATCGATCCATAAGACAACTTGAAAATATTTTTCAGAGTTCTTTACGAAACTTCTTAAAGATGTTTTTAAAGAACTCTTAAATATTCCTTAAAGTTATGCGTCGATTTTAAACATTTTGCTTGCATTGTAACTAAAAAAAGGATTTATTAATTACAAAAAAATAAAAAATTACAAAATAATAGAGAACTTTTCGACTCAATTTAGTCCGCTGTACCTGCTCACGAAAAACCTGCGTTGTCGAGAAAGTTATTAGACATTCAATATAAAATAAATTCAGTACATTTTTACATGTATTAATAATATTACGTTTGCGAGAGATATTTCTTTGGTTTGAGCGGGCATTAAGAAAATAATTATGAGCATTTCTTGACGACAAGCTAGATTGATCGTGTTTTGACAGTCTGACAAATTGGAGTTTGAATCAGTTGTTGACACGGGCGTGTCTTTTTTAAGACTTTTCCTCTCGAACAAGAAGCTAAAGTAGAGATATGAAAATATCAAATTTAATTTTTTAATTACTTACGATAAAATTACGGCAAAATAGTAATTTGTAATAATAATTTTAGCTTTATTTAATGTCTTTATAGTTTTATGTATAAATAGGCTGTATTTTCTCTACCCATGTATAAAACAATATTCTTCTAATATTCCTAATAGGAATCTGATGTAATAACAAAGCTATTGACTAAATTTAAATATATAATTTAATCGTAACAAACGTGTCCGTATGACACATAGGTGACTTATACTTATGTATGGTTCGCGCTATGTCAATGGTGTTGATCGCGATGTCATAAACGGATGTATATCACTAATTGGCTAATTAAAAATAATATCTCATTGGTTAAGTAGTAAAAAATTACTAGAAACAGACTGATGTGAGTGGTTTGTGCAATTGAATTGTGTGCAAGTGCATTCCCTGATTTGACATTCCTGCCTTAAACGTTGTCAGTTGTCTAATTATTATATCAATATGTAGTATCAAAATGAAAATTTAAATTAAACAAAGTGTTTTTAACTTAATGACTAAATACTCTTATATCAAATTTCTATTTTTCTAATTTTTTAAAATTACCAGCAATTACCTCAAAAAATTACCGAATAATTTACTGTAATTTATCGGGTAAGTTATTATCAAATTGGATCATTTTTATCTCTAAACTGAAGTGATGGTCCTTTGCTTCAATGATTCGTTCGCGCGATCAACTCGAATCGTGAGAAGGATTCGCGTAACGGTGCCGCTCTGTCACGCGTCGGAGTCGGGTTTCAACTTATAGCCGAGTTCTCCGCGAAATTTAAACGCGTTCATCACGCACGTTATCTCTAGAATTAAAAGTGACTCCATTTCTAAAAAAAACTTACTTGGGCATTTATTATGATCTGAGCTCCCATAGTTTCCCTGGCAGCTGCACAAGCTCCTCGTTTCGCTATTACAACCATGATGAAAGAAGACAAGGTGTAACAATTTCAAGGACGCGCAATAGTCAACCAATAGAATTGCTAGTTATCTTGCAAAAAGCAACATGGCTCCTTCCTGTCATTTTGTCATAATATATTATAATACGTATACATAATGTATGAAGAAAAGGAAGAAAGGACTATGCCCAGTTTTATAGGGGAATTTGAGTCCCGCAAGAAACTTTGATACATGCCTAAAATTTTAAGGTATCAAAAGAGAATCAAAAATTCCATAAGCCCAACTTTATAGGAGAGGTTTCCTGAGTGCTAGAACCAAAATTCACTATTAAGACCATGTAGTCTTAAGACCACTTTTATCCAATTTCTCTGCGTCCAGGGCACTTCCCCGTGATGACGATGGTAACGGATTGTATCAAAGACATTGAAGTAATATCTAAATTGTATTAGTACAGTTCATTAATACAGTTGACAGTTATATGGTATATCTGGGATATGCCCAACTTTGACGAAGACATCTATATGTCAGCAAGAACAGTTAATGATGTTTTTTTACTTTTAGAGAGTTCCGATGAGGAAGCTAAAGCGAGATAAGGTCCATATATTGACCACATTTCAATTAAGCAATTAAAATCTTTTGTTTCATACTTTGACTCTCTTCCCTTTTCATTGATTAATATATATCACTTATAACTATTCATTTGGGGTCCAAAAAAGGTTAAAATTGTCTTCATCAAGATTGGACATATTCCAGATATTAGATGATTCGAGAAATCGAATAAAATCAGTCCTACATGTTACACAATATAATATATAATATGATCATAATAGCTTTGAACAGCTGTAGCACTCATTTTACAAAGTTGTGCATATGGAACTTTTTAATCCTTTTTTTATATTCTATCCTAGCTAGTCTCAATGCTTCAGCCGGGTCCCAAATTGGGCATTCCTTTGTGCAGAATTAGTGACTTATTATACAAATAAGAAAAATATCAACCGCAAAAATAAACTATTGGATCAGTGCAAAAGTTCATGCCCAATTTATTATTCAAACAGCTGTAATTTTGTTAAAAATATACAAAATTTAAATTTAAAAAAAGGTTTTAAAGCTTGAAATCTCTACTTTCGAATGGTATTACTATATTTTTTCGAGTTTATGTGAGTTTTGTAATTTTTACATATGGAAAACTATGAGCTGAAAAAATGAAAAATTTTCGATTCTCTATCGTAAAAGCTTGAAGTTTTCCCCCTACAAAATCATTTAAAAATGTTCTTACGATTTTTTATTACTGAGTTGTTGCAAATTAAATAAAATTAATATTTTGACTTTGATTGCTCATAACTCTATCAAAACCATTATAATTAAAAAAATAGATTCTTAAATTTTCTCAGATAGAGTAAGGTTTAGATTTTTTATTTTACTTTTAACAAAAATACCAACGGTTTGAAGTTTGAATAATAAATCGAACACGAACTTTTGCACTGATCCATATATTTATCAGAAAAATATATTTATAGATTATATAAAAAATATATAATATATATTAATCAATGTAGGTAATTGTTTATTATCATTATTTTATTATATTACACATTTTTATTAATTTATAAGGCTTTTTAATAATAATTTAATGTCACTTAAACTTGTATCATTGATTTGTATCATTGATTAATCTGAATATATGTCGTGCCACATTTTGACTAACATTTTGATTGGCTGATAATCATAGTGGAAATAATAAAATGTACGCAGTTATTTTTTACTGGCCAATAGAGCATGATTCAACTTCGTCATCTTGAATAATTTCTAACGGAGGATTGATCTTCGAATTGTGTAGGACGAAAATGATGAGAACAGACACGAGTTACAAAATCCAATAAAAAATTATTTAATTTCTTTATATTTCATTTTTTATATTTTATTTTTTACTTTTATAAATTAGCATATATATCAGATTTAGGATTAACTTTTTTTAAATTAAACTTGACGTTTAAACTGACAATTGCGTTGCTATATATGAGCATATGTTGTTGTCGTTATGTACAAGATGGCGGATTTCAATCACTGCGCAAAACGTGACGAAAATGCGTCCGAGAAATAAGCATACCTTTATACTTCCATGATCATAACATGGAAGAACATGTGCATTGAGCATTATTACATCTTATTTTCTTCCATCATAATTAGACGACAACATCGTCATTAGCTCTGTCTCTCTTTGCAATTGCTCTTCACGCAATTGCTGAATCTCGCGAATTATCGCTTGAAGAGTCTCCGTCGTTAACGTAGAAAGAGCATCTGTCTCTTTTCTTCGTCATAACAGTTGTTATCGTTGCTTCGTCTATCCGTTCGATTCCGGATGAGTCCCCAAAAATGTTGCATCGCTCTTAAATGAGATGTCCGTTGCGCCATTCTTCCTCACCACGCGCATACACATTCGCGCAATCACGCAGAGATATCAGATCACGCTTGCAGAAAGGAAAGAACACTTTATCAAAAGAATTCGCAAGACTTTTATTCAATAAAGAAAAAGAGAAGCGCGCATCCGTCAACAGCTGAATCAAACTCGAATTTATCAAATCAAGCTGCAAAACATGATCGATCCATTCTACTGTCTAGGAACGCTCCACGATCTTCTCAATGTTCAAACCAAAGAGATGTCTCTTGCGAACGTAACAATATTTTAATTTTGCTTAATTTTTGAAATTTAAACATATTTAGTTTTAAAATAATATTTTGATTTTATGAATAAATTCTAGTTTTTTAATTAAAATAATGATATTTGTTTTGTTATTTTCTAATAATAAAGATATTTCTTGATATTTTCATTTTTATAAGAATTACTGTGAAAAAATATATGCAAATAAACAAATAATATAAATAGAAAAATATAATGTAATATTATGTAATTTTCGGAATTATTGCTAGCTTTAAATAATTACATTATTTAAATAATTCTCATGTATTTTGTGTATTCATACTTTAAGTTTAAATACAGTAATAATTAAAATTTATTCGATCATTTTTATTGTCTATATTTACTGCATAACTTGTAAGCTATGAATTTACTAATCAAAATATTACGTAAAATAATATTTTTTTAAATGTGAATTTCTAACTTTCAAAAATTATTATTTTCTGTTTGTAAAGTGTCTTACAGTTAGTTTATAATATTTTATAAATAATAAATAATTATTTATAAATAAAAATAAAAAATTGGATCTACATCAAAAATAAATTAACTTACACTGAGAAAAATAGTCTAGTTGGATTAAATCAGTGCTCAACGATTTGCACATTTCGGACTGATTCCGGCGAGCGACCCTCATTACCGCTCGAGGCTCGGCGACCGTGACGCTGGCTCAGAAGCGTCCCTATACCAGAAATATACTGGGAGCATCTTCCGCCAAATTATTATTGAAACATGTTTTTTATTAAATAATTTATTTCCGATACACCATTATCAGTAGAATCGAGCAAACGACTCAAAAAATAAGAATAATTTCTCTATATACCTAAATTAACTGTTTTCTTTGGTCCTTCGTTCCTTTTGTATAATACGATATATAATTTTGCTTTCTTGCCAAGCCACATTAGAGTATTTGATTCTTTTTTTTTTTGTGGAATAGACCTGAGAAAACTACATTAAAAAAAGACACATTTTACAATAGTATCACGGATGATGGGGAAAGCTATTGTCAAAATGTACATTATCATAATTATGTAATGTATTAGAAAATTACGTTAAGAATATTCTTGAGGCTTTCACAGATGCTTTCTATATAAAGATTACGTTTCTATATAAAGATTGCGTTTCGCGGGTTTCCTCCGTGTCCAGATCCATTCTTGGAATGTCAACGTTTCGTGAACCTTGCAGTTCACTTCATCAGAGCGAGGAGCAACTTAATACTGAGCTGTTCCTCCGGATCGTTCCTTTTTTTTTATATTACGCTATTTGTTGGAGGAGTGAGAGGAAAGAAGAGAATTGTGGGTTGGGGGGGGGGGGGGGGGGAAAATCAGGCAGTCTTCAATAACCGGGAGAATGGTTTTCCATATTTTATTTATGTTGTAGCCATTATCTCTATTTAGATTGTTTAGATTGTTGGGATGTTTTTGTATTTTTATGGCTTCTCTATACTTTCTTGGAAAGTATGATGTAATGTTGGCTATTGTGGTCATTTTGTCAAACAGCATTTGATCTGTTTTGATGTTGTGTTCTGGTAATGCTGATTGCGTAACGTGTTTTAGCCTGACATAAGTTGGTGTTCTTTTATCCGTAGTTGATTATCCCATTTTCCCAGTTTCTCCAATGTATACTTGCCCGCAGGAACAATTTATTTTGTATACTCCTGCGTGGAGGTCTGAGTGGAAGTCTTTGATCTTTAGGATTTCTTAAGATTTGTCCTATCTTTTTAGATAATTTAAAGATAGTTCGGATATTGTGTTTAATATCCTGCTAATCCGATTTGTTATTCCTTTGTCATATGGGAGAATGGATAAGATCCTCTGATTGTGTGTCAGAGACCGTTGTCTTGTTTGCATGTTTATTGATTGTTTTGATTATGTCTTTTTTGTCGTGTCCATTTTTCTGTAAGGCTAATTTTAAGTGATTGAGTTCTCTCTGTAGATGTCCAGAGATGGTGAACTCTACAAGTGAATTGATTGCAGACTGTTTTTGTGGTGGGTAGTGCTGCGACTCGGCATGTAGGTATCTATCTGTGTGTGTTGGTTTTCTCTACACTTGGCCTAAGGTATCGTCAGCTTTCTTAGAGATAAGAACATCTAAGAAGGGGAGTTTTCCTCTATGTCTATAGTGAAATGGATATTTAGATGTTGATTGTTGAGGAAAATAAGGAATTTACGGAGTTCGGCTCTGCCGTGTCTCCATATCACGAATGTGTCATCTACATAATAGAACCAAACTTCTGGTTTTTTGAGTGTTTTTCTGAAGGCTTCTTTCTCAAAATGCTCCATGAAGATATTGGCGATTATAGGAGAAATAGGAGAGCCCATTGCCGCTCCTGAAGTTTGTTCATAAAATTGATTGTTATAGGAGAAGTAAGTAGTTATTAAGCAGTGCTCCATTAGCGGGAGGGGACTTCATGTGAGGCCTTTATTATATTTAATGTGTCTTTTATTGGGACTTGTGTCAAAAGGGATTCTACGTCGAAATTTACAAGCAGGTCTGTGGAACGTAGTCAGATTTTTTGGATCTTTTGTATGAAATCCATTGAGTTAGTTCTGTATGATTCAGATTTTCTAGTGAGTATTTGTGCTAGGAAGCGGGATAAATTATATGTCGGGGAGTGTATGGCGCTGACAATTGGTCTGAAGGGGATGTTTGGTTTGTGTACTTTTGGTAATCCGTATAGTCTTGGTGAGAGAGGATTTTTGGCTTTAATGTTGATTTGATTTTACTAAAAATGTTGCTTTTTTCCACCAGGATCTTGGTGATTGTATTAGTTGGATCTTTGTCAAGTTTTTTGTATGCTTTGTTTAAGAGAAGGTTCTTTATCTTTTTCTTATAGTTTCTTATAGTCATGATTACTATCGTGTTGCCTTTGTCGACTGAAAACACGATGATGTCTGTGTCCCTGTTCAGGTCTTGGAGGACCAATCATTCTTGTCTAGTGATATTTGGTGGAAGGAGTTTGGTTTTGGAAAGGATATTAGTTACCTGTCTGCGGATATTATCTGCTGGTTCTAATGGGAGTCGGTGGTTGACTTTATTTGGCTAATAATCTCTTCTTTTGGAATCTTTCTAGGTGCCACTGCGAAGTTAGGGCCTTTGGCAAGCGCAGATATAGTATCTTGAGACAGGTCTTTGTTGAATAGGTTCTTAATGTTAAGTAGAAGGGATTGTGGAATTTTGTGAAGGACAACGTTTATGTATTTCTGATTCTGTCCTTCAGAGAATTATGCGTGGGTCTTCATGGCTTGTTCATATGTAATACGATCTAGAGTTTGCCAGATATCATGCGTGGTGGATAGGAACAGGTGAAGTTTAAAGGTTTATGGGAAATTTGAACTATTTGTAACTTAGTGAAGTGGATGCGTTCTTTGATGAGGATGAGGCTAGTTTTATAAAGGATGTTTTTAGATTTGTGAGTTCCGAGGTGGTCCTTGTAGGAACTTTGGGATGATGTTATTATCCTTGCAGCGTTTTAGGAATGCCAGGTTTGATAATTTCTTAGTTAGGGAAGACCTGAGTTTGCTAAAAGTGTTTACTTTAGCAAGGATATTCTCCCCGTAGAAGTATTTGATAATAAAAAAATAAAAAAATAATAACTAAATAAATTCTTGAGGCTTTCACGTGTGCTTTCTATATAAAGATTATGCGTTTCGCGGATTTTTCCCGTGTCCAGATTCATTCTTGGAATGCCAATGTTTCGTGAACCTTGCATTCTTCATCAGAGTCAGGAACAGGATACTGAGCTGTTCCTCCATTGGAGTAATGGGAGGAAAGAAGAAAATTGTGAATGGGGGAGGTGAGGGAAATCTGTCAGTCTTCAATAACCGAGAGAATGGTTTTCCATATTTTATTTATGTTGTAGCCATTATCTCTATTTAAATTGTTAGGATGTTTTTGTATCTCTTTGACTTCTCTATATTTTCTTGGAAAGTATGATGTAATGTTGATTATTGTAGTCGTTTTGCCAAACATTTGATGTCCTGTTATGATGTTGTGTTCTAAATAAAATATGGAAAACCATTCTCCCGATTATTGAAGACTGATCGATTTCCCCCCTCCCCCCATCCACAATTCTCTTTTTTCTCTCCACCACTCCAACAAGTAGCGTAATATAAAAAAAGGAATTATCCGGAGGAACAGCTATCAGTATCAGGCTGCTCCTCGCCCTGATGGAGTGGACTGCAAGATTCACGAAACGTTGGCATTCTAAGAATGGATCTGGACATGGAGGAAACCCGCGAAATTATGTTAAGATGTAAATATATCATTAAGGAACAATGAATAAATTAACAATGAATATATTAACAGAAAAATTTATGTTAATAGAAATAAATTATTTAATAAAAAACATGTTTCAATAATAATTTGGTGTAAGGTGCGCTCCCAGTATATTTCTAGTATAGAGACGCTTCTGAGCCAGAGCGTCACGTGAGCGCTCAGCGGCTCAGCCACCGAGTCTCGAGCGGTAGTGGGGATCGCTCGCCGGAATCAGCCCGAAATGTGCAAATCGTTGCGAGCATTAGATTAAATAGAGAAAAGGTCCCTATTTTGAGATACCGAATTCATTTTTGGTAAATGCTGGAAGTCTATGGGCAGAATTTAAAGAAATAGTAGGTCATTTTGAAGGAAATTTAATAAGCTTTAAGATAATGTTATGCAAAATTCAATTCAAATTCAATTTTTTTTTTAAATTAAATATATATAAAAAGTGAGCAAATCGCGAGGTCAAAAAATTATGCTCCTAATACGAGATGCCCCGAAAAATCGATAATAAAACGCAAAGTACGTCGGTATTGCAATTACAAATTTTATTTAATGTTTCTAAAATTTAAACAATACATAGCCAGTGTACGCGCAAAATGAGCATGCGATGCATTGTACCCAGAATTTTTATTCAGATAGTTGGAATTATCGCAGAAACAGACACTCGATATTCCGGTTGTTCTTTTTATTATTGTAAAATAATATTTATACTTTAGCAACGATTTTCACTATAACATAACAGCGTAAGGCCTCGATAGTCTAAAAGCTTAGGACGTTCGTACGGAATACACGCGATCCGGATTCAAGTCCAAGTCGAGTAATATTTTTTGCAATAAATTTATTAACAGTTTCAACATATTAGCATCTTTATAATATGATGCTTGATGGTAGCATCTAATTATTAATATTGCTTGTCAATTTATTTTCGCTATTACTAGAATAGTTTTTTAATTGCATTTATAAGTCCGGAAAAATTCAGCGCGCAATTCGAAAAGATTACAATATGGTATTATATGCAAGTACATATATAGTATATTAGTAATTCAAGATTGAATTATTTAAAGCAATGAAGATCCAGCTTCGACCGTAATAGGCATTTTAAATTTCTGGTATTGATTGTGTTTCTCACACATGCGGTCTAAAATAAAGATTCTTAAGATAACAGCATAAGTTATTTCATATTAGAAATATCCTGATATCGCATATTACGATTTTCACTTTTTACGATTTTACTACGATTTTACGATCATCAAATCTAACTTCTGTAATTAAGCAATTCAAGATATCTCGTATTTTTCTATTAGTACAATCTTATTCTAACACTACATGAAGAATTATTATTGCCAAATATTTATTTATTAAATAATAAACAAGGTTTAAAGGCTCATCTCAATGAAACTTGAAGCCAAAATTCTAAAATCCTTTTTTACAATGACAGAAATGATCTAATAATGAATTTTCCACTGAATAGTTTTCAATCGAAGAGCAATAAATTCATTGCGGCACAATAAATAGCGTTTATTAGTTTAACAGAAACGCCTCTATCTCATATTAGGCGTCTATCTTATAATAGGGAGCTTTTCACTAATTCTGATGGAAAATGAAATGGATCAGAATTTTTTAGTTAAGTCTATTAGAATTCTAGTTGAGATAACTAGAACTCTGATAATTATTCTGGTAAAAATAAGAATACTAGATTTTAGCAAAAATATTGTATCACTCCGGTTATTTCATCTAGAATTCTAATAAATTTAATCAGAAATTTCTGATTCGTCCATTTTTAATTAGAAATTTTTTTCAATGTATTAAAAAAATCATGCGATTACTAAGGGTTAATATTTATATGCAGAATAACTAAAGGACTTACATACAAAATTATGTAAATCAGGTTTTAAAAAATATAATGTTGCTATTTCGTAATTTGTTTTATTAAGTAGTTTAGCAGTAGTACTTTATAATTTTATAGTGTTGATTTGGCCAGCCGGTTGTCCTTAGACCGTCGTGAGACAGATTAGTTATATCCTACTAATGACTAATCATTGCGATAATAATTCTACTCAGTACGAGAAGAATCATAGGTTCGGATATTTGGTTCGGTTGAACGGCTGGTGGTGCGAAGCTACCATGGAATTATGTCTAAACGCCTTAATTTTTTTTTATTCATCTGCAAAATTTCTTAGGAATATCTTAATTTTTTCGAATTCTATTTTCAGCAAACGATAGCCAAAAACCATGCAATGGTTGCATACTTCGCCTTAGTTCCAGACGAGATATACATCAAATTAATTGACTATAGAATTTATTCATACGATACGGTTTGCTGAATTGTTTTGCCGAATCTGTTTTTTTGCTGTGCTCTGTAACTATACACAAAGAATGAAAAGTTACTCTTTAAAAGTAATTAGTTACTAGTTATTGATTCTCAAAAGTAACTTGTTATTCAGAGTTGCCAGTTATTGTTACTTAAAAAGTAACGATTTGTTACTTTTTCGTTATTTTTTTAATACTGAAATGAGATCAATGTAAAAAATTTTGTATTACTTTTTGTTTAAATATTAATAAAAACAATAAACAATAATGACATTTGATTAATAAAATATAATTATAATTAAGAAATTATTTGTTGATTCGATCTAAAGCTTTGTACATATGTATATAATAATATTTCAGAATGAATTTATATATATATATATACATATCTAGCTTTACAAACCACGCGCCGATTAAATTTTCGGTTTTAAGATTTCTTTCATTATCTTCTAATCTAAATTAATCAACGATCACACACAATTCGTAGAAGTGCCAACAACAATTTATGTATCACATCAAAATTACCTTTTTTTACAAAAAGGTAAGAGAAAGGCATCAAGTGCATACGCGCTTGTATGCTCCTTAAAGAAAAAAATGACTTTATTTTAAATCTATTTCCAAACTATTAAAATAACAATAATTTTTTTTTTAAATGTGTGAAATCTTTGAATGGTTCTAATTATAAACAGAAAATATATTTCATTGAAACACTAATGTTGTATAATTACTTTTAAAGAATAAAACTTAATAAGTGGTCCATAATAAATAAAAAATTTTTTTGTATAAAAAAACTTGGCGTCACAAACTTGACTTGGTTTAACGGCGCCAAGTTTTTTATATAATAAATTTTTTTATTTATTAATGTTGTACTTCTATCATTGTAATTAATCGTGTCTTTTCTGTTATATTTGACGCAATTTAAAGATTTCATACATTCTTGAAAATATTATTATTACTTTAATAGCTTGGAAAGTTTGGAATAGGTTTGGAATAAAAAGTTTTTTTTTTCAAGGAGCACGTATACAAGCAAAACACATACAAATTATCTTTTTGTAAAAAAGGTAATTTTGATATGATATCAATGATGCATTTTGTACTGTTAACTGTATTGCAGCACTAAGTTTTTTTACTGTGAAATTTTTTACTTGAAATAAATTTTTTCAATTATACTTTTATTTTTTTAATTCTTTGTAATTTACTGAATTTGAAAAATATATATCACTTGGATTGAAATATGAAGACTTTTAAATGAGAATAAAAAGATACGTATTATTTAAATTTTATTTTTAAGAAATAAAGGTTTGTAATAGATTTGGAATATACAATAATTTTTTGCATTTTGATTTTATTTTTTAAAAGAAGTAGTACAATAATAATGTTTGAAAAAAATTTGTATTATGTTTGTAGTTGACTCAATTTAGAGATTTCATATATTTTTTTGAAAAAATTATATATTTGAATTAAATAAAATAACAAAAAATTTCAGATCATTTTTAAAATAAAAATATAACAGATATTTGTATGAACTTTTTAACATTCAAATTTTTATTTGTATATGTATCTAATAATTCTTTAATAAAAAATAATCTAAACTGCGTTTCAGTTTGTTGAATCATTTATTAATATGATCCTTGATATTAATTTTGAAACAGTTGTTTCTCTCGAATATTTTTCTAGAATGGAATAAGCGAAATAATTTAAGAATGGCTGCGTTCTGCAAAAAAGGAATTAATTTTCTTTAATATGTGAATTCTGAAATATTCTAAGATATAAAAATTATATAAATAAAAATTATATAAATAATTGTAAATAAAAGAATTTTTCAACATGATTAGATTTTTCATATAATTTTGGATCTTTTTAAAAAAATTATTCACATTTTTGTATGAACTTAGAATATTTCAGAATTTATATATCTAATTAAGACCGTAGTGACCTTTGTCGCACATACCGCATAAGACATAAGTGAATCAACAAATCAAAATTCTTTCTTTCCTTCTATGTCTACAATAGAAATCGTAACAGTCATAGGATCTTAAGTCGTAGAAAATTGGTCAATCATAGTCGATTATTCTTCTCATATTTGACTGTGATTGATTAATTTTCTTCGACTTAAGATCTTACAACCATTACGACTTCTATTGTAGATCCCACATTTCTTTTCACGGAAAAGAGAAATTCGTTCATGTAAAGACATGGGGCGGTCTCGCGCTAATTACACTTGATCACCTATCGTGTCTCTTGGTCACCTCTATCTTCCGCTTCTGAGAAACAAACTGTATTTAATTCCTCACGTTGGTATTCGTGATGATTGAGTCGTCGATAATTAGCATTAATCGTAGTGGCTGAAAGTTGCCTTTAAAACACAATCCGTTAACAAGTGGTATTTTGTACCATAATAAATTTTGTTGTACATGACATCACTTCCGTTAAAGATTGATACTCGTAAAGTTTGTTCTTATGTTAATACAGTTCTATGATTGCATCTGAAGTATTTATATGACGCAATTTCTTGTCTTAACATTTTCTTTCTTTAATGTTGTCTTCTTTCTAACTAACAGTAAGGACACTTAATGGCGGAGCCAATCAGCATTAGGCACAACATGCATTGGTGCCACTTTCTTTATACCCATTCTAACATCGTGTTATCTCTTCCATCGTGCCGTAGAATCGCGCGATGCTAGCGCAGTGAGATGAATGCCTTTTGTCCAATCAGGCACGATCTTATGATTTCCTGATAGTCAATCTTAGGGAATCTATGTATTGATTACTATTGCTACCAAATTTTTCTGTTGCGACAGGTTCGCGCGAGAAACTTCTCGAATGTCTCTTCTACGGTAATCGATATACATCCCTACAGTAACATTGCAGTAATATTATTTTGAAAGATTGCAATATTTCATAAAACATTGTTGCAATATTGTAACAATATTCCTATGTCCGCAAAAATAAAATATTGCATACATATTGCTATAACATTATGCAATATTTCAATAATTATTCTAGTTTTATTAAAGTTTTATTAATATTTAATTAGTTTTGTTAACATACTGTTTTTTTAACATCATATTCCAAAATACATACGATAAAGTTATGATAAAAAAATATTCGGGAGCCTAGAAAGCACATTCAAAGCTATATTCGGATTTGCACCAGAGTGCCACTCAAGTATCACATCCTTGTTATTTATTGAATATTAAACAAGGATGATAAGACACTCGGAGAATATCCGCGTGGGAATCCGAACACTTAAAAAAAATTGGGAATCTCCACTCGCTATAACTCGATTTGCATACTCCTTATAGGACTCTTGGACGTTTTCTCCTTACGAGAAACGTATCGCTCTCGTGGCGAGACTGCGTATTTATTTATTATTATTTGAATTATGATATTGCAACAAAATATATTGCAACAATATATTGCAACATTTTCTACAAGATATTAAAATTGAAATATGGTGCAATATTTCTAATAAAATATTGAAATTTCAATATTGCAGCAAGGATCGGTCGAAAATGACATTTGGTTTTATCACTACAAACCATATACGCAATGTTGTCAGAATCAAAAGATAAATTGTATCAACTAAATAGCAAAAATGTGATTGTGAAAATCAGATTGTGTAAAAAAATTTTATTTATCTCTTTTATTTGCAATTTACATACTTCCGGAAATGGTTGAATATCTCGAAAACGAAGCATTTAAAAAAAAGTTTTAGATAAAAATGTGTAGCGTTTAAAATGATGTATTTACTAATCTGATTAGTTTGATCTCGGATAGCGTTGTCAAGATCAGGACAAGATCACTTTGAACATTTTAAATGAAATCCCACATTTTTTATTACATATTCTTATAACTTACCTTGAGAGCTTTTCAAAACACTATAATAAAATATTTTTTCATTAATACTTTACGAGTTATAAGGCTTGAAAGTTACAATACCGCCAACATTACATAAGGTGTCCAACCAACGACTAAAAATCATTTCCTAGATAATATTTGTTAAGATCAAGTTTATTGCAAATATTGTTTCTCTTATTTTCATTTTTACATAACAATGAAAATAAGAGAAACAATCTCCAATCTGACCTTGATCTTAACAAATGTTAAGGTGCAATTTTATGCAGCGAAGGAAAACTGATTTTTCACCCCCACTTCGATTACAATCAAAGCAGCGTTCAGAAGCTATTTGCTCTTCTTCTGTTTCCTTTTTATGTAGCATATTTTTGCTAGCTTTAAGCTAATGAAGACACTCATTTATTTTTGCTGGCTTTTGATTCATTTTATAATAATAAAAATGGATTACGAAAATAAATCGAGTAGTATAAATCGATGTAAAAGAATACATCCGTACAGTAAGAGCTACAGCTGCAGCAGTGATTCAAAGGTGACGCATAGCCGTTGTAATTGCTAGTATAATATTATTAAAAAAGAAAAAAATGTACAAAAAGAAAAAATACTGGGTAGCTAGCATTCATTTTCAAAAATCACAACAAACAAGGTTTTTTTTTGCATCGCTCTTAAAATTAATTTTGGAAGACATACGATTCCACAATTATTTTCGAATGAGTGCAACTCAGATGGAAGAATTATTGAGCATTATCGAACCAAAAAAACAGGACGTAGTTCGACAATCCATTACTTCACCTGAACGATTGGCACTAACATTGAGATTTATTTTTTTTTTTTATTATAATTATGATCATTTTCCAATAATAATTTTACGCGCCCAAATAATGAGGCTTGCGCGGATGCAGTACGCATCACGTAATGCTATAGAATGTGTTATTTGAACATGCAATTTAAATTATAATTTAAATTTGAACGTTCCTCGTATATTATATACAATATAAAATATATATAATATATTTGTTGGGAGAAAATCGGTCGCCTTTTGGTTAGGAGGGGGGGGAGGAGGAGGTGGAGTGGACCTCGTTTCGTGTGGAAAATCATCCCCTAAATAGAGAGAAATTGGATGGACTTCTCTTCGCATGGAAAGTCGAACGCCTCTAGATAGGAAGGATAATTTTTAATATTGTAGAAATAAAACGTTATTTTTTATTTTTCAATAACTTCTGAACAAACAGTAAATGCCACCAAAAACCTTTTAAAGGTCACTCAGTATAAAATATATATAAATATTTTGCTTCCGGGGATTTCATAACATCAATATCATATCAATATCTCGTGGAAGTGACGACAGTGATTAACATTATTCGTGAAATGTGTGAAGCAATTTCGGATAGTTGGTACCCTAAGTTCTTCCAAGTTAACTCGAAGGAAGAGACTGGCTAAATATTGTCAAAGAGAATGAAGAAAAATATACTATAAAAAATTACAAAAAATACATACAACACACGCACACACACACACGCGCGCGCGCGCGCGCAATAAATATATAATTTTTATTTTTTTTTATATCATTTTTATTATATTTAAGAACACTTAAGACTATGACACTTAATAACATTAATAACACAGCATTTAACATTAATGCCACTTAATAACACTCAAAACATTAAGACACTCATAGTAATAAAACACTCTTAATAACTCTATAACACTCATTAAACATTAAACACTAAACATCTTATTTTTAAGTCTTGATCATTCTCTTTTTATGTCTAACACACATTCTACGGGTGTATGTATAGGGTATTTTTCGAATATCTCGAACATATCTTATAAATTCAAAATCCGATAATTAATTAGATTAATGGACACCGCGTCTATGATCTTGACCTTAATGTATGTTATCAAGGTCATGATCCTGAGTGACCTTTAAAGGGTTTTTGGTGGCAGTCACTGTTCGTTCAGAAGTTATTGAAAATAATAAAAAATAACGTCTTA
The DNA here is from genome assembly GCF_000204515.1 of Acromyrmex echinatior. The sequence continues at coordinate 238,321 of NW_011626963.1, forward strand.
TTTCTACAATATTAAAAATTACCCTTCCTATCTAAAGGCGTTCGACTTTCCATGCGAAGAGAAGCCCATCCAATTTCTCTCTATTTAGGGGATGATTTTCCACACGAAACGAGGTCCACTCCACCTCCTCCTCCCCCTCCCCCTCAACCAAAAGGCGACCAATTTTCTCCTAACAAAGGAGGAGATAGAGTGACCATCACTTCACACAGAAAGTCGTACGCTCCATGGCAGGTGGAATCGAAGTCATTTTGCTTGAAAAGTCATATGCCTGTCAATATATAGCAAAAATAAGACATTTTTTAAACTTTATTTATTAATAACTTTTGAATAAAGTGATCACCACCTAAAACTTTTTGAAGATCACTCAGGGTCATGGCTTTGATAACATGTCAAAGTCAAGATGTCCATTAATTTGAATTACCCCCAAAAAATTAAGTAAAATTAAGCTTTTTATGCAATTCACAAGTCTTCTAATTTTTAATCACCAGATAGAGCAATAAGTTCTTTTTAAAGATATTTTTCCGGCTACAATCGCGCTAGAAAATTAATCGCATACAATCTATGAATATGTCTTTCAGCGCTCTCTGAAGAGAGAAATTTTTGAGGCGAACATACACACACGCATATGTGTCGTATCTGTGTGTACGAGCACTAGTCCGCACTGAAGACAGTTGAAATAGTAGAATGTATTGTAATAGTATATCCTTGTCTCGCCGCTCGGTGTACGAGAAGGAGAATTTTATTAAATTACAAATTTAAACTACTCTAATTCAGAAACGGCACCGCAAGAGGCCTTCCTATTTTTTAAAAATAAAGTTCTTAAAATATTTTTCCATTATATATTTATTTTTTTTTAAAATCGGTAGAAGACTGACGAAGGTTTTTTTACCGCAAGATATTAAAATGTTGCTTCAGCAAGGCGTGATATAGGAGTTTACATATAAAAAGCTGAAACTTGAAGGTGAATATCTTTTTTGACACCACTAGAATTTTTGAAATTTTTAACCATATATGGATAAAATTATTTTAAACATAATATACAAATTTCAAAAAAATCTGTAGAAACTCAATTTCTCGGAGAAATACCTTAAGTAAACTTTCTATATATGTGAAGCACAGATGGGATCGAATCCACGGATTATTGCTAGTCCACAGACCGAGCACCGAGCCACTCAGCGTCTCTACTGTTAATATTAATAAAACCACTATAAGTTGAATCGATTTACCGATGTAATAAATAGTGCAGCCATTATAATCTAAAATGATTATAATACTATAGGAAGTACAAAAGACTTAATAGTTATTTAGTGATTTATAAGTGTATAATAAAGAATTAAATATAGCAAAATATAAATGCTTAGCTCTTATATTCTTTGTTTGATGTCTTGTATATCTCATCTGTTTGGCTTATTGGCATTTTTAACGGGCGAAATTTGTGCCTAAAGCACACAAAGTGTACAGTTTGAATTCAATGCATTAAATGATTACATGAAAAATGTACTTCATATCATAATACTCTGTAATACAGAAAAAAAATTTGAATTACTGTCTATTACTTCATGTATTTATCATTCTTATTCCTTAATAAAATTTTGTAAATACATTATACGTTATAAACTACTGTGTCATTTCATGTCATAGTATATTTATTTGAAACATTATTTGTAAATTTTTCATGAGCTGTATTTTAATTATGAGTAGCTGCACATTTCCATATTCCTATAGGATATTTAAAAAACAATGCAACAGTTTTATAAAACTTTTTTTTTTATATGAAAAACAAATGTTTCAGATTCTTAATATTTTTTTAATTTTTTTCGTAATAGTAGACAATATAAAGTTTTTGATATAGTTCATTTACTCTATAAACATAGAGTAAATAGATTAAATATACACATAAATAAAGTTTTTGATATATATGGTGTATTCATCGGAGTTATCCTATAATGATGAATATTTGATTGTACAAAATATGTGTTTCATATTAATTTTACATGTTTCAAAATCATTTTTAGGTCATATATATTTTATGTGGAAGATTTATTCAAATCTAATAAATATTTTAGATAATAAAATATATTTTTTTAAATATACGATTTTAATTTAAAGGGATTTTTTTGGATCTTTTATGGAGTTAATTATTAGAAAATTATTATCTAAAATAATTTATTTTTGGTCAATATAGAAAATACTTAACCAAGAAAGGTTGCACTAAAAGTATTCAAAGGAACATATCAAAGGATAAACCGTAGAGAGCATTGTACGGATTTAAGGCATTACTGGACATTATTTAAGTTATTGTATAATAAGCGTATATTATAATAAGCAATATGAGGTTATGCATTAATGGGCATAAAAAATTGGGCATTACTGACAATGAGCATTAGTAGGCAATTGATGTACATAATTTTAGTAGGCGGCTTATAATGGAGCAGATATAATGGTAAAAGAGAGTATATAAAATTTCTTGTAAATGTATTTTTTAAGAGATAGCAACATTAATATTTTAAAATTGATTTATATGGTTTGTATATTAATTTGATGCTTCGAGTTAATCTGTATATAAGTAATAAAATAAGATTTTTAAAAGTCAATAGTTTACTATTTTTTTTTTATACTTCTGACATATTTTGAAAACAAAAAATAATTCGCAAAAAGTTTATTCATTGATTAAACTTAATTTAATTGTATTTTTATACTAGTACGCACAGAATAAGATGAATTAATTAATGTAAAGAAGAGATAAATATATGTATGTATTTACTCTAGAGAAAAATATGTAATTGCACATTAGAGAAATTTTATGTGCAATATTTACGGTATCGTTGGCATTCATGTTATCGTATTAAATATATTCAGAATACGCTCCCAAACGATCTGTTAACATTTTTACACTCATTTTGAATTATCTTGTACAAATAATGATTTGTAAGAATTATATATATATATACATATATATATATATATAATTATATATATATAATTTTTTTATATTTTTGTATTTGTTGTATTATGATTATTTAAACAAAAATATCTAATGTACATTGTTACATGGTGTAAATAATTCCCATTTCTTAAAAATATAGATTGAAGGTAATTTGTTGGAATTTTAATTCTAGAAAGCTGTACAAATTATTTTGCATGGAGACATGTTTAATTTACACGCTTAATTTCTTAGATTTGGAGCTTTTCTATTATGAAGCTATTTATATATCTGTTTTAATATATTCTGTAGGAAAAAGATAAACCAAACAGTACGACAATGAACGGTTCACCGAGCAGCGCTGGAATGGGTGATCAAATGGGCGTCAAAATCGAACCAGCGGAAGCCGAGTCGTTATCCATGTCCGGAAGTAGCGGCATTCTTACTCCTATCAATCCTTACACCTGCGTTAAGCCTATTAGTCCTGAACAGGAAGAACTGATAAATAGGCTCGTGTCTTTTCAATGTGAATTCGAACAACCGAGCGAAGAGGATCTGAAAAGAATTACTGTATGTTATATTTTATGTTTCATTTATACTACAAATTTTTATTCTTCTGAATTATTTGTCTTCTTACTATATTAATATATAGAAGAAAAATACATTTAAGCATCTATTGTTTTAAATATATTATTAACTAAAATTATTACGACTCGAAAAAATAATTACAAAATAGTGAAAAAATTTATTCCAGATCATTATTTTTATTATTTGAAGATCATTCATGTCATTTTTACACAAAATGTAATATTGTTCATTATACATATATAATTTTTGTATAATTTCTCGATGCTTGTTACTCAAACAATCATGCCTGTACGAAGTTAATCTTCCACTTTTAGAATTAAACAATAAAAATCTCTTATTGGACTGTACATGAAAACACAACCTCAATACTCAGATAGCATAAAGAGTTTAAAAAGAATTCAGTGATATGTTATCAATTCTGAATTCATTTTCCGATGCAAAAAGAATTCTTTTTCTGTTAATTTTAATTGTGATTATTGTTCCACTAAAGATTTCAATATTTTGAAGAAAAGCATTTCAAGCGATCTCAAATCAATACAGAAAAAGATAGAAAATAATCTCCGCACTTTATTTACATTGAGTAGGCACGCTAATCGAGATAGATATAATATTCGGACGAGCTTCGAATCTCCTCGAAAAATGTAGCTATCTCATTTCACCGAGCATCCGACAGCCGAATAGCATTCAGCGGTTCTCCATGGGTGCCTCGAGATCATACTCGAACACATCCTGATGATAGCACAATGTTAAGACAACCTAGCACAATTTAACAATGTAAAAAATTGAAAAAAATATATAGTGAGGAATGACTTAAAAATCTTTTTTTTTTAATTTGTAATGTATTTTGTATATTACAGTTTTTAATATTCTAGCAGTGTAGCAACTTAGTATAATACTCGAATCAAGTTAATTCTAAAAGTGGAACGCTAACTTCATATAATCAAAAATTATTCACGTTTTAAAAATTTTTTAATTATTACACTCAAACAATGATTTGTCTAAAATGTCTAAAAATTTAGCTAAATACAGATCTCAAAATAAAGGACCTCATATAGATCTTATGGAAAATATTCCCCGGTTAAATTAGCTGAAATTAAAGTATGTTGTTGTCTTCGACGTTCTCAACAAAAGTCTCGATGGGCACGACTCTCTAAATTCAAAACTTTTCCGTCCAGAGATGTTTAAAGTGAAAACCGATGGTACCATGTTTCTTCACGAACCAAATATATGAATATTTTCCTCCTCGCTCTCTTTCTTCCTCTCCCTCTCTCTCTTTACTCCTCCCCTCTCTCTACACATTCGCGTGCGCACACTTTTATTCTAAATATATGATATTGTAAATTTTATTATGACGTCTTTCTGATGTTTATTCTATAATTAAAAGATTCTATTTTTATAATTGTATATTTTCGAGCTATTGCAGTAAAAAAAGAGTCTAATTAGATTAATTGAAAATCTACTAAATTCAATTAGTATGACTATTCAAAACGAATTAGAGATTCAACTGATATGACTGTTCAAAAACGGATAAATCAGAATTCTTGTTAGCATTACTGGATAAGCACGATTAATCCCTTCCTTTTAAATCTATCAAAATTTCTTGTTGATCAAATATATTTTTCTCATTAAATGTACCTATCAAAGTTTCTTGGTCGAATAATACTTTTCTGTTAAATCTATCAGAACTTTTCATTGATCCAATAAATTTTTCTGAACTACACAATTGTTGATAATTATGCACTTTAAGGGATATCGTGTGATGACCTTGACTTGACATATGTTGTCAAAATCATGATTTTGAGTAACTTTTCCTTAACAACTAGATGACGGTCTTTTACAGTTTCTGAGATATTTAGATTTAAAGGTCTAATTTATGTAATAATTATTTAAGAGACATCACGCTAGTGATCTTGACCTTGATATATGTTGTAAGTCTAAGTGACCTCCAATAGCTTTAAAGTGGCGATCGCTGTTCGTGAAAAAGTTATTAACAAAAAAAATTTTAAAAATGGTCCCTTTTTATTATACAAAACAGGAATTTTCTGCTTTAAAATATATTTTACGACTTTCCACGCGAAGCAACTTTTATTCCATCTTCCCCCTGCTTCAGGGACTTAACCAAATCAACCCCTATCCGATTGTGGAAAATCTCACAAATATCGGTCCTTGGTAGGGAAGGAGATGGAATAAGAGTCGCTTTGTGCGTGGAAAGTCGTAAATTATACAATATTTTAAAACAAGAAATTTCTGTTTCACATAATAGAAAAGGGGCACTATTTTTGAAATTTTTTTGTTAATAACTTTTTAACAAAGAGCACCACCTAAAACCTGTTGAAAGTTACTCAGGGTCATAACATATGTCCAGATCAAGGTTCCTTTAATGTGAATAATTATTATCCCATACAGCACAAAAGATTGAATATTATTGCAATGTTGCAATATTGCAGATTGCGATGTAACATTGCAGAGATATTACAGAAATGTAAATTAACAATATGCCTGCAAAATGTCAGTAATATGCCTGCATATTACAAATACATTGTCTGCATATTCCAAAAACATTGCAAAACTGTAATTCTTTAATTGTTACAATATCTAATAATAATATAAAAATATAATTTTTTACAATATTTATGTAATACAGTCTTTTAGTTTAACAATCGTTTTATAATAATTAATATAATTAATTTTATATTTAAATAAAAAATTGATTAATCTATTATTTGACGACTATTTCATTAGCTAAATTTTATATTTATTTTAAATATGAAATCAAAAGATTGTATAATATCGAGTTTCATTATTGGATAGGACGATAAGCAATTAAGTTGCTGAAAATGATTTATCGAAATATTAATTATATGATCGATGATATATTTATGCCTGATATGAACACAAAAATAAACTAGCGCCCGAATTTTATTGATAAATTTCATACCGTCATTTTTTAATCGATTTCAATTCGGAATGGCTTCAAATTAAAAAGAATCACTATGATTAATTTAATCCATGATTAACTTACCAAGAGACTGTATTATTAAGTTAACGTGGATAATATTTGTAGTTTGTTCGGGGCACACACATACATGCTTACATGCTTATCCTTACGAATAAATTTATCCTTCAGAATTAATGATACATTTATTGTGGAATATTTTATAGTTTTATCATAAAAAATTGCTTTTGGAAAGCACATATCATTAGAAATGCGATTTGTAGAAAATTTAATGTTAGTGAGATATATATTTTTAACAGAAAATAGTTTTCATTTTAGCGTCTTTCTAAAAAATTTATCCAAATGCATTACATTGTAATATTGCCGGAATGTTTCGTTGCAATATAACAAAAAGCGGACATCTTAACATTATTGAAATCTTGCAGTAATGATTTAGCAACGTTTCGCAACCATCATGCAATATTACAATGTTCCAGTGAAATTATTCTGTATGTTTGTGCAATCTTTCTGTGCTGTATGGGACACAAATTAGACCTTTAAGTCTAAATATCTCAAAAACTATAAGAGATCGTCACCTGGTTGTTAAGACAAAGTTACTCAGAATCATGATCTTGACAACATATGTCAGAGTTAAGATCATCGGCGCGATGTCTCTTAATGTGCATAATTACCCAATTCCTTAGTGATTAAACAAGGATAAATGGTCCCACACGACACATAGATGTCCATTAGTCATCCAAAGGAATGCTCTGAATCTCCAGATAGGCGCCCATTTCATGCTCCAAATAATAGTAACGGATCCACGGGGGGGAGGGGGCACGGGGGCCATGGCTCTCCCTTTAGAATTTTTTTTAAATATAGCAAAGGATTATATATACTTTTAATATTTCTAAAATGCTTAATTAAAATTTTGATATTCTAAAAATATTTTTTATTTTATGAATTTTCTAAGCATAAAAAATATAGATTCTTTTTTATATTCCAAAATGTAAATAAATGAAGTCTGTGCTACAGCTTTTATTTTCCGCCCGCTCGCGTTGGGTGAACAGAGTTCGATATTGATGCCACCATTATGTAGGCATAAGTCACGTGGCACTAAAGGCGTAGAGCGCGTTTAAGTCGATAAAGCGACTACATCTGCTCGCCAAGCAATTAAACATAATTGGTTCCATAGGTAAGAACCAATTATGCTCATTCGCTCGGCAAGCCGTCTTCCATGGTCCTTTCCGCTTACTTTTATCGACCATTTTAACACACGGATCACGCAGTCCATTCTCTCTTTGTGTAACACCAATCACGCGAAATTCTCGAATAATAGGTATAAAGAATGTGATTAGCCACAAGTCGCTATTTTGTGCCCTATATATATGACGCAATTTCTCATCTTAATCTCTTCTTTCTCTAACATTGTCTTCTTTCTAATTAAGGACTTTTCATGGCAGAGCGAAGTGTTAGGCATATGCATTTGGCGCCACTCTTTATACCATTCTAGACTCTATGTATAGGGACTCTCAATAAGCCTATTCTTTTTAAATGAACTTTTGCGCCAGTTCATCTTTCTTCCTTTTCTCTTCAAGAGAAAAGAAGAAGAAGAAAGATGAACTGATACAAAACTTTAGCCAAAAAGAACAGGCTTTAATGATCGCGTTCTGCAGATTCAGCTATTGCGGAGCGAATTCGCGAGCGCTCATTGCTATTGATGCATTCTTCTAGATCATCCAATAGCAGCGCTATATACATATATATATATATCATATATTTTTTAATATATTATATATTATATTATATTCTTTTTGTTTATATAATTTTAAATAAAATGATTATTGTACTTTTCAATGTAACATATCAGTAATAATTTAAATATTTCATATTTGATCGTGAAAAAATTCGCTTGCGGTGCGTCAATGCCCCCCTCCCTCTTAATAATCTTATGGATCCGCCCCTGCCAAATAAGTCCCACAGATATTTGAGGGATGTCCCCATTTGATGTTCATTGGACGCCTTAGTTTGGAGATTATTATTATTTTGGAGACAAAATTTTATTATTCTTTTTTACTTATTTTATAAATATTTGTGTAATAAATGTAAAACTCGGAAAATAAATTAAAGTTAAATTTGTTTATAACTTTTTTTTGAAGGGTGGACAAAAGAAAATTACGCGTGGACAAACAAGTAAGCATGATGGACAATCGAATCTCATACGTAATTCGGAAGAAGATTCACATGCTACAATTTTTTATTGATTTATAATTTTTTTTTCAAGAGTGAACACAAATTATTTTTTAAACAAATGTGGATAAATGATGAACAATCGAATGCAATGTTAATTTTATCAAAATTCGCATTTAGAGGTCAGCTTTACAGACTTTAAAGGATTTGAGTGTCCTTTTCCAATCGAAATGGGCACAACATTGGTCGTTCTTTTTTTACACGGGACACTGTATTGTGTGGGCATTATGCGTATTATGCATGATCTCAGATAGCGCGTCTATTTTGTTGCTGGCATGTTGCTTGCTAAGTATGTGTTGCTATCAGAATTGCAGCAACTGAGTCTTTATTTGTTGGCAACTTGATGCCTTCACGATATAACAACTTTGAGTAGCAACTTGTCAGCAATTTACTGCGCTAAATAGTACCTTAAAATAGTACTTTAAATAGTACCACTAGTTTGACCTTGGGTGACGTTAAGGTCAGAGCTAGGTCACTTTGAATATTGTTTTAAATGGATCTCCCATTTTTTATTACATATTCTCTTATCTCAAGAATTTTTTAAAATACTATAATAATATATTTTTTCATTAAGTATTTCTCGAATTAAAAGGCTTGAAAGTTACAATACCGTTGACATTAGCATTACCTAAAGTGTCCGATCGACGGCTAAAACCTCTTGAATTAGTCAGAATGATCTAGATAATATTTGTTCAGATCAAAATCATTGGAGATTGTTCCTCTTATTTTTATTTTTGCACTAAAAATTTATTTTTACATAAAAATGAAAATAAGAACAACCTCCAATCGTCTTGACCTTGACAAATGTTGTCAAGGTTATAGCTCAGAACAACATTCAAAAAGTTTTAGCCGTAGGTCAAACTTTGAGTAATGTTAATGTCTACAGTATTGTAACTTTCAAGCCTTTTAATTTGAAAAAAAAAACTTAATGAAAAAATATTTTATTATTTATTTTGAAAAGCGCTTGAAGTAAGCTACAAGAATATGTAATGAAAAATAAGAGTTTAAAAAATTCAAATTAAAAAATTCCATTTAAAAAATTCAAAGTGACTTAGTCCTGACAACGCCACCTAAAGTCAAACCATTGATACCATCTTATCTCCCCCTCGATATAAAAATTCAGCATACTGATTGTTTCACTCTTACGTTTTACGAAGTTGTAGTCGTGAAAGATTTGAACCATCTTTCACAATACGGGAGTAGTAGGTTAAAACTTCACTTTACGACATTGCACAATCATTTACAATTACTTTTACAATTGTAAATCGGATCTGAAGAGATATTTGAAGTGGTTGATTAAAACATCCTGTATACATGTATTTCCATATTTATATTTTACATACACATACACGCACGCGCGCACACACACACACACACACACACACACACACACACACACACACACACACGTAAAATATAAATATGTAAATAAATGTACAAATGTAAATAAAAAAATATAAAGGAATTTATGTTTAGATCCTATTAATCCAATATATAATATTCCGCTTTATAAATGCTCTACAATAACAGCCTTTATTACAAAATCTTATTTATTCTATAGTGCAAGTAAAAATTACAATTTTAATAATAATTGATTTGTATAAAAACAAAGAGAAATTTGCAGACATAGTTCAAGAAAGTGATAAAATTAACCGTTACTTTCTTCTGTTCAAAATGTGGAAAAAAAATATTCCTGAATATAACAATAATTTCAACTACGATTTTCGAAATCAGCAAGTAAAATTGAGTAGGAAAAAATGTGACCACAACGTGCTACAAATCGCCTAAAATACACCAATTCCTTTTGAACAAATACGAAGTTAACTAAGATAATATATAAATAATATACTAAGATAATATATAATAATAATACAAAATAATATATTATTTTAAATAAAAAATATAAATATTACAATATAAATAAAAACAAAAGTTGAAAACGTAACTTAAGGTTTAATAATTCAGTATTAAAAACAAATAGTTTTTAAAAATAACTATTGAAAAATGTAATTAAAATAATTAAAAATAATTTAAGTTATAACTTATATAATAATGGTATAACTGATTAAAGTTATATTATTATAAAATAACAGAAAATATTAAATATGTGGGCGTCCCCATGTAGCGTCCTACTGTGTATCTACTACCTACTTGTGTAAGCACAAGTCTATTATCGTTGCGTATGAGTAGAGACCTGTTTGTGAAGCTAGTGCCAATCGCGCATATGTCAGAAGTTCTGCAATCTGCGATCACTCTAGAGCACCATATTGAACTAAAAAGTGGTAAAGAAGATTTCAATTTTGAATTTTTTTGACATTCTCGTCATAAACTCCACCTCACACGTATTAATGCGTATACTTTAATCTTACAAAAGAATTTTTGAATCTGTAAAAGAGGAAAAAAGGAATTGTTATACAAAAATTATATGGATTAATAATACAGACTTTAGAATTTCCTTAAGGAGGTTATAAAGAAAATGCAATATGTTAAGAATTACTTAGAAAAATGTAGATTATTCTAAATTACGTTCAAAAGTAATACAAAAAATTAGAGATTAGTTTATCATCTGGATCGAAAGTTATTTCAATAAAAAGTAATATTTTTTAAATTTGTACTCCAATAGAAATATATGAAAATGTATATATTATAAAATAATGATAAAAATCTTAATTCTTTAAAATAAGTATTTTATGATTTCAAAAATATTTATGTAAAGTTACATTAAGATGCAGACATTAATTGTTTAGTAAATAAACAAAATATTTATTTATTATAAAACTAATTGGTAAATCTCAATGAATCTCAATAAGTCATTTTTAGTACTTAAAATATTTATATTAAAAAAATTTATATTTTTGTTATTATTTTTAAAATTTTTGTTTATGACAAAATTAATGGCCCTTAATCACTTAAATTTTAACAGAAATGCAAATTCTTGTAAGAATGTCGATCTTTAATGGTATCTCGTTGATTGATCCAACTAATCCAGTAATCGTTCCACTTTATTACAAGATACTAAGAACACTCATGACATAAAACAATTCAAACAATATGTGTTCATCTTTGCCTTTGTCCTATTCGCGACTTGCACAATAATAAAACTGCAGGTGCGTCGAGATTAACGTTGATAATGTTGCATATATCTAGTGAAAGTAGTGAATATAACTGGAAGTTTTGTAGATCCAACAGAAAAATATAAAACAAATCTTCAGTATAATCTATCAACTGTTCTCGTTGTAAAATTTCAAATCCTATCAAATGACTAGAAATTCTGTTTGATTTAATCAAAATGCGTTCAACCGTATACGTCTTGTTGATATAAACAAACCATTTTTCTCAATATGCTATTATATTTCATTTATTTGTATTATTCGTTAACGTTAAAATATTTGTACACAAACATAAGGCTAATGTAAATAATGTTGCATTTGATATGAAATATTTTGTTTTTCAGAATCAACCAATGGAAGGCGAAGATCCGAGTGATTACAGTTTCAGGCATATTACTGAAATCACGATTTTGACTGTTCAATTGATCGTCGAGTTCTCAAAGAGATTACCTGGCTTTAACGAGTTGTTACGTGAAGATCAAATCACTCTGTTGAAAGCATGTTCTAGTGAGGTGATGATGCTACGGATGGCAAGAAAGTATGATGTGACAACCGATAGCATCATTTTTGCTAATAATCAATCGTATACACGTGACAGTTATAATGTTGCCGGAATGGGAGACACCATTGAAGATCTTTTGCGATTCTGTCGACAAATGTATGCTATGAGAGTTAATAATGCCGAATATGCTTTGCTCACAGCTATTGTCATCTTTTCAGGTATGTATGAAAAATATAATAATGTTTTGCGTCAAATATACATTAGGTACCCATAAATGTGATTTTTAGTTTAAATATTTATTCTATGAATCATTTCGTATTGTAAATCCAGAATATATGCATGTCTAAAAAATATCTTTATGACTATCTGAGTAAAAGTTGACAGCGCAAAACGGACAATAGAATCCAATTAAATCCAAAAACAAGTATTCGCTATTTTTTTAAAATATGCATTTGGACACAAAAAAATTTCAATTCATTTTAATTCATTCTCGTTTGTTGGGAATATTCGATAAGTATAGCTTTAGTTCTGTGATTTTAATTAATTTTATTACGAATTTATGGCAAAAATTATAGGCAAAAATGACATCTTTATATTTGTTTAAACTATATATATATATATATATATGTACGTATACGAGGTTTGTCCTCCGCCTTCTGTATATATCTTTGTCCTTGGGCATTCTCTCTCTATTATGGAAAACAGACATTCAGTATTTAGGGGATGAGACCTTAAGGTTTGTCCTCCACCAAGTGGCATGACTTAACAGCTGTTCAATCGGCAACGATACGCAGTTGTATGAACGTCGAAATCTCCGAGCTCCGAATATGTACAGAGTGATTCAAAATAACCTTTTGTTCTTAAAGAGTCATATTCCTGACCGTATTCTGAAACGATTTTTCTCTCAGCGAAAAAGACTCCGCACGTTTCACATGGAAAAATGATCTCGATCAAATTAGTCCATTTTGAGATATGTTATACATCTTGTTTGATTCTGAACAAATGCCTCCATTATCATATTCATATAAAATCAACAAATAAAAAGATATAACACTTTGAAGTCACAGAATTTGAATGCCATCATATCTCCTTAAAGTAATTTGATGCTTTCTTTTATTTGTAATAGGTAGTCACACGCATGTAGATATACGCCCAGAACCAAACGTGCCAAAAGTACTGCAAATTTATGCTACATATTATGTGGAAAAAATCGGGAAGTGAATTTAGCACCATCTGTCATTTCAACTAGCATTAATAAAAATACAGCAAATATTCTTCAAATACTGCGTCATAACATATTTAAAAAATACTACAAAAACTGAACAAAATAATTCAGCATAAATGGAATAAAATTCAAACATTATATTTTGGTATAATATAAACAGAAAATAAACCAAAGCTAGGTTTGACATGATATCATCACGACTTATTATATCAACAGTTCTAGTGACGCAATTAATTAGCGCACGATACTTATAGACTTATTAAATATTGACAGCAAAAATGCAGCAAAAATCGAGCACAATCTGCTCGATTTATCGAGCACAACCTGTCACGATGTAATTGCCCAAAACGCGGCATATGGATACTATAAAAAAAGATTTAGAAATTCAACTTGAATTGAGGTAAATCAACTCAATCTCAGAGTTAAATATGGCGAGCTAATTGTCGGATTACGTCAAAAAACATTTTAACTTCCTTTAATATCTTTCTTGTATTAACTAAACATTGAATTTATTTCTATAAAATATTTATAAATTGATTAAATTAGTATTGGTACATAGTAAACATAATTGTATCATCAATTAAAATAATTTTATGAGCACGATGAAATAAATCTGCAGTAGAATAGATTGACTTTTGACTGGACTTTTGACTTTTGACTATTCTACAAAGTAACAAGAACTCAATATTGTTGATAGTAACAATTTTGAGATAATCTCTACTTTATCTTCGAATGAAGTAGATTTAATAATTCATCTAATATGATAATTCATTAAATTTATTCGATTTCGTTTACTTTGTAAAATGATTTAATTAATCATTAAAACTTTCTACCATATAGATCGATTGATTAGGTACCGCCTTGAAAAAAACATTTGTCGCCATGATGTGACAAAAATGTGTATGAAAAAACCATTTAACTATTCTTGCTTTATACGTTATAGGTAGACGTTGAATTTTTCTTACAAGTACACGCGCCATCTGTTGATACCTCCATAAAATCTCCTCCACTTTAAATCAAAGTGAAGTATCGTTAATAATTTATCGAGTTCCTATTACTTTTAAGCCTGTTATTTTTACGTTACATTCATGTTCATTGACTACCAATAATGATTTAGTTAATTTTGTAAATATGCTTATGACTGTATCGCTCCATCATTGAATTACGTAAATAATTAGTTCAATGTACTTTTCTCTATGATTGATTTGATCTCCAGTAGATGCAGATTTATTATTATTACGCAGTTAAATCATCCTTGTGGTAGTTGAATGAATATCTAATGTTAATACACTTTATCATATTTCAGATCAGTCAATCATATACTTTGATTTTAAGTTTTTGGGTACATTTTACTACATGAAGTTATTCATCTAATTAGATTTTTATTTTTCTCGACTTGATTATACTTCACTTAATTCAGATTGCGCAACCCTCAGATTTAGTTCTTTCCACTCTGAGTATTTTTTACATGTCGCATCTGCTTTATTTTACCAAGACCATAGTTCTTTCGTTTACCGCTAGGCAACGTATCTATTATCTTGTATTTAAATTTCTATCACACGCAAATATAAAGACTACATAATGCGGTTAGTGAAAATAAAAGTGTAGTATTTTCCTACTGGTTTTATTTATAACACAATTCCTATAGAGAATTCCGGATATTAAACTGATTTTTTTTAAACCCAATGATTGAGCTTTCAAAGTGAAGAATTGTTCATTTATTAACTTAAGATGCAAAAAAATGAAAAGTACGATTTCCATTTAACAAAGTCTTATTCTGTCAATATTTGATATAAGTCGTGCTATAGTCTTGCCGCAATTTCGCTGTCACAATTTGACATCAGATTATGCTTGATTTCTGCTATCTTCCTGCTATTAGTGATATTTGATATGTCAAACTTTGTCCGATATTTGCTGTCACTATATTTGTAGCAAAGAATGCTCAATTTTTATTACATTTCTCCTATCGTTCTGTGTTGGCAGATTATGCTGTAACTAAGCTTAATGAAGCAGCAGTTTGATTTTTGCTATAATATCAAGTTTGCTAACGTACTACTGGCGTATACTATTAGTATTTTGCTATCTGGACGCATGCAAGTAACTAGTCACATATAAGACAAGAACAAGAATAAGGAGAATGAGAGGACAAGGAAATTGATTAAAATAAATATTGCAAATGGATTTAACATTTGATACGTTTACATCTTAGATTCTGAATAACACTAAAAGTTGAGTTTTATAGGTAATATATTATGTATATATATATATATATACGTGTGGGCATGTGAGCGTGTGTGAATGTGTACATAACGTTCATAAATATACTTATAAAACCTCATACATAATTGTACACGCACACATGCACATATCCATACAGAGTTCTCACATTCAAAAATACATGCGTATGTATATCTATTACACATAAAAGAAGCAACAAATTATCTCAAGGAATAATAAGATTGAAAATAAGACCGTTTAAAACCGTGATGACGCTCTACGACTCCGGGGCATCGAGGCGTCAGATAACCGGAACATCATTTTCCGGAGTCTTTCCACCTTCTTCTCGGCGCCCTCACCTGGGCTGTACATTTCTCAGGTAAGGGCCATTGCCCGTTGTTTGGACGACATCCAGGTTGAACTTTTGAGTGCCCTGGGATGTCTGACATCCCAGTCTTTTTTGGCGCTCTTCGATCTTTGAGCCGACAGTCGCTCAAACCATCATGAAAATGCCCACGTGGTCCGACTGGTCGGCCAGGAGATCGAAGTTGACCTTTCAATTGAACACCATGTCGGCGGCAGAGAACGATACTCAGATCAAGTCCACGATAGACTCTCCCCGGCAAAGATACTTTGTTTATTTCTCCCCTGTTAACCAGACAAAGATCGCCGCACGATCCTTGTCCATCATGTGCGGTGGAACCTCCCCCGCATTCACTCCATGGAGTAGGCGTTTAAGTCCCGCTATTAGGACCGGGCGGAGAGAACGCCTTCTCACGATCGCGCCTAACTTCAAAACTTTATTTCAAACTTCCAGAGCGGCAGCTGCGGTCAGAGATAACAAACCAAGATATCAAGGGCCCCTCATTCCACCATTATATAAAAGATCATAATTCTCCACATGAGGTGGCGGGAAATCCTTAGTCGATCTCCAGACAACAGACCCCGTCGAATCCCCCAACTACCTATTGGCGAGGACGTTCTAAGAGTCGATCATTACACCCAAGCTTGAATCACTTTCGTCCAGCGCACGGAGGAGGAGGTCCTGCGCTGATTCAGATTCGCCTGGAAGAGACACGCCGCCGTGAATGTTACGCACCAACCTCCTTTAAGCATACCTCCATCTCCACGCCCTCACTGGGCACAATCTCCGCAGGCGCAGCTGTTGCTCCGGACTTTATGGGAAGGGGGAGGGTTGTAGTGATGTTCCCCTCCCAATCCCAACTGCATCTGCCGAACCTTCTTTAGGGCCCGCTGCTCCTCCGAGCCCCTGGGAAGGCTCTTCCTTTTCTCCTTTTGCCACCGATTCCGCCGACTGTACAACCGGCACTTATGCCGATTTTTGTGCGGTCGGCTTATTCCGGCGGCACAGGCCGGGCAGTTGGCAGGAGTCCTGCAATCTCTTGTTGTATGCCCCTGTCATCCACATTGGTAGCAGCAACCAATCCTGTCGACTTGGCTGCTACATCCGACCCTCAGTCCCAGACATTTGAAACACTGTAGGGGCGGGCCATGAGGGGATGATTCGGGAGAGCCCATCCCACTCTTACCTTGTCCGCATCTGCTAGCTTTTTCGCAGCGGATACAGGACACTGGACCTACGCCATTCAGGTTATGGGGGCCCACCTTTATATTGCCGGGGGAACAGCTTCCGCGGCGACTATCGCCTTGGTCACGTCCCTTTAGGAGACGGAGTCGTCAAACCCCGTCAGCATGACTTCAGTCTTCTTGACGGGCCAGAAAACTCTTACCCCTTTCCGATCATGAAGAGCTTCTGCCATTTTGACACAAAGGCCCTTGAGTCGATTGCTTGACGAGTTTGCGGCGACTTCAGGTCACACTACCAGATAAAATAATTACCAGCTCTACATTATAGAATAAAGCATGCTTATTTAATAAGACAAAGACAAGAGGGATTTTGTGCATACATATATAAGCAGTCCAATCCAATTCCATTTATTTGTTTCATCTCGTTAAATCAAACATGTGTCAAATCTGGATAAAAAAATAAAAAAAAATAACAAAACATATTATCAATTTATGTTATATATTATAATAAAAATATAAGAAGGCATACATAAAAAGGCTTATTATATTATGTATATTATATTAGTATAAAAGAATATTATATTGTATTTATAAGAATCCATAATGAAATAAATTGATACAGACTCAATAAATCAAAGTTGCATATAACGTACGTGTTAATTGTAATTTTGTATTAACAATATAATTGCAATATAATACACGTGTTATATTACAACTGATTGTACTAGAGAATAAATCGAAATCGCAAATAGACGGTAGATACAATGAGCACGCCACACAATGTCGCCAAAACGATATTATGCACAGGCAGCGCAGACAATCGACAGCGTCCCAGAGACAATTGTGAATTGGAATGTTCAGTTACGCGGCATAAGTAGCGAGGAATAGCTATCACTTACTTAGCTACTATTAAGTACGCTTTTAATTTTAACTAATAAAGTTGAATGTCGGCAGCAAATGTATTTTATCTTCAATAGTCAACTTTTAGCAATAATAGTAAAGTCTGAACCAATAACTGATATTTAGCTGATATTATTACGTACTTTTTTTGCGTGCGTCTCTTCGACCTAGTCTATAATCAGTCGAAAGACATTGACCTAGTTTCCACCGAGGAAATCAGCTATAGTCGAGTATTATCCTGTTACAATCGAACGACAGGGGAATGCTCGACTGTAGTTGGTTGGTTCTTACATTCTGATCCTCGGTAGAAACTAGGCCAGTGTTGTGCATGCACATAACTTTGATTTTTCGTGTTTGCTGTCGATTGAGCGGTAGGACAGAAAAAAATATAGAAGTTGCAGTCGTGATTGATCAAAAAAGTGCTTCGGAGACCGAAAAAGACCGATCAGTCACAACTGAGATTTGTACATTTTTCTGTCTTACCCTACGTCACGATTACGTCTCGTTACGTCTCATTACATCTTGTTTTCTGCCATAGTCCAAATGCTAAATACAAAGGAAAAGACAAAACAGCGAAGCATCATAAAGTGATTTTATTCGGTTGCATTGTACATGTGTATGAGACAAGCATATAGCGCATATGTGTGGCATATCCCCATTTTTCATCACGTGACCGCTTTTAGTTCGACCTATTTCGGGTCATAGCTAGTGCTGAAATTGTTTCCCTTCTTTCTAAGAAGGGAGTTTGCACACGCCGGACTTAGCCCGCCGAGTTTCTTCGTGCTTTCGATCCTTTCTCTTAGGATATATTCACATACAATTATAATAATAATAATTCTTTATGCATACGTTTATGTGGCTATGCAAGTTGTATGGATATCATAACAGATATACTTTACACGCATGCGCGAAACGAAAGAGGACGCCAAGTGAGTGCGTCTTTTCTAAATGAGGACCCCCTACTTCTCGAATGCGTAGTCTAGAGATATTATGTCTATGTACACTTTACGCAATTCGGAACATCCGAAATTCATCCATAGTTTAGTACGAGCAGCTCCCATATGTCGCTGTTATCGCTTATGCCTACTACACACTGGACGCGATGGGCAATGAGCGATGAGTCATATCCAATGAAAGCTCTGCTTTTTTTTCACGTGATGATGCAAAGCAGAGGATTGTTTATATTGCATATAAACTTTCTTCCCCAATAGATGTCAAAACGTTGTGTATATAATTAAGTGAAGCTGAACACAAAATACTATTTTGCAAAAAAAAAATCATATAAAAGAATATAGTCTTAAAAAAAGACCATTTTTTTGCCTATTAATACAAAAGTACAAAATAGTGAATCTTACAGATTTCGACCTGTTGAACACATAATGGTATTACGTATATTAGCTTTCATTGAAAATTCGGGGGACATTTTTCGAGTTAAAATCCTATTTTTCATCCTCTCGGTAATATGCATAACGTCGATATGAGTGAATTATTTGAGCTCCTTAGTTGACAAGTGATATAAGTCCAAAATTAGGAAAAATGTGTTTTTTTTATGAAAGTAGAAAGTATTAAGAATGTTTGTTTTATCTATCAATTTAATTTACTATTAATTTGTTTTTATATTCATAAAAAATCAAAATCAATTTTACATTATAAATAAAGTGACCATAAAAAAGCTGGACTTAAGTGACTATTCCAGCTTTTTTTGACGATCACTTTATTTATGATGTAAAATTGATTTTTATTTTTATAAATTAATAACACCATCTTATTCAGTAGGTCGAAATCTATATAAGATTCACTATGTTTTGCATTATCGTATTAATAGGCAAAAAAATCATTTTTAGACTATGTTCTTTAGTATTATTAATTAAAAAATATTGACAATCAATGATCTCTCTCCAAGCGGTATTACATTTTGCACTGCACTCGGAAGCGATCATTCGCCAATGTTTTTTAATTAATAACTACATTTTATATGACTTTTTTGCAATATAGTAGAAAAATTTTATGTTCCTGAACATAATGTACATAAGTGTTTTGATACCTACCGGCAGATACTCGCTTGCAAAGACTAATTTATATATAACCATAAATCATATTTATATATTATATGGTAAATATATGATCGTAGCGTGCATTAAGTCAAACTGAACAAGCGACAAAAAATTGTTCATGCATGAATATGTATAAATATGTATAAATATATATAACATGCATAAATATTTATAAATATGTATATGAAATATGTCCATAGATCTTCATACATATTTTTTTTGTAAAATTATTTTTTATGTAAAATTATTTCTTTTGTAAAATTATTTTTAGTGTAATAGAAATAATAATAATAATGTGAAAATATTAAAAATAATTAAAAATATAATTTTCGCACTACTTAAAACTTGTTTTAAAAAAAATCAAGTTTGAAGCAATGTAAAAAAATTATTTATGTATAATTATATATAAAATTATACATAATTATGTATGAGCAATTTGTGTACACATTTTTCCATTGTTTTTTCTAAAACAAATAATGCGAAAATGATCCCTTTAATTATTTTTTATGTTTTCACATTACTATTATTATTTCTATTACACTAACAAATAATTTTATAAAAGAAAAAAGGATATATGAACATGTATACATAATATATTTCATATATAATTATTACATGTTTATTCGTGTTTATGTACATATTCATACATGACAAATTTTTTATCGGGGGAAGTTCTCTGTTATACCTTAACATATAATAGAGAACTCTGTTGTTCAGTTTTGATTTTTAATATACGCATAACTAAAATCATATATTCAAGGGATATCTTAGAACGTTTTTAAAATATATATGGAAGTCTTTTAGAATATATTTCTTGAAATTATGTGCTGTATGCATGAGTATATAAAATTTTCAATATATACACAGAGTATCTCAGATCACCCGTCCTCCCTTTTTATCTCCGCAGGATAAGATCCAAAAAATATGTTCAGACCAAAGTTGTGGGATTTAAAAAGATCTATTTATTGATCATGTCAGTTTGACCTTGAGTGGCTTTGCCAAGGTCAAATCAAGGTCACATAAATTTTTTAAAATGAAACAGCCTACTTTTTATTCTAGAATCTAATAGTCGTCAAGAGCTTTCCAAAACCCTATAATAAAGTATCTTTTGATTAAGTAAATCTTAGTTATGAAGATTAAAAGTACCATCGGCATTAGTGAAGATGTACCGTGTGGAGGTTGCCCAATCGGATTTACACCTTTTGTGTGTGTGCGCGCGCGCGCGCGCGTGTGTGTGTGTGTGTGTACATTTATCAATTTATCAGTTTTATTTCT
This sequence comes from Acromyrmex echinatior, assembly GCF_000204515.1. The sequence continues at coordinate 259,848 of NW_011626963.1, forward strand.
CTACTAAAAGATAATATTCTGATTTCAGAATATTTACCGTTAAAATCTTCATATAATAGTATTTTTTATTTGGCATAACTAGTGTGCACTCGTAATGCACTTTAAAGCCGTTGTACACAAATCGACGTAAAGATATATGTTTAATAAAAATATAAAAACGAGTTAAACCGCGAAATCCCCAATACATTTTATTATGCTATTTGATAAAATATATTTTGAGCATTTTATTAATTGAGATATCTCATTTTAACGTTCAGATTAGAATAGTATATAAAAACTTTAATATGCACTGAATTCTGCCAATGAAAAATGCTATAATATTCTATTAGTGTCAAGAAAAAAAATTATGAAAAAGTAACGACTTGTTACATTTTGAGTGATAGTAACGGTAACGAATTACTCTTTAGGAAAAAAGAATGGTAACTGTAACGAGTTATTTCTATGAAGTAACGTTACCAATCCTGTATATATCAATGTATTAATTAAATAAGGCATCAGTTCTGCAAAAAAATTTTATAAAGGAATATGAATTTAAGCTATATAATTATATATGATTCATATAATAGAAAAAATATGCCATATATATGATTCATATATGATAAAAATGTCATATGATCCCATATATGGTTATATATAATTATATGTGATTTTATATAATTATATATAAATATACAGGGTATTTGGAAATTAGTTGTAGCAATGGTTAACGAGATGGGCTGGGCAAATATTTTCATAAGTTAATAACTCGATAACCATTGCGACAATTGTACAATGATAGAGGACTTTTCTTCTTAGTCTATTCTGCCCCTATGCGAAAGACTTATCACTAATTTCCAAATACCTTGTATAATTATATGTATATAAACTTTTTTCCCCGGAATCTCTATTAACATTTTAAAACTCATTCTTTTATAAGCGTTTAATAATCGTTTCTTCTTCCTGATACGAACCTGATCTTATTCCCGAAATTTTCCGATAAGCTATTCCGCGAATAAGATCAACGATTGTTTCATTTTTTTTACGATTATCCAACCTATTCACGAATTACCGATTGTTCATCTATTCTACTTTTCACAAAAAATTGTCAGCGACATCAATATGTAAGAAAGTAATTTGTACTATTAGGATTTTTATTCAATAATTTTTAATTGTCGTTTTAATAATGTTTTGCATTCATTAAATTTTAACTCTATTTGAACATTGAGAATGACCCGATGGAAGTTGAGAAACATCTGTTATGATTTTATAATTTCTGTGTTTACTTATATTATGTATAGTATTAAACATCCAATTTAGCCGTCTCTTCTTTTGTATTTATTTAATATTATATTAATATGGCGAATAAATATTAATAGATACAATTAGAGTCCGACCGAAATTCCAGTTTCGGTCAATTTCGATCAAAAATAAAATTTTCGATTTGATTTCGGTTTCGGCCGAAATTAAGAGGAAATTTCGATGAGTAAATCGAAACTATACAAATTGCAACGCTCAGTGAGCGTTAAAAAAATAACTATAAATACAACTATTTGATTTTAATTATTAACTCGTTGAATAGCTTAAGATAATTTGAGTACAAACTTTGATATGATTCTAATAATAACTGTGATTTGATTTCTTTAAAAGTTGAGGATGCAATATTATTATATTATTATAGTTAGATATTTTAATAAAATCTTGTTTTTTAAAGAGTATATAAATTTGTCATGATTTCTGCATTTGTAAATCTCTATGAAATTAATCCAAAAAGGATTTCAACTCTAGCCAAAACAAATGTGACTCCGTTAGCTTCTCTCTCTCTCTCTTTCTCTCTCTCTCTCTCTCTCTCTTTGTAAGACTTATCTAAGTTTCGGTTTCGGCCGAAATTGAATGACAACCGAATATTCATTTTCGATTTTGACCGAAGGACAAAATGTGGCGGTCGGACTCTAGATATAATACATCTCTGTTAAATTATATTGCAATGACATAACATTGTTGCAATGGAAAATTCTGTGCTGTATGTAATAATGATTATTGTTTTGCAGAAAGACCCAATTTGTTGGAAAGCAGAAAAGTGGAGAAACTTCAAGAAATCTACTTGAAGACTCTGAAAGCATACGTGGATAATCGTCGTCGACCGAAGTCTGGTACGATCTTCGCTAAACTTCTATCAGTTCTAACCGAACTCAGAACCCTTGGTAATCAAAACAGTGAAATGTGCTTGAACCTGAAATTTAAGAACAAGAAGCTGCCACTTTTCCTCGCCGAAATCTGGGACGTGGTGCCCTAGTTTCCCTGTCGCCGATTAATGGCGATAGCGCCAGTCGGCTGAATAAATCTTTTGACGTCGCAGTAGCAGCAATAGCAACAACGACGTCGATGGACGCATGGACGTGGAAAACGGCCTGCGTAATTCTTATACTAGTGCACCATTATGCCACTGCCTCAACATCGCAAGTCAACATATTGTATTAGTGCTATTTTAGATTTATTTTGTTCTTTTTTGATTGACCATCTTTAGTCACCTTAGATTGATCGATCCTTTATTATATGGCTTGTAAGGCAAGCATATGTAAACCAGTCCCACATTATTCGCGTGAGACTTATGTGTGACGCAAAGAAAGTTATTGTATTCTTTATAAAGATTCTTTGTAGATTTATGTATATATGATACTGCAAAAAAGGAAAGTTATAAATGTGTGGAAATGATAAATGATAAAATACATTTAAAAACAAAGTATTGATCAGGATTCACATAATTAAATATTTGTGATTAGAGAGGTTTGATCCAAATCATTTGATCCGATTTGAAATCGATTAATCAAATAAAATAAAATACCGAAGATAATGAGATAAATATTCTGGTGCGCCAGCATTACTAGCGTTTCAGCATCTATCTCACGCTTCACCTTCTTCATTTCATTTCATTTTTTTTCTTCATTTCATTTTCGTAAGAGCATAGAGTGAGGGAAGAGTTTAGGCTTCGGAGCTAAAAATTGGACATACCTGCTTTATACTTTATTAATGATTCATAAAATATAATGATGTATCTTTGTGATTCATGAAACTGTCGATTTTTGTAGATCTTTTGTAGATAGCCATTTATTAAATCTGTACTTTCATAATTTTCATGTATTATGATTATTTAAATTGAAACAGTTATACTTACTTAATCATATCAATATTTTTTTTTATTCATATAATCGCAAATATTATGTCGCTTGCGTTAAATTTACGTGAACCGTGTGGGATTGGTTCAAAAACGCGGAACAGGAAAGGCCTCGCACATTAAAGATACACGCAGAAAATTAAAGATACACATGTTCCAAATAAGAGTAAGGAAAGGAATGGGAATAAAAATATTTCGTTGTAAGAAAAAGGCAGTGGCGCGGCCCAGGCTGTGATATATAGAGAACAGAGGTTGAAGGTATATAAAGAAAGCTACCTGCAATTTACATTTTATCGCTATTTCCTCTACCTGGATACATCCTTACACACAATCGATATGTAAATGTAATGTATTATATAATAAGGTATTGATATATTTGAAGAATGTGTGTTGTCACATTTGTCATTCATGAGAAAATGAATAGCAGCAAGTACGGTTAATATAAGAAAGGGGAAAGATAGAAAGTTATGTTGGCAGGATGAGACTAATTGTAAAAAATCGTGATTGATCGCGAAGAAATGATTTAAACAATCGCCGATGTTGCTGATGAAGAGCAACAAATTCGAAGATTAAAATCTGTAGTTATCAATAACAGCATTTTTCCAGATATTCATCTTAAAAAAAATTAAAAGGAATGAAGTCCTTAACGTATATAACTGTTAAGCAGCTTCGCATAAATGAAACGCGAAAAAGAAAAAGAAAAGAAAATAGATATGATATATATAACAATAGCATAGAGTCTATATCACTCATACAGCATAATATATCTTGCTAGCATGTGCATTGTTTATACTAGACAGAAAGAGAAAGAGTAGGGAATAGGCGTGTGTATGCGCGCGTGTGTGTGTGTGAAAAAGAGAGAGGGAAAGGGAGGGAGAGAGAAGGAGAGACTTGAGTGAAAATAAGAAAGAAAGAAAGATTGGAAAGGATCTACACGTCAACAAGATGACGCGTCTGAAACTGTGTATTAATATCTTTATTAATACAAACTATATAAAGATGTACAGGACGTCCCTAGAAAAAAAAGGAATATTATTTTCGCAAAAGACATATTTTTTTAAGATACACTGTGTGAATATATATAAATGTTATTTAAATGTTATGAAACAGGAATTTTTTTGAAATGTATTATTTTCTTAAGGAATATTAATTCATAAATAATATACAAAAAACAAATAGAACATTTGCTAAATGTAATTGTATACTATATGACTTCATTTTTTTAACATCTCGTTATAGCAGAAACTTTTATTAAAATGCATTTTTAGTAAATAAAAAGGAAATGTATGGGACGTCCTGCAAAGATGTGCGAAGAAATATAATATTCATAATGAATATAACTGATGTTTTTTTGGGGGGGGGGAGGGGGCAAATGGTATAGATCTCTGAATGAACTGTTTTCAAACAGAAATATGGGAAAACGCATATTTTTTTTATTAAGGAATGAAAATATATATTTTAAGTAAATAGAGTAAATCAATTTTGAATGTTTATTAAATCGAAAATTGTATAGTGAGTAATAACACAGTATAAATCCACTAGATATCACATCTGTTATACATTTACAATTATTTCCTATTCTATATATTATTGAAGAAAATTAAATTAAGAACATAATGGTGCAAAAGAAATTAAAAATCTGAAAGTATATAAGACTAAAAAATTAAAAATTTCAGAATTATTCCAACATATTATTTATTATTTCAACTACAATTTTCGATTAAATAAAATAATTTAAAATTGGTTTCCTTTATCCGTTAAACGATCGAAGATTAAATTTTATAAGATAGTTAAGTAATGACGAATGAGATGCATGATATGGTTAAGATGAATCGATCATCTTTCGTTCTAAATCGGTGGAAATTTGAAAGCAATCGGACGAGGGAGCGTAGCGATTGATAATTTAGAAAAACAGTAATGTGTAGTTTAAAAGTGATGAAATTTGTCGAATTGAATTAATTCTCGAGCGATTGCACTTTTAAGAAAATAGTCAATCATGAAATGTGCTGTTATTTATTATTACATTAACCTGATCTATTAAATGACAGATTTGTATAATACTCTTCAAAATAAGTCTTTAATTTCAAATATTTATATTATTTTTATTAAATATATCAAGATATCGATTGATACGATGTTATATATGCTTCTGCTCGAGGCTTAAAGAAATTCCTATAAGAACATGAGACTAGTTCGTAAATGAGTGAGCTAGATTAGGTGACCGAGTTCTAGTGCAAAGCCTTGTGCCTTCAGCAGCGAATATCGGCTCACCAACAAACAGAATAAAAAATAAAAAAAGAATACTTGAAATTTAACCGTCCGTCTTAATCTTTTAATGAAATAAAAAAACGAACTGGCTATAAAAAAAGTAAGAGAATTCACATGAGTGTTGGCCGTATTATTATTAGAGTAGTAACAATAACAACAAAGGGAAAAGGGAAAGGAGTACTAGAGAGAAAAGGAAGTGGGTAGAGAAATCAGGAGAAAATATAAATTGTGAAAATGAATTATTAAGGATGGATATAGTTAAGAACGTTTTAAGAAATAATTATGAAAAAAGGGATTGATGAGATTTAAAGGTAAAAATTTATTAAAGATTCTCAGAATTCATAACAGAATATGCTAATACAAGAAAATACTTAATCTCTAATAAAATTAAAATTATTAAAATTAAAAGATAATGATGAGATGAAGAATTCTTGGATTCCTAAATCTTCGAATTTTTAGATTCCACATTCCTTCTTGAAGCGATTAAATTGTTAAATGTTGGATTCCAAGATTTTCAAATTCTTAATGATTTCCTTGAATAATAAAATCCTTTGATTCATATAGACAATGTATTTTTTAATTTTCTTCATTTTTATCTTCTAAGTCTGAAATGAAAAGATTTATAACTGTTTGTTTTTATCAAATTTTATTCTAAATAAGTGTTTTGTTTAATTAAATCAGAAAAAAATAAGCATCACATATTCATGGCTCACGCAATACATATGTACACACGGAGACATAAATGTCTCATTATACCTTTTTGTTTCTTTTCATTCTTTCTCATGCCTTCTCCGAAACGCGTGCAACTTTGGGGGTATTAAGGCATTTGTGTCTCTGTACATACATACTCAGTAGGCGATATAGCATCGATATTCAAATATCAATACTTATTGGCACTGTCTAGTGATATGCTAACCAATGATATTACAATGTATCATCATTTCAGCAGCAATATTGAACTTTTGATATGGCATATGGCTCCAGCTGATTAATGAAAATAGATGACAATTCATTAAAATATTGGCTAATAAATATGCATTCTGAATTACAAAACACAGCATTACAAAATGTTTAAGTATAATTGCGATCTCTCCGTTCCAAGTGAATGGCTATTTTCACGAGTTGAAAATATCATCACCGAAAAGAGAAACCGTTTAAAAGGTGAATATTTGTGTGAAATAGTTACTATTTTTAAACTCTCTGTGAAAGATTTATTATTCTAACTTTTGTATGTAAAATTGGTTATTGTAACTTTTATAAGTATGTAAAATAAGTATGTAAAATAAATATAAGATGTAAATATAATGTGTAAGCATATGTATGCATATATATAAGATCAGTTCTTTTAAGCTGAACTTCTTGATTTATTTTTTTTTTTTCGTTTTTTTATTTATATTGGAGAAAAAAGAAAGAGATAAACGATGCAAGAAGTTCAACAAAAAAAGGACAGGCATATATATATATATTTTTATATATACAGGGTGAGTCTGATAAAAAATTCACCACGTTTTTTTTGAAAATGATTAGAGATAGGGAGAAGACACTTATTATCAAAAGTGTAGGATAAATAGGACAACATACTTTGATAGTCTTGAGTAACTTTAAATGTCCTAAGTTTTTTAATACCAATAAAACTTTTTTTTAATGGGAAGGGATTTTCGAGTCATTCGAAGTAGTCACTTATCAAGTCAAATATCTTTGTATTAGAGTATTTTTTCAAAAATTCATTGTATATACAATTTCAAAAGCGCCGCATTTTCTTTTAAGATTGGTAACATTTTCTCTGAAACATTTTAAGACAAACCAAATACGAAAATTTCGAGGCTATAATAGTTTTTGAATTACTAGCGATTAAGTTTCACTAATTACAAAGCAACATTTCGCGCGCTTAGGCATGATGACGTAATAAGTAGTAAGAAGCTTTTACGAAAGCTCCTAACAACATCAAGATTGTCATACAAATATGTAATGATATTTTTATTAAGAAATAATTCCTGCATTATACGCAATATATTTATACGCATATGAATTAATATTGGAACAATAAATCACAACATATCAATTTAATCGATATTATCTCAGATAGTCAAGTCTGCCAAGATCATGTATTACTATTTGTGTGCCACGTATTATGTTGACAGAACTCGAGCACTAGCCGAGCATCTCAGTTAGTGTCGATAGAAATGTAACAGAAAACGAGTAGTTATAATATCAAAATATATTATAAAAAATTTTGCAAAAATTAAAAAAAGAAATTTTTGGCATAAAAACAGTATATTTTGAACATTGCATGCTGAAACAATATATTGGGTCATCTAAAAAGTATCCGCGGTTTTTTGTCACTAGATGGTGTTGATGGTCAACACCATCGAGTGACAAAAAACGGCGGATACTTTTTACATGACCCATTATTATCAGAAACCAAAATCGAGCATAATAGAGCACGTAATATTACCATGTTATACTGGTAAATGTCGTCATAAATTGAATTTATCTGCTTGCACGATATAAAGACGAAAACGTGGCAAAAATCAAGCATGTGCTGTTATCTCAAAAAGTAACATCAAAAACAGAAACACAGCATGGAAATGTTATATCAGATCATAGTTCTTCCGTTATCGCTATGCGACGTATCTATCAATATTTATCTCGTATTTAAATTTCTAAGCCTGTTCTTCTTAGCTGAACTTCTTGCACGATTTATCTTTTCTCTTTTTCTTTCCAATGTGGAGAGAAAAGGAAGAAAGATGTACCGTGCAAGAACTTTAGCTAAAAAGAACAGACCTCTATTACAGCAAATATAAAGACTGCAGACGGTTCTGCACACAATGGAGGAAATATTTGGAATAGAAATAAATATTAAGATTTCTATCTATCAGAAACCGTGTATTCTAATGTAATTGGTATTTGATAGATTGAAATCTTAATATTTATTCTTGTTCCTAATATTTGTTCTATTATACGCAAGCCCTGACGCGGCTAATGAAAATAAAAATATTAAAAATATGTAGTATTTACCTAATTTCTTAGTTTATTTTCTAACATAATTCCTATAGAGAATTCAGAATATTAAATTGATTTTTTTGAAAATCAAGTAATAATTCTCTCAATACGGAGAATGTTCATTTGTTAATACTTCAAGATGCAAAAAAATTAAAAATACAATTTCTATTTAGCAAAATCTTTGATTAAATGTACTTCTTTAATAAAAATGTATTTATTTAATTTAATAAAAATTAAATGTATGATAAATTATCTTTATTTAATATGCGTCATTTCTGCTGCGTTTTTACCTTCCTCAGCAATTGATAACGCAATTTCTATATCACGTTTTTGTAGTCATAACGGCTGTGCTCAGTTTTTGCTGCAGTTTTGCTATCAGTATTCGATATAATAAGTCGTGCTGTAGTCTTGTCGCGATTTCGCTGTCAAAATATAACATCAAATCATGCTTGATTTTTGCTGTCTTTCTGCTATTAGTATTTGATATGGTAAATTTTGCAGATTATACTATTAAGAACTAAACTTCCCAGATAGCCAAATGCGGCGAGTTTGCTGATATGTTCCCGAAAATCGTGGGAACGACTAATTTCGATAAATTCGAAACAAAGTGAGACAGCATTATATCTATCACATTGAACTCAATAGAATTCTAATTCTAAAGACAACAATTTGAAGGCAACTTGTCATCAGCATGCTATGCAATTGCAATTTTAATAATACGCACATGTATTTTGATGTGATCTATATCAATTTTTATACTCTGATTTTTTTCAATATTTTACTACAGTTATTAAGAAATGTATGTGGGGAGATAATTTTATATAAATGTATTAGAGTTAAATAAGTATTTGACAATGTTTCAGCTAACTTTACTTTATCAACATTAAATATTAAATTCTTTTTGAGTAAAAAATAATTTCTCTATTAATATTACTACAAAAATGTGTAGGGCGGGGCTAGTTGTGACACTTTTTCTTTAAATTATTATAAATCTTCACACAATTATGATAGACTAATGGTAAATGCTTTAAAACATTGCATGTTTATTTGGCTCAATAATTAAATACTAATAAATCCTTAATATATGTCGTAAATAAGAAAAAAAATTACGTTAATTATAAGGATGCAAAGTCGATCAATATGCCCCTACGGGCATATTTAATGAAGTTATATATTATTAAAAACATGAAAGGATATGTATATTAATCAAATTTTTATTTTCATCTTAAGTATAATAATTTGTAATCTTTCTTTTTAAATGCTTTAGTTAACAAAATTAGAGAAAAACTGCAATAATATCTTTACTCTTTATAATAATAATTAAACGTAAAATATATGTTTAATCGTTCATATAGAATAAAAAGCATTGATAAAGACAGGTTTCATTTAAGCAGCTGAGTTTATAAGGTTAGTTATGAAATACTGTCCCAATAAGTCCCATATCGGTGTTGACTAAAATATTTTTTTATAATTGAAAAACAGTAAATAAAATATCAACTTAAAGTTAAAAAATATGATAATAACTTATCTCTAAAAAATATTTGATTGCCATTAATCGCTTTAATTACCATGTAGACCAAAAAGAATATTTAATAATTTGACTTTTGATGACAAAAACGAAAAAGTGCACATATTTACTATTAACAACCGGACATAAATTATTATATTAAACGCAGTAATCTCTGTCTTTGTGCTACCTTATGCAAGCATGGACGTATCTATATATATTTTAATTATTTAAATATTCGCATTTGCCCAACTTGCCCCTATGCAACTAGCATCTACTCTACTCTACCTAAGGCAAATGAACATAATTATGAATTTGTTTTGGCATCTGGCACACGTCGTAATATCTTACTGTTGAATTGATATTTTGTGATATATTCCGATATTAATTACCCTGATAGCAAAATGTTAGCAATTTGGAGCCAAATTGGCAGCAAACTCGATTAGGTTTTGACTACAATATACCATAGTCATCTGTGTCCGTATTTAGATTTGTTGACAAAGCCTGCTAACAGGTTATACCAGCAGATTGATAGCAGAAATCGAGCAGAATTTGCTCGAATCAGGTTCTGTTCTCAATCTGCTGTCAAGTTATGCAGAACTTTGTTTGGTTGGTTTCTAATATACAAATATATATAATACAAACTCTGGGTGCAATTTGTCGCCTTTCTGCAATCAAAAATTAGTAGCAAGCCCTGCTTAAAATCTATTTCCGCAGGCTTTGCTATCAGGGTACTTACATGTGTACAACTCGTACAACATATATATAATATTATAAAAATATTGCAATAATACTAACAATTGTTCTAATGAATGATAATCCAAATTCCCTGATGTAAAAAATATAATTATAATAAATGGCTATTGGGAAATAGCGCTGTACTACGTGCGCGATAAATTTCGATATTTATTATATTCTATCTATTTCGATATTTATTATATTCTATCATATTTAATTACAAATGTGTACCGACTAACTTTTTAGCCATCTTCAGTACATAGAGATGAATCAAATATTAAATGAGCGATGAGATGCATAAGATTAGGCTACAATACCCGCATATTTTTCATTATTTTATAATAGTATCCGCAATGTTTCTCAAAAGAACACCCTCTTTCTCAAAAGAAGGGCACGATAATAGGCTTAGTGGATAGAACTTTCTTTTTACCAGACATAGAATTCCATAGGAAAAATTTTGAGTTTATTATAAAAGTTTTTTTAGATAATGACTGTTAAAATTCACATTTGACACTATATCTGAAAGAATGAAAAGTCTCATTAATAAAAAAACATTAATACAAATTAAAAAAACTGATAATGTAGACGAAATAAAAAATTCTTGATTCATAATACCATTCAATGAATATAATTCAAACAAATTTTTAAATATATTACCAAAGATCTAAATATGAATTTTCTTTCTTTAGTATGAATAAACTCAATAATATTGTAAAAGCTCATAAAGATCCGGTTCCAAAATTGTCTAAGAAAAATCAGTCTACAAAATCAAATGCAAGGATTGTAATGCAACCTATGTGAGACAAACATTTAGTTAAAAACTAAAATAGTCGAACACAAAAATCATATCAAAAGAAGCCCTACCACAAAATTGGTAATAACTGAACATAAAGATTACATTACAATCATGAATTTGATTGGAACGATATTGAAATCTTAGACATTGAATGAAATTATAATAAAAGATTAGTGTCGGAAATGATTCACATAAAGCGACAAACTAATGGCATTAACTTAAAAACAGACACAGAATTCTTAAACAAGACATATGAACCGATTTTAACCCTTACCCCACTAATATGAGTCACTAGTGACTGAGCGATTCCTGTTCATGCAAGTTTCTTTGAATCTTTCGGTAATTATAAATTATACTTATATTTTATTATTTTCCAAAATAAAGTACCAATATTTATTCTAGAAAGTTGAAAGTATGTTGATAAATTTTTAGAGATTTTTTAAAATTATTCTGAATAGGATAACTGTCCTAATTACTGCCTGTCTCTATTAGTGTGTTTTTATATTTCGAGTCATGAAGAAAACTAGCACAAATAAATAAGAAAAAATATTTTTTTCGTTAAATTAAATTATTAATGCATACGATACCGAAGATGATATTTTATTTTTTGAGTATTAAAGTTTAAATATTTTTCGAAAAATATGATGAATTTATGTGAATCCAGTAATACGTATCGCAAGTTTTTAAGCTTGACTCTATTAATGTGTCCTTTATTGGAGCTGAGAACGTTGTGTTATGAGTGTACTTTGAAAATATAATTGAAAATATAAATATAATTGAAATAATGATTTATGTAATATTAACATAAACAATTAGTTTAAATTTATTACTTGTTTTAGTAACTATATGTTAAAATGAGTCAAATGTGATAGGCACACAAATTGGGGGTACATTAATAGGGCCATCGCCGCTTAGAGGACTCACTAATAGAGATAAAAACATGTTTTCTATTTTTGTCAAAACCATTATAAAGTAATATTATAAAGTAAGTTTTTAGATTAAAGAAATATTATAAAAAAAAGAAGTAGTTGAAAATTGATTGCAAGCAATTGATTGATAAAATTAAAACAATACTTAATAATTAATTCAGTAATAAGCAAATTGACTAAAAGGCACATTAATAGGGACAGAGTTACCCTAGATGAAAAAAACGGACGGATTCTAGTGACGTCCTCCGCCCCCATGTTTGTAGAGATGCATCAATAGGGAGATGCACCAAATTGTATGTAGTATGGTAAGATAATCTTTAATTTTCTCAAATGCATAAACAATGTTTATGAAACATGACACTCAGCAATGACTTTCGAAAAGATAATGTTTCACAGATAATGTTTAAATTAGACGAGACAGCAGTTTACTTCGATATTCTAATACGAACAATAATTTATTGCGCAGCTTTTTTAATTATCTATTATTTATATTGACGTTTATCGGCAATGGTTTGATGAAGATGAGATAATATCATTATTTCTAACGAATATACTCAGAATTTATTACAATAAATTTTATCAATCAATTGAAGACACTTAATCATTGTTACACTATCCAGCTAGCGAACTGATTGCATTTTTTCTAAGAAATGATGATTGACTATCTCACATGGAAACATTGCGGATACTAAAATAATGAAAAACATGCGAGCATCATAGCTTAATCTTATGCATCTCATCGCTTACTTGGAATCACATGAATTCATCTGTATGTACTAAAGATGGCTAAAAAGTTAGCCGAAACATGTATACAAATTTGTAATTAAATAAATGATAAATACAATATAATAATATCGAAATTTATCGCGCACGTACAGCGTTAATTCCCAATAGCCAAATTTATTATAATTATAAAATTGTTCGGTAATAGGGAAGAATATGCCGATTAGGGAAAACAGCCCCGATGACCTTGTGACCGTCATTATTCGTTAAAAAGTTATTAACAAAAGGACTATCATATAAAACAAAAATTGACTGCTTTAAAAATAAAAATATTCGATAACTTCGCTATAAGGGACTCAACCTCGATGACCTTGATCTAGACATATATGTTCTGTTTGGCATGCCTCTAAAACAACCAATTTATTTTAAAGCAGTGAATTTTTGTTTTACATAAGAGAAGTTTTAGATACAACTGCATTACGAAACCTACATTACACCATTGTTTCGCGTTGTAAAGTATATACATGGTTACACTAAGTTCCATTTCTACTGTAACAAGAATTATAAATTCATGTAGCATCTGGTTTTGTGTTGTAAAGTGTATGCGTGGGTTTCACTCTGGAAAAAAATATCCTAACTCAATATTTACCATATTTTTGGTGTAGGTGGTTCTCGCTACCATAGAAAATTGTAAATCATATTGAACATTGCTTCGTGAATTTACAACTTTCCGCGCGAAAGTAAAAAATGAGTTGAGTTAGGTTTTTTTTTCGGAGTGGAGTCCCCCCTCCTTCCCCCACAAGGGCGGAATCCACGCATACACTTTATGACACAAAGTCAGATTCTGTATGAATTTATAACTTTCGTTAAAGCAGAAATGACACATTATTTTTTCATTCTTTTTTTATTAATAACTTTTTAATGAATAATGAGCGACGGTTAAAATTTGTTGGAGGTTATTCAGGGTCATGACCTTAACAACATATGTCAAGGTCAAGATCATAGAGTTGCCTTCCTTATTCGGCATATTTACCAATTGTTCTGATATTACATAATAATATACACTTATCGACAAAATTATCGCATAGGTAAATTTATATCAAAATTTTGCATAAATTCAAATAAGCGTAACTCCGCGAAAAATGGTTGCATTTAAAAGTTTTTGTTTCATTTTCAAAGGTAAAATTTGTACTTTACAAAGCCTTTAGTGGATTTTGAATTTATTCTTACCTTTATCTGGCATTTTTTCAAAAATAAGGACGTGTTATTTTTTTTTAAATTTACATAGTTCGACACACTTTACGGGGTGAAGTAAATTTTTTTCGTAAATGTCATGATAACCATCGTAAAGTATGGACTTTTCTCTCACAAATTTAAAAAAAATTGAGCTTTGTACGATTTTTTTCGAGAAGATACAATGTATCAAATTTACTTATGCATTTTGATACTACCAACATTATCATTATCCCAAGCGCACCATGGGGAGGTTGCTGATCCGATTTTGTGCGCGCGCGGGAGGGGGGAGATATGTGGGGATATATTTGCTCTTTAAAATTATGTATTTCCACTTTGTTTTCGAATGACCTCTTGTAAATGTGCATGCATATTGATGCAAGCTCTAATTAAAGCCTGAGGAATTTCCCATCATATTCGATACAATGCTGTATCTAATTACTGCAGATTTGTTGACTGTTCCTCTAATCTTCGTAGTCTTTTTTCCATCATATCCCATACATGTTCAAATCCGCTCTCATTGATGAATGTGGTAACATCAACGTACGCACACAAAATCGGACCAGCAATCCTCCCGTGATACACATCGGGTAATACTAATGCCGGCGGTTGAATAAAATGCATAAGTAAGTTTGATACATTGTATATCTTCGAAAAAAAATCGTACAAAGTTCAAGTTTTTTTAAATTTGTAAGAGAAAAGTCCATACTTTATCATGACATTTACGAGAAAAATTTACTCCACCCCGTAGAGTGCATCAAATTATGCAAATTTCTTAAAAAAAAAAAAACGTTCTTATTTTTAAAAAGATGCCAGATAGAGGTAAGAATAGATTCGAAATCCATTGAAAATTTCGTAAAATACAGATTTTACTTTTGAAAATAAAAAAAAACTTTTAATGCGACGATTTTTTGCGAAATTATGCTTATTTAAATTTATACAAAATTTTGATATACCTAAGCGATAATTTTGTTGACAAGTGTATAATAATATTGCATAAATATTACTGCAATATTAATCCTCAATACACACATTTTAAAAAAGTCTTTATTTATCCATATCCGGGTATATATAACTCCACGTTTTCTTTTGCTTGTATCTCAGATTGTAGAGCATCGATTTTAATTAATTTTTTTTAATCTATCGTTTGAAGACTGAAAAAAAAGGAATTTTTGAGTTAGAAAGTCGAAAATGTCGTAGCACGAAAGATATTTTGCAATAAGTGAAAAAAAACGAATTTTTTTTTAAAACCTTATCTTTTGTCAAAAATAAATGAAAACAATTTTATTAATGATGAATTAAGCTAATGAGTTGAACTTTAAGAAATTATAAGCGTTTTTGTGATTTATTCTAAAAACGATATTTTTTTTTGCAAAGTGAAAATGAGAGATTTTTCA
The DNA here is from genome assembly GCF_000204515.1 of Acromyrmex echinatior. The sequence continues at coordinate 275,593 of NW_011626963.1, forward strand.
GTTTTATGGAAACTAATCATAAACCGAAAATCTTTGAATTTTGATAGAAATAAATAAAAAAAGTGATCCTATCGTTCTTCTACGGTAAATAGTAAGAATTTACTATTATATTTAGTATGTGCCGCGGGAACCATTAACAAGAAAGAAATATTTTTTTGATATCAAGAATACAATAAAATTGACTTAAATCATTTTTTTATGTGCATTCATGATTAAAATCATGATAAATAATCCAATTAATCATTTCTACTTACTGGCGCATTAGAAGGTCGAAGCAAGGGAATTGTAGAGGCATTAAGTGCCCTCCCTCTCCCCAGTCTCAGCATCACTGCTTAAAGCATATTCAAATGCCTGAACTATGAAAATCAGGTGGGGTTACGCTAACCCCTTGTGTATATTGAGGGTTAAATGTCTGCGTAAATTCATCGCAAATTTCATTCGCAATATTGTGGTATTCTAGAAAGTAATATTAACTTCCAAAGCTACGTTTAAGAAATGTATTATCAGCACTATTGCATCATTTAATTCTTGTTTTACATTTTACGAATGATAAAGGAATATGAAACACAATAGCGCTTATAACACTCTCGCCAAAGTAGTTCAAAAATATTGTGTGTCCCTAACTTAATTTTTACATAAAATTCCAAAAAATTGTGAAGAAATTTTCATTTATGCCCCAGCTAATGCTAAATATTTATAGACAGTTTGATTTGTGTTCACAATGTGCCGAACGGAACTGTTAATGAATCGTCAAAAAATGTACAAATATCGATGAAATATTCAGAATATTGTATACTCCTTGTATACATGTATCTCGAATTTAAATGACCAAATCAACTTCAGGAGCGTATATTCTGGTGAAAAAATTTCTTTGAATTTCTCCGAAAATTTTTCTGAAAAAGTCTGAAAATTTTCCTGAAAATGTCCATATTTTCGGACACGTTGCAGAGCTTTTCAGAAAATTTTTCAGTATAAATTTAAATATTTGTCAGAATATTTCAGTGACTTTTAAAGACTTTCATAAAATTTTTTACACTATATCATAGATTTTTAGAATTTTTCAGACATTTTCAATGTGATACTTGAAAAAAATTTTAAGACTTATAAATTTTGTTTCTTTATTTAACAGTTATTCCATACAAGATATATGTAATGATTTTACCCGAAATTATTTTGAAAAATACTTACCTAATGGGATTTGAACCTGGGACCTCTGGATTATAAATCTCCTACATTACATACTACACCACTTCTTCAACTGATAAAGCGTGTTATTTATATCTATTTAAGCTTCAGAGACATCATTGAATTCGCATGAAATTCAGGAATATTCAGACCCTTGAAAATGATTTTCAAAGGAATCCTCTGAAAACCTTTGAAAAGTAAGATACTATTAAAATTCTATCTTCAGAGACACCACTGAATTTCGGAATTTCAGTAAAATTCAGCGACTTTTAGACATTTGGGAATGATTTTCAGAGAATTTGCTGAAAGTTTCTGAAAAATGAGAAACTATAAAAATTCTATCTTTAGAAATATCACTGAATTCTCGAGTTTCTGCGAAATTCAGAGACTTTTAAATACTTGTAAGCAATTTTGAGAGAATTCGCTGAAAATGTCTGAAAAATAAAAAACCATTAAAATTTTATCTTCAGAAACATCATTGAATTCTCGAGTTTCAGTGAAATTCAGAGACTTTTAGACACTTGGAAATTATTTTCGGAGAATTCGCTGATAATCCTTTAATTTCTTTGAAAAAGTCTCTGAATGTCACTAAAAATCTTTGAAAAATGATTTCAAATAATTTTCAATGAAATTTTCAGACATTTTTTCACCAGGGTAGGGAATCGATAAATTAAGAAAAAAAGATATATGGTCGTTTTTGCTTTGTTTTGAAGAAAATCGCAATAAAACATAGTTTTCATTTTTGTACTTTTTTGTTACTTATCCATTTATACTTATTTATTCATGTTATCACTTGCTTAATGCAGATATTATTCAAAACATTGGTCTCTTGCAGCAATGTACGTATCGCATCTTGTACGAATAACTCGTGTGCAGCTAAATATTGATCTGGTCAACGTAATGACTCGTTGATCAGGCACTCTTTTATCTAGAAATCGGCACGCGTATCCTCGCACTGTTTCAGTAGTATTATGCACAAAGACCAAAATGTGGCTGAAGTGTACGAAATATCATCAGATCAGTGTTTGGCTGCAACACGAACTGCCCGTACTAGATGCAATGCTTGCATTATTGCAAGAGGCTAACATGTTGAACAATATCCACTTTAAAAAAGTGGTAACGTAAATAAATATAAATTAATAAATAATAAATAAGCACAGAAATGAAAATTATGTTTTGTCTTTTATTGCGATTTTTTTCAAAACGAAATAAAAACGAACATATTTCTAAAGGATATTTCTTTTATCGGCGATGCTGCGTACTGCTTGCGATCATATAAGACATGTAATATTCGAATGATATTGCGGTAATATTGCAGTATAATATTGCGATATATTATTATACATAGTAATATTTATACGATATTGCAGTAACATTACAATATAATACATCACATTGTAATATCTCAGTAATATTTTCGTAATATTACATTGCCAGTTGTAGTATTATGCAATATTATAACATCACTATAATATTATTTTAATATTATATGTTGTATGGGAAATAGATTGTATGTAGAATACTTAGGAATAATTTCTTAATAAAAATATCATTATACTTTCCTATAATCTTGACCTTGATGAAATAATAAGTGACACAGGGGATCACTTGTCATATCATCATACCTCCGCGCTCGAAATGTTTGCTTCATGATTAGTAAGCTTTAATCATTACTAATTTGGAAACTATTACAGCCTTAACTGTCGAATATTTTTTCACACACGCGCGCGCGCGCGCGTAAATAATCATAAAAAAAATCCCAGCCATATCGATATCGTTACAAATCAATTTTAGCATACTGCTATTTTATTTACGAGTACACATGCTCACTACACATGCTGATATGAAATATCAGTATTTTTATTGCTCATTTAATTGCACATATAACATTGTACGTATAATGATATTGCAATATGTGCAAATATCATTAAGATAACGATAATTGTGAGATATATATTTCACAACGAAAAATACAAATAAATACCCGGGAAAAAATATTTTATATATAATTACATATATAAAAAATAATAAAAATAATTAATGTTGAAGGATTCCTTAATATTAAACAATTTAAAGACTAGAATGTAAGGGAAAGTAGGAGTCAGCGCGATACTTGGTGCGCAATGGAAATGTTCAGAAGTCCATTTTTAATATAAAACTATAAAAATTTCGTATAAAGTCCGTAAGCGTTTCGATTTCAAGTCATTCTCAACGAAATTCATGTAATTATATTAAATACAAGTAGTGCATCAACTTAATATAATTATATGAATTTCATTGAGAATGACTTGAAGTAAGTTGAAACGCGTACGGACTTTATAAACTTTTTATAGTTTTATATTAAAAATGGGCTCTTTTCTAAACATTTCCATTGTTATACTTACGCACCAAGTACCGCGCTGAGATTCCTACTTCCCCTTACATTCTAGTTTTTATATATATGATATAAAATTATAGAAAATTATATATAATCTTGTATAATTGAATATATAATAAATGGATATTTTATAATTACATATACTTTTATATATTATTGTATATAAAATATGTCCATTTATATACAATTATATAAAATTATATATAATTTTATATAATTATATATTAAACATTTTTTCCCGGATATTTTACAAAATTGGAAATAAGTGGAAATTAAATTTAGATTGAAATTTAAATCGATTCTATCTACATCTCAACATTGACTGCGTTTAGCAGACGAAACAGTTTTGCAATTGTTGTAACATTCTTAAATATAATTAGTTTATGCATTTAGATCTAGTGAGAAACTAAGGGCAGGACCAATCATATTAAAGAATTTTACAACAATTGCAAAGCTGTTTTTCTGCTGAACGTAGTTATTATATAAGTTACCCTGATAATCAAATGCAGCGAGTTTGCTGATATATTCCCGAAAATCATTGCAACAACTAATTTCGATAAACTCGATCGGAACAAGGTGAAATAGCATTATATTATAAACATTATTGAATTTAATAAAATTCTAAAGACAGAAATTTTAAGCCAACCTATCATCAGTATGCTATCTGCAACTAACAGTATGTTTACAGCAACATGATGGCAACATGTGTCAAACAATAATAGCTACATATGCTATACATATAACATAGTTAAACAAAATGATGCCATCAAGATGCTATCAAATTTTCGTTATCAAATTTAGAATTCACATGAGAATAATATTTCACACAATAGTGAGGAAACACCTTGTATCTAGTTTGTCGACATTTGTTATTACAACAGTTAATTATAGGTAGTTATTAACAGCAACATGATGATATCCTGAACTCATTTCAAGAATGAATTCAAGATGTTACTGTTATAATAGAATTATAATTCCATCGTAGCGTAGATACTTTTATATCAAAGTCAACTTTGAGGGCTCACTTCACATACGAAATGCTGCGTTTCTTATATTCTTTCAGGTAATTCTTATTTACGAGTTAATTCATCTCCGCCGTGGCCCTCTATCGGCAGAGATGCATAATGCTCGCGGGTGAGGTTCGTGATAACATTTTGTTAGCAAGGAACTATGGTAGCAATTAAAAAACTTCATAAATATACTTACATTAAGACATATATGCAACAACGAATAAATATCGTTACATATGTTTTGTTGCCATTATATTTTCGTCATAATGCTCAAGATGGAATGATTAATCATTACTTGGTTGGTTTGTCATCTTACCGACAACATAACGTATCACTATTATTGATCGTTTGTTTTTGAAATTTCGTTAACTGATTGCATGCATAAGCAATTATATTGATGCATTGTAACATGTTCTATTTTGATGTCAGCAAATGTATGCCAAAGATAAGATTTATACAATGCATCAGTTTCAATATGCTCAATATGCTAAATCATGCTTAGTTATCTGAGTATAATTCAATTAATTAAATTGATTATTAAGTTATATAAATAATAAATGATTATTAAGTAATTTCTTATTCATATACTTAAAATAAATTTATAAAAGATAATTTTTAATATTACATAATCTAGTGAATGCAAAAATTTAAGAATCAAAGGAATTAATATTTCAAAAATTTTGAATAATTTGGAGATAAAAAAGATTGTTAAATTCATTAAAAAGATTTGAAAAGTCAGGAATCTAGAAATTTGAAATAATTCTAGAGCTTTATGAAATAATTTTGAAATTTAATCTATGTATTTAATAGATTCATAATCCATGAATCCAGGAATTCAAACTACGACGTATTTTATATAATAACACGTGTACCTAATCTTACTGATTTACTTTTCTTAAACATTACTTTAACATAACAACGCTTGTAATAATACATGCTGCTAAGTTGCAAAAAAGATAACAAAATTATAATTATAATATGAAATATATTTAACAAAGTGTATCGAAAAATATCGGAGTCATGTATAAAAGAAAGGCAAAACGAACACGCACTTCTACGATCACTGCCAAGGACGTTCATCGTTTACGTCATTCTCATCGTGTTGAGGTTTAAGAATCGCACGATATAGAAGGAGGAAATCAAGTATAATGTGGAAAACAGTTAAACGCCTATCGGCGATTGTTCATAATACTGCCAAGTATAGAATCGAGTTTTTTTTTAAGTTGTAATACATCCATTTATGTGGGTGATTCTTTAAAAAATTGGAATTTATGCGTCACACACTTTTTAAGTACATTTAAATATGTTAAATTATATTTGATTTTTATCACAGAGAAAGATTATAACTATATACAGGGTATCTATACAGGGTATTTGGAATTTAAATGTCAAAACTTCGGAAGCGTGTAGGAGGTCGATAAACTAAGAAAAAAAGTCCTGCAGAGATATACTCGTTTTTACTTTGTTTTGTAGAAAATTTTGTACAAAAAAGACAAAACGTAATTATTTCATTCTCATACTACTTCTGAAGTATTATCGTTACTGAAATCGTTCAATGACTGTTTCAATTAACCTGATTTGTCACCACTGAACTTCTTTGTGTGGGACTCTGAAGGAAGTTTATTCGTCGTCAATCAACTCTAGAGAACACTCGAGAAATCTAATCGAGGCTGCAGTGCATTAAATATTATCAGTGTTTGGTAACACGAGCTGTTCGTATTTTGATGCAATGCTTGCATTGCTACAAGAAGTCAACATTTTGAACAATATCTAATATTAAGCAAATGAATAAATACAATGTGAATAAGTAATGAAAAAATACAAAAATGAAAACTACGTTTCTTTGTGCAATTTTCTTCAAAACGAAGCAAAAATGATTATCTCTACAGGACTTTTTCTCAGTTTATCGATCTCTAACACGCTCCAGAAGTTTTTACATTTAAATTTCAAATATCCTGTATAGGCAACCAATGAAAAGTCGATATTAATTTAATTTACTAATGTCTAAAAATTAACTTTTATGCATGAAAATCTCATTTTCCTGAAGTGTCTCACACACACACACACACACACACACACACGCGCGCGCGCGCGCACAGCTATGAAATTTATACTACAATCCATGTTCATGACATAAATTCAGAGTTTTTTACTAATTTCTTCACTTTATGTTCACTTTATATTCTACATTCGTCATAATTATCATTCCCATTTTTTATTCGATTAAATTTTATTTACAAAAAATGTCCTCAACTTTGTCACTAGTTTTAAGTCTTAATTCCCAGCTTATAAGATCGTTTCTTAAAAGATGATATTAGCAAAGAACAACTTTCACATGTTTATAAATTATGAAGCACTGCGTGGTCTACAATGGTAAGAAATTGACCAGTCATAGTTGAATATTCTTCTCACATTCAATTTCTTAATCTTACAGTCTCATCCACTACTGTTATTGCCATTGTAAATTACGCATAAGATTGATCATGATGTCCGGCGGTCCTCAAATATCCTGGGATCCTAGAATTATACTAAAATTTTATGTATTCTAAAAATTCCTGGGAAAACCCTTGAAATTTCAGAACTTACCTGGAATTTATCATTCTTTCATTCTAAAAAAATTAGAGCATGAAAAAGAAAGAAATAATGAAAAGAAAAGTTGTTTGGATATAAGTCTTCTCCCTTAAAGATGCAATAAGTTACCAATAGAAAATGAGGAACTTGAATTTAACATCTAAAATAGAACATAGTAAAAAATTGTCTATATTGATGGAATGTTCGTTTTTAAAAAAAAATTAGTCGAAATTATTTATAAAGCAATAAATAATGTTGTTCCAAATTTGTTAGCATTTTAATTCATTCATATAGAATCCTAACTTAAATACAAAGCATATAATATTGTGCAAATCGATAAAAATTAATTAAATAATGAAAATTAATTGATGGGATAAATCCTGAAAAAAAACAGAATTTTTACTGGAATTATTCTTGAATTGACTAGATTTTGCTAGACACCTCATTAGTGCGCAGCTTAGGTTTTGACAGATGATCATACTTTTTTAGTAACGCCGCATATTCGCTACTGAAAAAGTGTTAAACCAATCAACTTATCAGTTTCACGGTATGTATTATATTTAACGTTTACTATTTCGATAAAACTGCAAAAAAAGGGAACAATCGCCGATGACTTTAATTTTGATATATGTTGTCAAAGTCATGATCCTGAGTGACCTCCAATAGGTTTTAAGTGTCGCTATTCATTAAAAAGTTATTAAAAAAGTTTGAAAAATGTCTCTTTTCTACTATAATATATAAAACAGAAATGCTACAAAATATATTTTACGAAATATACTTTCCACGAAGCGAGTTTCACTCCACCTCCCTCCTTACCAAGGGGCGTATGATCTTCTACTAAGGCACTAGACATGTAGGTATTCTCATTCGCTATTTTGATTCCACTTGATTGTTATAGTACGATTAGTGACAAAGATAAATGTTAATTAAGGAGAGCCCGCTCATCTCAAATTTTGAAAATATATTGAATCGGTATGTTTTTGCTTAAAAATAAAAATTTGACAAGAAAAAGATGTTCTGTTCCGCAAACCGAGACATTAATCTTAAAGTCGACGACTATTCGGGTTAAGAAATCTGTCATAACAGTTCAGTGCTTTAAAAATACAAATTCACTACTTTAGCAGAGAATTTATGTTTTTAAAGTATTGTGAACCACTGTCATGACAGTTTTCTAATCCGAATAGTCGACTTTTAAGGATTAATATCTCAGTTCGCGGAGCAGAACGGCATCTTTTTCTTATTAAATCCTTATTTTTACGCGAAAACGCATAGATTCAGTGTATTTTCATCAAAATTTAGGCTTTTCTTAACATTTACTTTTGTCACTATAATCCATCAATCAAGTGGAACCAAGATGACGGATGAGACTATCTACATATCTAGTGTCTTACTTTCTACGCGAAGCAAGTTTTTAGCTTGCCTGTCCCTCCTCTCCCGTTAAGGGGGCTTGACGGGGAGTTCCTTGGTAGGAGGGGAAGGGGGTGGTAGTAGAAGTCGTTTGGCGTGGAAAGTCTGATGCTCCTAGGTAAGTGCGCGAAGTAATTCTTAATATTATATATATAAAGCAGAAATAATTGTTATATCTTAAACATTTTTGTTAATGAATTTTTAACGAATAACAACCGACACCTAAAACCTTGAAAGTCACTCAGGGTCATAACCTTAACAAAATATGTCAAGATCATCAGTGGTTGCTCCTCTTTCTTGCAGTTTTATTATTTTTACTACGTTTTGTTTAATGTAACTGAATACAACCGGTGTTCAACTTGCTTTTTAATATTATATAGAATGAAATATTAATTCGATATGTGAAATTATTCACATTTAATCTAAAAATTCTCAGTTCTCTGATCTTCCCTCAAAAAATCAGATATATAAACCTAGGAGACTGATGAAAATGTTTATGTTTATACAGGGTATTCCGCAATTTTTGACAAAACGCTTTTGTGTAAATAGAGCGGACTAAATTGAGTCGAAAAGTCCTTTACCATTTTGCAATTTTCGAAATGGTTAACGAGATATTAATTTATGAAAATAATTCGCTCGGCCTACCACCAAATGCAAGCGGACGGCGAGATAAAAAGAGAATCGCTTAGTGAGGCGCGCGTTTGCCATAGCTAGACATTAATGCCAATGTCGCTTGTAAACAACGTGTTTAACGACGAAATATCTCTCTGGACGGTCGTATCTCACTATGCGCTTGCGTTTGGCGATAAGACAGGCGAATTTGACTATTTTTATATTAATATTGTTAATCATTACGAAAATTGCAAGTACAGGACTTTTCGACTCGGTGTAGTCCGCTATATCTACAAAAAAACACTTTGCCAAAAATTGTGGGATCCTGTGTAGACGGACATATTAGATACATTATATAATATTATCATATCATTATTATTATTATTATAATACATTATAATATTATCATTTATTACATTATCATTATATTATAATTATATTATTTATTTGTTTGACCGCTTTTGTAATAAAACTAACATGTTCTGTGGAATATTTTAAACTTATTACATTTCATAAATTTAATGAAAAAGTGTGTGGACAAAATTATTATTAAATAATTTCAATTTTTTTAGAATCATCCATATATGTATGGATACACACACACACACACACACACACACGCGCGCGCGCGCAACACATAATTATTTAGTTATATTGGATGTTTATGTATATCGCGCATTTGTTTTGAAAAATTTTTACAAAGAAATATAGGAATAATTAAAAAAAATCAATTTGTTAAACTAACGATTCAATTTGATTAAAATTATGTGAGTTGGTATATTGTCTAAATTGTTTAACTTATTGTTAGTATGTTATTTCAATGTTTTTGTTTTATGTAAGTAGGACTTTAAATTAAAAATTTAAGCATTTAAGATTAATTTAAGATTCAAGAAATCTTAAGACCTTGACTTGAAATCCAAAAAATTTTCTTCGTATTTGCTTTATATCATATATTTGCGTTTAGAAAATATTTATCATAAACTATCAAGAATTTTTAATTTTGTATTTCAAAAATTGTCGCCAAAATAATTTATGTTATTTACTAGCAATGCAAATGATATATATTGCATAAAACTTATTGCTATTATTAACTGTGACAGTTGTTATTGCTACAATTAATACTAGGCCATCGCAGATATGAATTACTACATATTGTTATTATATACTGATACTATCGCTACTGTATTATTGTTATTACCGTTACCGTTGCTATTACTAAACTCTTACCAACTTTTACTTACATTCATACTTATACATACTTGTGGGCGGACAATGATACAAGTGCACATACACATTAACACAAAATACACAAATGTACAGATTTTTTAGAATCGTTAATTCATATTTTCACAAATCTTTCTTTGTTCTCGGGAAAAAATGTTTTATATAATTATAAAATTATATAATTATATTGTAATTATATATTGTACTAATATATATTATTATTCAATACATAATAAAATTGTATATTGTATAACTGTATATATTTGCCTATTTATATATAAAATTATATATAATTATATGTAAAATTATATATAATTTTATATGATTTTATATAATTATATATGTATAAAAAACATTTTTTCCCCGGTTGTTTCTCGATAATTTTTCTTAGTATTGGATATATGTAATGTTCATTACAAAGAAAAATTCTTGATATTATATGCTTTTATCATAAATTTTTGTTGCAAAAAATCGATGATATTTATAAACGTTTGATATTACTTTTTATTATAGATTTAAAAGTATATTTATTTGCAAGCGTCACTTTTGTATGAGGAAGAAAGTTGTTACATAAGTAAATTGATATTATAGGAAAAAAATTCTTTGTAAACTTTAGCATGGCTTTTATTTGCATTAAATGCAATTCGATTTTAGTCTTTTTAGGAAAAAGTAAGCGAAAAGTAAAAAAATGTATTGTTTCGGTACGGAGAAATTTAAAAATAAGTATGAATTATGATTGAATAATTTATGAATTGGTGCTTTGGCATGTATTAGATTGAATTATTGTTGTACATTTTAAGAAAAGGAAAAGAGTAACAAAGTTTTAGAATGAATTATTTAATCGGCAAATATATTATTTTTATTTAGAAAGTTTTATACATATATGTGAATGTACGTATATCCGTGCGCACTCATGTACATACGCACGCACATATGTACGCATGTACACATAAATGCGCGCGCGGAGGGTACAACTTTCACCCTCTTGTAATTGTTTGAGGATTTTATTTCTACGTTTTCTTATGTATTTTTCTTCATGGAAACCGAAAATTATAATGATTTGATAACAATATTATTTACTCAAGTAGTATTGATAACTATTGGTTTATAAATATTTTATATATGTTTTCTAAACGTATCAAATGTTCTACAAACGAAGAAACGCACATATATGACAACAAAACAAACTATTATTGGGGCAATACCAATTTTTTTTCACATCATCAATATTATGATAATAATTTTCGATTTCCATGAAAAAAAATATGTATCAGGAACTGCAAAAATAAAATAATATCCGAATAATCGCAAAAAATTGTACTTTTCTTATGTATACATATGTATTTGTATTTTATGTATTTGCAGGATGTTCCTTAATTATTGACATAACGCTTGCCGAATGATTCATTCATATTCGTCTACACTGATCGTTAATTATTATGAAAATTGCAAAATGACACAGAACTTTTTGAATCAATTTAATCTATTCTACTTGTACATGAGCGATAATTAACGATATTAATTAACAAAGATTATTGAATGAGCATACGTTTACCCGCCCAATCATGAAAATTGTAAATGATAGATAACTTATTAACTCAGTTCTACTCTATCAGCTCATAAGCGTTGCGTCAATAATTACATCACTCTGTATACAATACGAAGTATTTCTGTTGTAACTCGGGCACTCTAATATTATATATAACAGAAAAAATTAAAATTTTAAGTTTTTGTAATTCAAGAAATACGTAATGCAGTATTAATATTATCATTGTACATAGAGATATGAAGAAGATTCAAGAGTATTTGATTTGAAATATATGTGATTTTTTTTATTTAATTTTCATAATTATTCTGTATATCTTCTTCTTCTTCTTCTTCCGTTAGGTCTCTAGCTTGTTACATCTTTCTCATATGCTTGTGGTACGCACACACGAATATATGGGACCTACAGTTTTAATGCCGATTCCGAACGGTGAATTTTTCGAGAAGTGTTTCTGTGGACAAAAATACTCTCAGGAGATTGCCAGCCTTTTCTGAGAGAAGACACGAGCGTAAATATTTTTAGTTCCTCCTGGGATCGAACCTGGGACCTCTGGCAGGGTAGACCAGTGCGCTGTCTGCCATGCCACGCTCGCGCTCGAGCTGTATATAAAAGCATTAAAGTGAGAAATTAATAATTTACAAGCTACCTTAGATTTTATTCATACTTTGTCGTGAAGATTCATTAAAAAATATTTTGATAATTATTGCAAAAAGATTAAACTTCGTCTTGATCTTAACATATATTGTCAAAGTCATGACTTTGACTAACCTCCACAACCGATGGCGATCGGTTTGTTGTTCATTTGTAAAAAAATTATTAACAAAAGTTTAAAAAAATAATATCTCTCTTCTACTGTATACAGGGTAGGCCATTTTAATCAATACACGCGAATATCTCGAAAAGGAGAACTTTTTACAAAAATGTTTCAGATAAAAGTTTTATGGTTTCAAGGACGAAAAAAGACGGTAACTTTAGTTCATCTTGATAAGAAGTCCTTAAGATCAGGTCCATATTATATAAAATTTTTTTTAATGGAACCCTCCATTTTTTGTTGCGAATTCTTGTAATTTATATCAAGAATTTTTCAAAATATTAAAAAAAATTCTCTGCTTTAAAATAGATTTCCTTTATTGCTTTAAAAACAAAAATTTTTTTTCAAAATGTTTTCTCATCATTTTTGTTATTATATAGTAGTGCATAAGGGCATATGACTTTATACGCGAAGTGACTTTCATCCCACCTCCTTCCTTGCTTGGAGGCGCACGACTTTCACCTGAAGCAACTCTCGCCTCCTGCTTGAGGACTTTCACTCAAAGCGATTCCCGCCGTACCTCTCTCCCTGCGAAGCGAGTTTTATTAAGATAGGATGAGAGTCGCTTCATGTGCACCCTTCAAGCAAGAGGGGGGAAGGAGGATAACACAAAGGAGATTCTACATGGGTTTACAACTTTCATTATAGCAAAAATGATACATTTTGTTTTAAACTTTTTTGTTAATATCTTTTTAACAAATGGCGACCAACGACTAAAATCTATTGAAGGTTACTCAAGGTCATGACAACATATGTTCGGCGAGGTTTAACCTTTTTGCAATAATTATCAATATTTTATTGTATATTAATTTTTTTACAAATAACTTTTATAAATATTAATTTCTATATCTCACTTTTGTGTACAAAATAGTAAGAAAAATCAATTAATGTAAGAAAATTATATTCAAATATATAACTATATTTAAAAAGTACATGTTACATTTTTTTTGTATAAAATATAATTCTTTTTAATTGAATATTTATAAATTGAATATATTTGGAATTGATTTATAATTATAAATCAGGACGCTTTCAAAATCATCTAAATTCAGGACATATCTAAATTAAGATGGATGATAATTTTAATAGATGAAGACAATTTTAATGAAGACGCTGTCGACGTTTAGAAGGTTGCAATTCATTCACAGCACATTTAGGTATAATTCAACGAATCCGTTTCTGCCGCTTACGACTTTGACTGCCTGCGTGTTATGTCCGCCCCTCTGTGAACTATTCAGTTATTGATGATCTTATCTCATACTTCTAATGACTAAAGGAATCAAGTATACATTATGTTAGGAAAATCATGTTCTATTAAAAAATTCAGTTGTTTCTTATGTCTCCATCAAAAAAATATAAAAGTATTGTTATTAAGAGTGCGGTCCACTTGACGCCACAAATGTTCCGAAACTTTTAATTGATCAATCGGAAAGAAAAATTTTATTAACTGACTAATCAAAAAATGCTTCGAAGCATTCGTAGCATCAATAGACCGTAGCCTATATTATATTCCTGCAGATACTGTAGTTGGAAATTTTTCTTATTATTTAGAACACTAAAGATATTTGAAATAAATTCAAGTGGTAGGGCACTCTACAGGATGTCCCAGAATGACCGCCAAATATTTTGAGCGAAAATAGAACGGACTAAACTGAATCGTAGTTTTCTATCATTTTGAAATTTTTGCAATAGTTAATAAGATATTGATTATTAAAAATCGCCTAATAATATAGTAGAATCTTTCTAAATTTGACTCCTATAATCTTTGCATTCCTCACACTATTTTTACAAACATTAATATCGTGCTCCTTCTATGTCATTATAGGTTGGACATGTGTTGCGTGCGCATCTGCACTTAATTATATTCGGTTCTCACAGTGAGATTTCTCGTTTGAGCGAACTAACTGTACAGATGTGTCTCGCGCATGCGCTATATTCGAGCTTTTTCAACGGGCGATTTGATTTATTTCGGCTAATTACTTTCCACAGTCTCCTACAGTTGCACCTTTTCTGGTCTCTTCTTTCTTTCCGCATTTGTGTTTCACGAAAATTTCCTCTCCCAGTGATATTGGCATGCGAGAGAACCCACCGGCAGGTCTTAATACCCCCGACCCGGGAGGGACGCCGTTTCATCTCCCGGGCAAGTCAAAAACGTCAGTTTCTCTTGAAGAAATAAATAGGTTCTTCGATAAAGTCAATGAAAATATCACTCTAGAACATCGTTCCCGTATAAGTTAGATAATCCGAATTCAGCCGCTTCATTTATTAAGTCACTGACTGTGAATTCTCTCTCTGGGATAACGAAGGGAAAAAAAGATAAGAAAGGTAAAAAAAGCCCTTAAAATAAGATCATCTTCGGTTACAGATCATTCAAGGAAACCGAATCAATCTCTGATTGAGGTTATCTCTAAGAATCTCGTTCCCCCCTCCCGACTGGAGGAGAGCACGAGAACTCTTTTTACTCTTCGGACACTTTGAATAACTCAAGGCCCTCTACTCGGGCTATCGTCCACGCGGAGGGTGAGAAAAATGAAAGCATAGAGATTGACCTGGTGCTGAATGAACTGCCACCTCAGACTCTTAATAAACGTCCTCGTGAAGCGGAGGCTACAACTACAATTGGGAAACCCCCGGCCAAGATAATCACAGTCCATCCTGCTAATAAGTCGACTCCCCTTTTCGGGGCTTTTGTGCAACTATGAAGCCAAAGATCTTCCTCCGTATATAGTACTTTTTCAGAAGATCGGTTAATGCTAATAATAAAACCTCTGCCCCCCATTAGGGTCAGTCGTCTTGTTACGAAACTTATGAATAATAATAGTATTTTTGAAGTAAAGTTTGCGGGGCGGAACAAGATGTCTGTCTCTTTTAGTAATTACCACAAGGCTAACAATATCGTTTAGCTTGAGGCACTCAAAGCAGAGAACCTGAAAGCATCTATTCCAGCGTTTAGAGTGATGAGATCCGCTGTAGTTAAAAAGTCCCTCTCGAGATTTCGGAGGATACGGTCCTCAAGGAATTCAGTTCTGGTGCTAAGATTTTGTCTGTCCGTAGGCTTTGCCGCAGAGTGCATAAGAATGGTGGTGACGAACTTGTCCCTACTCGATGATGGTGAAATTCCAGGGACGATTTCTCCCTAATTCATTGAAATATATGCATGTTTCCTTTCCTGTAGTACCATACATTCCCCATGTTCTTATGTGCTTTGCCTGCTTGAGATTTAACCACATTGGCGCGGACTGCAAAAGCTCCCCACGTTGTTTTAGATATGGACTGAATATGCATGATAAACCTGAGGATTGTCCCTGTATTCAATTTCCCCTTCGTTGTTGCAACTGCGGTCAAGAGCATTTCCCTTCCTCCACAAAATGTCCTATATATGAGCATCAACGTCAAGTTTATCAGTGCGCAGCCCTTAAGAATATTTCTTATGTCGATGCGCGCACTAGGTTGGGAATTTCCTTTGCTTCACCTCCTTTTCCATTCTCTTCGCCTCCCTACTCCTCCCTCTCTCCTTCTCAGTTTCCGTTTCTTCTCCACTCCCCCCATCCACCTACATCTTCTCCTCCCAATACTTCTTCTCATCCCCACTCTTATGCTGACGTCAATCCTTTTGATCTCCTTCCCTGCCAGAATTTGGTCTTCCCTCACAGTATGATGCTAGATCATTGTATAGTGAGAAGGCTCGTTCGCCTCCCTTGCTTCCTCTTATTATTATAACTCTCATTCGCAGGATAAGCAGCCTCCTCTTCGAGTCTTCCTCTTCTCACGGAGATAGCGGGGCGGGTAGGGAATTACGTGGAGCGTATAGTACCTGTCTTATTGCCTCCAATGGAAGATGGGGATTATCAAAGGCAAAATCTTCTTCCGGGAGACCGGAAGACCGGCATAGCCTCAGGCCTTTCCTTCATTCTCTTATTTAAAAAATTTCCACCTCCTCCCAAAAATTTCCCTCTTCCCCATCTCCTTTTCCCTCTCCTCTCTCTGCTCCTCCCCCCCCCCCATGTCTTCTCTTCATCAGATCATATTTCCTCTCAAATGAATCTTGTAAACCTTATTGGCACTTTAATTAGTTTTCTTCAAAAGATTATCGTAAGTAATCCAATAATCGCGAATAACAATCAACTTGGGAATGAGCTCCGCCTTATGCAAGAATCATTGGAAGTTCTTAACAACGACCCCAAATTTAGAGAAATTCTACTGTATTTCCAATAATTTTTTACTCAAGTATCAACAACTTTTTATAGAAAAATAACAAGAAACAAAAATTGTTTATTTTTTTCTAATAGAGCTTTGAAAATTTTTTCAGAATTTTTTAGTACCGCATTTTCTCATGTTGGTAAAAAGTTGCCAATATAAGAAAATGCAATATTAAAGAATCGATAAAAAATTCTGAAAAAATTTTAAGAGCTCTATAAAAAAAAATAAACAAAAATTTGAATATTACGATTTAACTTAAAAGTACAATAATAATAAAAGAAATAGAAGGACTTGAGGGAATAGGCAATGTTCAAGGTGCGTTAGTTATTCAAGAAAATCTCTCGATATATAAATTAGGTTTATTGAAAAAACCACAGAACAAACAAAAATCGTTGGACTATATAATAATCTCGTACGTTTCGGTTAGTCTTCTAACCTTCTTCAGCGATAATAGACGCTTGTATGTATGAAATCGTATATCTGTACACACATGAGCGCATATAATACATACATATGCACATATAAAGATAATATATGCATATATGTGAAAGTAGACGCCTACTACTGTTACTACTGCTACTGCTACTACTCACTATCGCTACCACTACCACTACCACTACTACCATTTCCACTACTATTACTACTACTAATATTACTGCTGTTAGCACCACCACCTATTATTACTATTATTTGCTACTACCACTACTACTATCATTACTACTGCAAATGACCATCATCTTTGTCATTGTTGCTACTGCTGATACTACACATACTATTTCACATACACATGAGCACACACGCACACACGCGTGCTCACATAGATACATACATACGTGCGCGCTCGCACATATATGTAGACTGAATTATAAAATCATATGCGTCATATATAAAAACGATATAATGCTCGGCGAAGATTTGAATATGTTTAAACGAATAAAAAAAAATGAGATATATGGTAGTGAGTTGTCACCCAGATAACAAACACACGTTATTTTGACGTCAAATTTTAGTCATTTACTGATCATGGATGATGTCAATAAATGACGTCTTAATGACGGCCGAATGTCGCAGACTATTGACGTCATGTTAAGATGTTTTCAACATATTATATAGAGTCTCAGCACAGATAGCAAACTGATGGCGTTTGTCATTTTGACGTTAAAATGACGACGAATAACGTCAGCATTGCTAACTATATGGGCCTCAACTCAACACAATGATGGCCATATCTAAATCGATATATGAATCGGTATATGAAGTCGTAATTATGGGTCAGTGTACAATCCCAACATATTGTGCGTTGATCTACGACTATAATTGGCATTTTACGATCTATCATTATATTGAAGCCTATAGCTAGCAATGCTGATATTATTAATTGTCATTTTAACGTAAAAATGGCAAATGCCATCGGTTTGCTACCTGTGATTATATGACATATTATTAATATAGAATATGATATATTATTAATTAAGACAAATATAGTGAATAATAATTTACAGCTGAAATTTATTGAAGAATTTTATAACAGTTACATATATAAATTGCATGTGTGTGCCCTAGTAGAAATTTCCTCATCAGTGCCACGAACGCCACGATACTTTGCCATTGCTTTGCCACCTCATAAAAAATCTGACATGGTCCATAAAAGATCTAATTTTGTGCCTGATATGAATCTGGTATGGAAATAGCTTAGCATTCGCAGTAAAATTTATTAAATAGTCTAACGTAGTCCATGTCAGACTCAGAACATTCGCGTCTCATATGGACCGCAGCGCTTATTCACATCGCAGTATTTCGTGGCTGTGACGGATTTTCTAACCTGAATAGTCGTAAACTTTAACAATTAATATCTCAAGCTCGCAGGGCAAAGTAACGCTTTTTTCAGATTCCTTCGTTTTATGCAAAATCACATCAAGCCTAATATCATTGATTTTTGAGATGGCAGTAGCGAAACTATATTATTATTCTTTTTTCTTGTCAAACCTTCATTTTTAATTAACGAAAAATTAATAAAATTAGGCTTACTCGATGTGTTTTTTATAAAACGAAGAAATCGGACAGAAAAAAGCGTCACACTGCTCCGTAAACCTGAGATATTAATCTTACGACTATTCAGATTAGAAAATCTGTCACAGCTTGAGTGTTGATAAGTATCGTGTCGCAGTCGAGGACAACCGCTTCTCGAAGAAGAACGGCAACAATGCGGTAGACTAAGGAACGGCATGCAATAGACTGAGGAAGGAAAACACTAGAACACAAACACAAATAGCATAGTCAAACATGACCATACTTACGTTCAAAAATAAAACATTTATATCGCAATACTCAGATCACAGCGAGACGAAACACGTCCGCCATGATCGAATCATGGTAGAAAGAGTATAAAGTAAAGTACTCCCGTGGATGCGCAGTAGGAGAGTGAATTTAGGTAATATTTGATTGGCTGTTCTAGTTTAATCAGCGTTATTATACGCAGGAAAGTGCATATTGAAGAATATTTATTTAATTGATTATTTTAAATATTGTTATCGCCATTGTGCGCAATGTTTCACTTTACATTCTTTCCACCATGGATCGAATGATCTCTCGAGATTGAGGACAATATCTTTGTCATTATCATTTTCTAACTAAGTTAATAAATACTAGTGTATTATTTCCAAAATTTCTTCAAATATTAATAATATTAAACAGAGGCATAAGTTGTAAATACCTTATGTATTTATTAAAATTATAAATGATTGGCACAGAAATTATTATTACAAGTGATATTTTGATTTGCATCAGTATAAATCAATGAGAAATCGAAGCGTAAAATCAAAATTATGTATTATATTTGCTAACTGAAAATTAAGCAGGACCAAAATACGATGTCATAATGACGTGACGGAAACATCGATTGGTTAATTTTTGGTCACTTGACGTTATTCGTACCATGACCAGAATTTGACGTCAAAGTGACCAGTCTGCATCTGGGCAGTAAGATATATAATTCCAATCAAAAAGAGAAGAAATGAAGAATATAAAAGGAGTATAATAAATGCTTCAAATTCTGGAACTGAAAGTCATAGGATTCATTGATCCAATCGTTTAAGAATACAAGGATCCTGAAACTTCAGTAATCTAAAGAACTGATAGCATTTGATAATTAAAAAAACTAGAAATTCATGGACCTAATATGTTCGCGAATTTCAAAACATAACTGATATTTATACACTTATACATACAATTCAGAAGTTTTTAAGAATTATAGAGTTCAAGAAACTCAAAACACAAAACTCTAAAACATCTATATTTTTAAATATTTGAATCCAAGGATCCAAGTATGTATTCATACATTCTTCATTTTAGACATGCAACGATGCATTAGTTATATGCATTAATTATATTATATCTTAATTATTACTAATTAATAATCTACAATAATCTTAACAATTGATAACTGATAATTGATAATTGATAAAAGCAATTTAATTAATGATTATAATGAATTAAATTTAAGTATATAATAGCTGAATGATCCGAGGAAAGAAAAATAGTGTTGAGTGAGTAATCGTATGAATGAGAGAAGAAGAAATACAAAAAAAAGAAAGATGGAACACAACAATTATAATTAAATAACTGAAAAATAAAAACTGGGCAGAAGTTACATGTTTGCCATTTATTTCATTGTGTATTTTTGTTCCTAGAAAATATAACAACGTATCCCATTCTCTTCATGATATAGTTTTGAAATAAAATATAATTAAATTAAGTTCACGGTACTATATCACGTTTTAATAACATTGTATTCTCTTTTATAATTGTATCATATATTAATTTTTAAATATGTATATAGGAAGATTCAGAAACGTTTGTCCTTAAAATGTATATCCACTTAATTCTAAGACGATTTTTCTTTTACCAAAAACAGATGACATACACTGTACATACATTCGATAATGCTTAATACCGATATAATCTCTCATAACCTATTGACTGCTTGTCGAACTGTCTCCATGTTGAATAACATATAGTGTGTGTATAATGCGCTTTTCTTTCTTCCAATAATTTCGGTAAAAGTCCCCCGATTAAGGGACCCAGTTCCAATGACTTTGATCTTAATATATGTTGTCAAAGTCATGATCCTGAGTGACTTCCAACAGTTTTAACGTTTCGCTTGTTAAAAAGTTATTAACAGTCAAAATTAGTACTTATTTCCCTATTTTATATGAAGAGTCAGATAACTTTAGACAGGAAGAGAGATATGAGGTGGACGAATTCAAGGAATACAACTTTTCACGCAAAACGACTTCCACTCCACTTCTCCCTTGCCAAGAGGCGCACGACTTTGCACGTGAAGTGACTTAAAGAAATGGGGTGGAACTCTCTTCACATAAAAAGTCGGTCTAACTCACTTTGTGTAGAAAGTCGTGTACCCCTCGGCAGAGGGGAAGGAGTGAGGTGAAACTCATTTCCCGTAGAAAGTCGCGCTCCCTTTGGTAAAAAGAGAGACGAGATAAAATTCGCTTCGCGTGGAAAATCGAAAGCCTTTTGGTATGGGGGAAATGGGGTAAAACTCCTTTCGCGTGGAAAGTTATTACGTAAGTAAAGGAGAGTATAGAATAGTTTTTAATATTGCAGAAATATTGCATATAGCAGAAATAAAATATTATTTTTTCAAACTTTTTTTGTTAATGACGAATAACGAGCGATAGTTAAAACCTATTGGAAATCACTCGGGATCATGACCTTGACAATATATGTCGAGGTCAAAGTCGTTGGGGCTGGGTCTCCTAGTATCGTAATAAGCTAAAAAGCCGATATTTTCAACTAGTCGAATAATTAATCAATAGTTGATTGTGTTATGTCCAAACCTTTGAAAATTTTAAATTTATGATCCTATTGGAGAGAAAAGGAGCGGAAATGGTGAGGATACTTACAAGGATAGACTCTTATCTCGTAGGTATCCGCACAGAGGCAAGTACCGCGAGTCGAACGCACTTTGTGCTCGCTTCGGAATATAGATCAACGTCCTGCAAGGACGCTATGACATCTGTTCCCTACGAGCGGTGTGATCGTCGATCCAAATTTCGAGTCAAAGAATCTAATCCTTTTAACTCGGGACTGGACCACGTGCGACTCCTGAAAAGGTAAAGCTAACGACTACGAGGTCTCAGGATTTTAAAATTTAGAGAATGAGAGAGAGATAAAAATTTAATAACATCGTTTATTATTACTAAGTATTACTAATCTAAATTTAATGCATTATAATTCAATAGAATTACAATACAATTACAAAAAATAAAGAAAAAGGTTACATATAAACAGTTTTGTTTTTGTTTTTAAGTCTATATCTCTATATCTCGTATATAGTAGCGGAGGAAGGAGGAAAAAGATTGAAGAATTCCACCGGAACTAAATATGGATAGGCGAAATTCAGAATAAATACGGGAATACGCGCGGGAACGAAAAGGTTGGTCGATAATTCCACGTCGGATTTCTTATGGTTCAAAATAATAGGACCCGATCGTGAAAATCCCCTCGGGAATAGGTTCGGTAGTCCGCGGGAATTGACTAATGAGTGACTCAAATGAGTCACTCTCTTGAATGCAGAAATAGAATCTCGGTGGTGAAGGAGGAATTTCTTCTAGGAACTCCATGGTATCTGTGGAGTTCATCGGAGAAGAAGTTCCTCTGGGGAAAAATCCAGGGGGATTGAAACAGCGAATGAATCGGATGTTAATAGAAGGATGCAGGGAAAATTCGTAAGGTTAAAGTGTCATACAGCGCGGGGAAGCAGGTTCCGGAATGGGAGAAGGTACGCAGGAAAATAAAAAGGGTGAATGGGAAGATGATCGGGAAACCTTTTTAATCCTGAATGCATTTTTAGTCATTTATAAGAATTGTATAGAGCACATCTCTATACCTTTCGATCTAAAAATAATATTAGCATTTTTTGCATCGTGAATACTGCTTCAAATTCAAAATTGTGAATAGGAAATATAGTTTTTTTAATTCAGTTGAATTTAAAAATATTATTAACCATTTCTGTACATTGTGAATACTGCTCAATTCAAAATTCTGAATATGAAATGCAGTTTTTCAACTCAATTAATAAAAAAAGTTTTTTATTTAAAAATGGACCATAAATATTATTTAAATTATTCAAAATTATAAGTAGGAAATTTTTCGTTTTAATCTAACTAAGTTCAAAAAAGTTATAACGTAAAAATAATCCAGCTTTCTTTTGTTTCTCTTTGATTAAAAATAAAATGAATGATCGATGTGAACACTTGCAAACCAAATCAAACACGACCTGAACATTAGGCCAATCACGACGCGCGACATGGCCAAACGAGATTAGATTATTCGACATTTACCCAATGTTGTCTCATAGTAATGTAAATTGTTTATATTTTACTATATCTGTTAAATGATGATATTTTTATTATATTTATATAATTTTATTGCTAGTTTAGTTGGTTGTAATTAAAGTAGAGAATGAATACATTTACCAATTGAAGAAGTGATATAACGGGTATCGTAGAAGATTTATGTAATCCAGAGGTCCCAGGTTCGAATCCCACTAAGGTTTTTTAATATTAATTTGAAATAATTAATTTCAGGTATAATTATTAGGGTAAGGTCGTTTATTATGGGATAGGTTCCCAATATGAGATAGCAGAATTTCCGCTAAACTAATAAGCGCATGTGATTGATTTTATTATGAACTTGTTACTCATAGAGCGAAACATATTTAGTAGAAAACTCATTATTAGATCATGCGTAGTAGTTATGAAAAAAGATTGTTGAAATTGGATGTTGTCGGATTTTATTGAGGTTAGTCTTCAAATCTTGTTTTATTATATAATAAATAAATATTTGTATAAATTTGTATGTAATAAAGTCTGTATACAGTGATAGAGTAAAGTTATATTAATACGAAAACACGTGATATAATGATTTATTTAATTATAAAGATTAAATTTGGAGATTATGAAATCGCAAGGTATGGAAGTCGTAATATGAGATACTCAAGGTTTTCCTAGCTATATGAGAGCATCTAAACGATTCAATATCTCAAAGCATATTATTGAACGAAATGTTAAAAATGACGATTCTATTGTAAAGATTACTACCACATCAAAAATTATATAATTATTATGTATAACATTCAAATTCTTTGTTCCTATTTGTATAATATAATAAACGCATGTATAAAAAGTTTATCTTTATTTTTTTCTTAGTTTTTTGTTATGAGATATCACCTCATACAAGAAAACTCTTGTATCTCATATTAGGAATCCATTTTTTGAATGAGCAAAATCAACACTTTCGATAAAAAATTTCACATACAACAAAGTATAGCTACTATCGATCGCTAACTTTAGATAAATCTTGAATATATTTCTCATAAAATTGACACGAAAATAGGAGTTAAGGTTGCAAATTAAATAAATTACAAGACTTTAAAAAAAGATATCTCATATTAGGCGACTTTACTAAATGTCTCAGGAATAAAATTTGTAACCATTAAATATGAATGTATTTTTTTTTCGAATATTAAACTAGTGTCAGCTCGGATCTAATCCATTTCAATCCATTCAATCCATTTTCATGGATTTAAAGTACGCATTAAAAAAATTTTAATCTGTTTTAAAAAATTTTAATCCATTCTTGTTTGCTGGGTATATAATAACCGATTTAATTAATCACTGACAATCACAAACAATTGATTATTCGGTAATTGAAAATCACACGAAGGAAGAAACACATCTGTAAGTCCGTATACAACACAATATGTGTTTACATGTGGCAAGCAGCTGACTGACTTTCGTGATTATGGGTACACTCAGCAAACGAGAATGGATTAAAATGGATTGAAATTTTTTTCTATCCGAATGCGTATTTTAAATAGCGATACTTTTTTTGGATTTAATTGGATTTAATTGGATGCAATTGGATTATATTTCCTATTCAAAATTTTGAATTGAACAGTATTCACAATGTATGTTGTGTTGCACAAAAAAAGCTAATATTATTTTTAGATTGAAAGGCATAGAGATATGCAATTTCTATAAATGAATAAAAATGCATTCAGGATTGAAAAGCATTCATTTTAACATTCGTGAATCAATGTTTCTGAAAATCTGAATCCATTTCAATTCATTTCAATCTATTCTCGTTTGCTGGGCAGTGAGTGCAATTCATGCATCACTTTAGTTAGCTGCTTGCCGCACGTAAACACATGTTGTGTTGTATACGGACTTACAAACGTGTTTCTTCCTTCGTGTGTGATTTTCAATCGCCAAGTGATCAATCATTTGTGATTAATTTATAAATTGGTTAATAAATTTTTCGTTTTATCAAGTGAGTGTAATCGAAGAGTCAATAAGTTGAAACGTAATACAATTTATAAAAGAAGAATCTCATCGTGAAAACGTGTGACTTGCTACGTACTTAAAAGGTGATTAATATTGAGTGAAGAAAGTAAATTACACCGTTATGTCGAGCATTATTATGATGAATTCTCCGATTGTTTCAAGAAACAAGAGCAAAATGGAATCATTGAACATCTACAAAGTAATAATAATTTAATAATTAAGATAATAATAAGCTTTTAAAGTATATTTGTTATGTTTTTTATGTTTTTTTTTTAAACATTCATAACTTTTTGAATGCTAAGAAACGCGATCGCGTTTCTCATAAAATTCTCATAAGAATGTAATAAATGCTACGAGCGTGATAACGCAAATAAAATTGTTAGAGAAATTTTTATAAAAGTGAGAAATTGAACAATAGTTGCATAGTACAAGTATTATAACGCCTATTAACATACAATTAAATCTACAACAAGTATTTTAGTACATCGAATTGTAAGAAACGTTCTTAGAATTCGTACTGATATAATTGTTTGATTTGTATGTCAATAAAAGTCTTATGATGTTTATTGCACGTTAATTATTGTTAATTATTGTCTAATTTCGTTTTTTTACAACATTTCTCTAACAATTTAACCAATGTAATTAAAAAACAATCCAATACTCAAAGGTTCAATGTTCATTTTAATTTCATCATTTTAATGTATAATTTAACGAAATTAGCATATTTAAAGTATGTGAAAGACAAAAAGTAGTAGACTTGTATAGTAAAGGAGAAAAATAAAAAGAAACGTGTTTTTATAAACATGCGAATGCATTCGGTCAGTATGCGTCCCGCGCGTAAAGCACTCGCATCTGACTGTGAGCACTGCTCCTGCCCGTCTCCTCTACATTGCCCGTGATACACTATTTCTTCTTGTAATTTAAAAACTAAGTTTCAGACAAAATTTTCGCAAAGGAAAAATCTTAGAATTAAGTTAAGGATATGACACTTAACAAACATTTATTCAGAGAACATGTTATTTACGTTGCTGTTATTTTCAAGTAGGGAGCGATATGATATTGTTGTTTGTCAACTTCAGTGTTAGTCACTGTTAAGAATTTTGAGATTCATATATGAATCTCGTGATCTCTAACATATTATCTTTGTTATCCTTTGGCTCGTGTTCAGATTCCCACCCGGGTATTCTCTGAGTGTCATGTCATCCTTGTTCAATGTTCGGTAAATAACAAGAATAGAATGATACCTAGGTAGCACTCGGATGGGAATCTGAATATAGCTTTAAGGGGAGACCCTCCTTTAAATTGAGAGAGAGAGAGAGAGAGAGAGAGAGAGAGATCGAAGAACTGCATGGAAAGCAGTGTTGTTAGATGGGTGTCAGACGCATGCGCATCCAATGTAGCTTCAGTAACATACCGGTTACCAGTAAATAAGAGTTCATTAGTCGCCTATGTAATATATTTTACATATTTTACATATATAGAAATATATTATATATATTTATATATATGTATATGTATGTTAGTTAGATCTTTATTGCATTCCCTTGAGATTACAAATATATACAATAACAATTATACAATTATATACATGCACTCTTCTTCTAACCTATCTTACATTAACTTATCTATTTATGTACCTACTTCAAAGTATCTCTCTCTCTCTCTCTCTCTCTCTTTCTCTCTCTTCTCCCTCCCTCCCTCCCCCTCCCTACGCCTGGACCTCCACTTCCGCTGTAATATCTCAATATCATTCTTCCATTCTCAAAATCTACAACTCATTAATCCTCCCCGCAGAGTTTCTCTCACCCCTTCTCCCTCTTATCCCCTCCTCTCCTCTTCCCTCATAATCCCTCCCCTCATTCCTTAACTTCCACTCTCCTCCATTTTCTTCCTTTCTTCGTCCACTTCTCTCACCCATTGCGTTTTAAATAATTTAATAACATTTCTTTTTGTTTCACAGTCACATTCATTATTATTTTTCTTTCTGTTGTTATAGGTTATAGATTATATGGATTGCTCAGTCGTTCATACAATATTGCATATGCACTTGCTATACATGAAAAGTTTCACGTGAAATCTCGACGAGTGAAAAATGAAAAGTGAAAAGTGAAAAGTGAAATGTGGAAAGTTTCACGTGAAAATACAATGATTGACCCCCAGGGCACGATTCTGTAGCTGTTTTTATACGCCTATTGATAGTTGTCGATTGTTGCGCAGATGTTTTATATAGTGAAAAAGCTGCGCAACAACTGTCGATAGGCGTATAAAACAGTTATAGAATATAGGCCCAGAGCCAATCAAATTTAGAAGAAGAAATTTTTCAAGCCTGTTAATTGGCAATGGGATAGAGGAATCCGAGAATCTCTATTCTGTACTACACATTTGTCGTACGACAAAAACGCACAAATGAAATACGAGTAGCACCTTTAAAAACAAAATTCACTGCTTTGTAATATAATGAATTTAATTCATTTCTAATATAATGAATTTATGTTTTTATAACAGTGAATTTGTGTTTTTAAAGCAGTGTATTTATGTTTTTAAAGCAATGAATTTGTGTTTTTAAAGCAATGAATTTGTGTTTTTGAAGCAGTGAATTATGTGCAATTAAAGCAAAACGTATACATAGTGTTGTATCGAATCGGGATGACAGATATGTTAACCTCTAAAGTCTCGAACTGCGTATTTTACAATACGCAGATGATTTCTGATAGGTTGAAATTCTTATTCTCTGTTCTTTGTTCCCTATTCCTTTTATTGTGCGGGGTCCCTAATAACTCGATTCACGAGGCCCGACCACTGTGTTTCTCTATCAGATTCTTTTGTTTTGAGTGAGAACGCGTCGAATGAGTATATTTTTATTAAGATTTTAGGTGGGGGAGGGGGATATTCTAAATAATTACCCGAATATCTAAATGTTACATGTAATTTTTCAGGTTGAAATCAAATCTTTTATACAAATGATACATATCATTAAAGTTAAGTAAATAACGAAGATGGCATTTGGACATTTTTTACTTTTTAATTTGATAGAATTTAATTTGGTTAGTTAAGACTGTATTACTAGGTTTTAATTTGGTAGAATAATTTTTTCGAGGAATAATAATTTTTAACAAAGAATTAAAGCTGCCATTACTTGGATTGGCATAAAAAGACTTTCAATAAGAATATTTTTGAACAACAAATTATTACTTCTTGGATTGGAAAAAGATACGTAATGTAATTTCTTAGGTTCTATTCGATAAGTACATATGTTCTTAGTGACTGTTTTTATCTTTTTTAAAAAGGTAATATTTTATATAAATGATACATGAAATTCTGTGGAATTTAACCTTATGCCATTGAAATTACATAATCACAATGTAGCATTTCATGGACATGAAGATATGTTTCATTTGGCGCTTGCAACACTTATGAAATCATTTCATCCTTATGGTTTATCAAAAGTTAAACAATGCTAAATCATACTTGCAAACGTTGTAAGCGCCAATTCTGGTATGAAAAATTGATAGGGAACGATTGCGAGAATGATAGGATCTCTATCCATTTGTATCATTTTCTAATGTTTATATCATTTTCTACCATTAATTTCGCGAGCATTACGATTGCTCGGATATGAATCTTATCGTATTTATTGGATTCTATAGAATTTGTGTAAGATTCTTGCAAGATTTAATTTAAAGTAGTGAATTCACGAACCAGATTCTTATACAAAACAATAGGATTTTTCTATTGTTCTCTATCAACTATTTTTATCAGGGAAGTAATCCAACACATTAGAAATGATACTTTAAATGTACAATTCCAGTATATAATAAAAAATTTAAATTTTTTATAATTATAAATGCAATATGTTTAATTTTTCCACTTAATATTTGGTAAATGCAAAGCACTCTCAGCATAAAAATAGTCTTCAGATTGAGGTTGTAATTTTGCTTTGTAATCCGTCAGTACCATACGATCTCCTTGTTGAACAAATATCTAGAAACATATACACATAAATGTAGTACTATCCTATATCATTATTCTTTTATTCATAATCTTCTTTCTTAGAAATTAGAAAAGTATTTATCTACGTACATCGATTACTATTGTATGACAAGATAGTTTTTTTGCCAATTCCAATCGTTTCTCTAGATTGTCGATAAATTTTAAATATTTTTCGAGAACGGCATGTGGAGCATTATATTTGTATAAAACTTTCAAAACATCTTCTATATACAAATGCGTTTGTAATTTTATATTACCAAGTATTCCCTAAACATAATTGATATAATTCTGATGGAATACATAAAAATTGATTTACATAAATAAAACACGCAACCTTTGTTAAGAGTAAACGATCAATGTCGTCCCATCCACCACAGGCGGCTTTAACTTGCAAAGTAACCTTCTGATATAGTCTAGGAGAAATATTATGATCTCGAGAGAGCATCATGGGTGATATCGTGACAAAATCATTCGGCGTATTACAATGATGTTTACATGCATAATATAGAGATTCCAGAATAGAAGAATTTAATGGAAGTTCCTCATCATTCTCTCTCTTTTTTTGTTTGATCGCCAATTGCCATTCTAACAATTTACGATACAAATAATATAATTTTTTCATGATAGCAAAAGAGAGATAATATAAACGTACCCAACAACTTAATATAAGATTCCAAAAACATAGTTTCTTTGCAATTAGGTAACATGGTAAACAGTGCCTTGTAACAATTGTGAAGTTTTTGCCATAATCTATTTGGATCTTTTGTGTTTTTTATAATAATATGCAGATTCTTCATCTGTAATCAACCAGCAAATAAAATTTGCAACTTAAATTGCATGACATCTGTAGTAATACTTACAGCAGCAGTTGAGGAATGATCTAACATTCTGTAAAATATCAAATATTAAGAGAAGTAAATCATTAATTGTATTAGGTATTAGTACCGCGGAAAACTTGTGTCGTTTTTTTTTAACACGTTTATGGAAAAAACGACACGAACTTTTCGCGGTATCTAATATATTATAGAAAAATTACTTACGTTAAAATATCAATTATTTCACTTGTTTGCAGCCTTATAAACAGATAATAAATATATACATTTACTGCATCCGGTCTCTCCACTAATAATCTTTGTACTAATGATCGTTTTAAAGTTTTTATAAGAAATAAAATTATCTGCAACGTTAACCGAGCATTAACAAGATTCATAATTTTTTTCTTGACAATTAATTTATTGCAAGATTATTTATTTTAGCTATATAAGTATTTTAAATTCGTACTATTAAAATAGAATTTCCATCTCCATTTGAGATAGCAGCATCTAATAAAGCAGTTTTGCTAGCGAGAGACTTGTATCGTTCTAATGAATATGATTGTCCGAGCAATATCTCTCTCAAGGTGATGTCTGGCTGCGCAACATCAATTTCAAGATATTTATGTCCTATTTTTGAATGGCTATTCTTGAATTTATTATCTGCGTCTAAAACTACAAGATGCTCAAAAATATTTTAAACTTTGTCAACAACTATTTGAAATAGGACTGAAGACAGAATAACTAACTCAGTATGAAGAATTTCCAATTTTCAATTTTTGATCAAAGCAGATTTTAAATGCTTTAATTTATATTTAGTATGAACTTATATACATTTCTGATTCTACAATCCATGCGCTGAATTGTTTTTCCAGACTTGAAATATACTCATGCACAGAATAGTAATATTACTTGTTAAATTATACAAGCAATTTTAGCTTCTAAATAATTTTTTAATGTTAATAAATATCTAATAAGAATATTTGTTAATAATCATCTCAAAAACGCAAATAACACTTTGTCATTGACATTAGAAGAATTCTAAAAAATATTCTTGACATACTGCGTGAAAGCGTCTTTTCAGATATAACTGAGAGAAGAGATTTTGTAGTTTGAAGATCATTAGTAGACTGAAGGCTATTTTCAAGATTTGATGTATTAAAAATTCCGGTCCACAGTTTCTGGGTGTCGCTCTTCAATTGATCCACCTGCAATTTGATTCTCAAATACTTGCCGCTCAGAGAATTCACAATTTACAATTCGTTACAATCATAACTTCGTTCTCAAAGCAGAACGACCGCCTCTCGCTGCTGTTCCAAAAATCATCTTCGTCTTTCACAGCGTTCATCTTAGATTTCGGAATATCTATTTAACTCCAAGCTAAATTCACTGAAAGTCCGTCACTGTCAATTCACCGCCACGAAGTAAGAGATAAGGAGACTCAACTTGATAGCACCATAGAACTTATAGTAAATATAGAAGAGAAATATGGACGTCGAGCTGTGAACAACATCTAAAGGAAATATGTTTCTATCCTGCTCAATGAGGGGTTCCACAAAAAGGAACAGAAAACAGAGAATAAGAATTTCAACCTATCAGAAACTATGTATTTCACAATACATAATTTCTGATAAGTTGAAATTCTTATTTTCTGTTCTCTGTTCTTTTTATTGTACGGAACCCCTCATTGTTCTTCTTTAAGGTGCAATTTCACGCAGTGTGAAAACGCTGGCTACAATTGAGCGACTACCCCTATTTATGGTACGTTTCCTCTCTAAAGAAGCGTCGACAAAACATCAGCCGCTAAAGTCCTGCTACTTTTTCATGGAGCGACAAATTGCTAACCGCTGGATTTATAATCGTTGATATAAAATCGTTTTTTTTAATACATTTAATTCCTTAAAATTGATAATTAAGAATGAGTTTCAAAATGCGTTTAAATAGTATTTTATCAGTAACATTGCGAAATAGATTGCTGTCGATAGTAGCTAAAAAGGTTAGGAAAGTAGCTAAGAAGGTTAACTACATCCGATTCTATGGACGAAACACGTCTGCGTCGTCTGCTAACTACTTTTCGCTGTAGTTGGACCTCTCCGAACTTCAAATGGCAAAACGACGGCTTATAGCCAGCAGAGAGAAACCTGACAGAAGATATGACGGCCTAAAACCTGTAACAGCAAAATGTTGCGCACTACTGCCCTCTGACAAAGTGATGTAAACTACATAGCAACGTTCACTTTTCAAGGCTGAAGATGATAAATCGATATTTAAGGGGATGCTGGAGTGTCCTGTTTTATCATTAAATATTAAAAACACCTTTCTCGTAACTGTGTTCATGGATTGAAAAATCCTTCTCCACAATTAAAGTATCGACAACAACACAATTCGCTAGCTACATTTGAATACGAAAAACGAAGGAAATTAAAGACTTACAGTTTTGTTATCGGCTTCTGTAGTCAACACATCACAATATGTGTTGCATATAAGAGTTTCAGATCTTGCACGTTCATAAAAAGTAGCTGGCGAATTGTGGAAAACTTAAACGAACAATCCTATGCTTTTAGAAACGCGGTAAGAGTTTTAGTATAAGAGAAAGGTGTATCCGAAAATTTCGTTTGTATATTACGAGTGAAATTAACGTGAAATTAAGCAGTATTTTAGTTTCGCGATATTCCGATAGCGGCGCTGTCATGAAAAGTGCGTCGCTGAACCATAGAAATGATCTGAATTATCGATACTACTCAGGCCCATATCAATAAACGTGCCCTGATTAAAGTTTTTTCTTTTGAGAGGAAAAATAATAATAAAATAAATATGATATTAGTTATTTCAATTTTGTTGAAATAATTTCTTCCTAAACAAGAAACATACCATATTATTTACATATGAATACAAATGAAGATAATTATTTTAATTACACTGTTCTGTCTTTTACATACATTTTATTTAGTAAATTATTGATGCATATATATAAAATAACATATATATATATATATATATTAGGTGTTGGAATTAATTCGTAGCGTTTTTAATGAAAGAATGTTATTTATTTCACATGAGCATTAAAAAATACATTAATGAAAGTACTTCCCATCACTTGTAAAACGCTACGAATTAATTCCAACACCTAATATATATATATATATATATATATATATAATGAGTATATCTGTACACATAAAATGAGAATTTATCAGAGAATTCATAATTTGATTAACTTTTTAAGATGTTACGTCTGATCATCTGCGTTTGATTCTCGTTAGCTTTAATTTATGTTAGTTGTATGTATATTCTGATATTGAAAATATAAAAGCATATATCACTATCTGTATATTTGACCATAAAAAAACATATCTTTTTTTATTTTTTTAACGTAGAAAAAAAAAGATCGGTACACCTTTTTGTTACACGTCCATTTTCAAAAAGACATGAAGTAGCTACACACGTACGTGAATATGAATTAGAAATATATTTTATGTTTTGTAATATGAGTACATCATAATGCACATAAAATATAATTCTATTATTCACTAATATAGTATGTCTATATTATATCTGCATGAAAAGCTAAGTATGAGCTAAGTATAATGTAACTTCTATCTCTTTTTTATGGGCCTTCTACAATAAGCCATTAGTTACAAATCAGAAGTCAGAAGCTAAAAATTGATCAATCACAGTCAATTTTTCAGATATTTCGTTATTTTAATGCGATTAAAGCAGTAGTATGCATAATTTGTGCAATTATCTTACCTATAATAATAATCTGAAGCTTGCATTTTGAAATCAACGCTTCATATTGGCTGTCGCAATAAACTTGCGATCGGCTTGCAACTAATGTAGAACCGGCTTAATATTACTTTGAATACTCAAAAATACTGAATTAAGAGTGAGATATATTTTGTTACTAAAATTCCATTGCGTTTCGGCGACATGGGACGGGTAGAGAAAATTTTTACGGAACGGAATAGCATGTTCAGCTGAGTTGGTTGAATCTAAAAATTGAAACGAATATTCAGAAATTTTTTTTATAAATTTACAGCGATGAATGAAGAAGTAGTATTATTACTAATGTTAAAATTATTGCGAAAGGCAAGAAATGTTGACGTGCTATTCCGATATTTAAGAGTGTGCGAAAATTTTATTTTGCTTATAACGTTTTATTGTAAGCAGAAATATACAAGAAAACGAAAATTCTGGATATAGTCAATGTTTACACAAAGAATGAAGTGGCACAAGTGACAATTTAGTCCTTGAAATGCAAATCGATTGTGAGAAGTTCTTCAATTACTTTTCAGAATAACATCGGAATTATTTAAAGAATTGCTGGTATTATAGTTGGACTATGTGTATGTAAAACAAGAATATATTGTATTGAAAAATAAGAATTATTATTAATTTTCTTCTTCGAAGTTATCAAATTCTCAACCATCAACAATAGCCGAATCGATATAGCCTGCAATCGACATGATATTCCGTTAATTCCGTATTATCTCTATACCGTTCCGGCCATGATTCCGGTGGTTCCGATACAGTAGAGAAACCTCTTACGGTCACTTCTTTAGATCAAGAGGAATGGTCCAATCTCAGCAGAGAATCATAAAACGGTTGCAAAACTGTTGTGTTCTGCTGAACGCAGCCATCATAACACAGGAGCACCCGGGTAACGTTTCCGAACGCAGCCTGAAAAAGTGATACGCATGTGTACATCGGAAAACTGTATTTTGCACAAATGCAAGTGAAACTGTACAATCTCCTTTAAAAGTTCAGTTAATACAGTGAGTCAAGTGAGTGTTTTTAATTAGATTAATTATGAATATAAACTAAAAATTCAGAGTAATTATTAGAATACGAACAAGCTACTGCAAAACTTAATAAAAATTTACTCATTCGATGTGTTTTTATTCAAAACAAAAGAATCTGGCAAAAATCGTGGCGATTTGTTTCTCGAAACGAATTATTTAACATTAAAGTTGACGACTTTTTTGATTAGAAAACCTGTTGACTAGTAGATGCAGCAACACATGTACATGCTTTGTATTTGTATGCGCATGTATTTTATGTATTATTTCTTCGCCTTACTAAATGAATAAATCTACAACAAAAATACTACAACTAAA
This sequence comes from Acromyrmex echinatior, assembly GCF_000204515.1. The sequence goes on from NW_011626963.1 coordinate 310,821, forward strand.
AATATTTAGATACCGGATAGAGTAATTATTGAGTTGAGTTGCCTCACAACTCTGATCTTAGACAGCACAGAATATTTATGAATATATATTTATGATAAATGTTCATAAATATTTATTACTATTTATGGTAATTGTACATTTAGTTTTGCTACTGTACTTAAAAAATCAATAAGACTTTTTCGACATGTTTTTGTATGAAACGAAAGAATCTGACAGAAATAAATATTGCTGTATCCCGCGAACCGAGACATTAAGCATTAAAGTTGACAACAATGACAACTGGATTGAGGTTAGGGTAATTAAGTTTAGTCTCCTCACCTATGATGTTGATAAAATTGGGCTTAAGATGCATCCACAATAGAAGGAATAAGTAATAACGATTCCAACCTATCAGAAACAGTGTATTCCGTTGTGTCCGGATATCTGATAGGTTAAAATCTTTATTCCTTATTCCTTCTATTGTGGCTGCACCCTTATTCGACAACATCCATCATGACATTTTTGCACGAAGTGAACGAATCTGGCAAAAAAGTGTCACTCTGCCCTATGGTCCGAGATATTAATTGTTAAAGTTGACAATTATTCATATTAGGAAATCCGTCACATCGATGGCAGAGGGATATGAGACCATGTAAGTGAGGCTAGGGGCTGATTGTTTCACCATTTGGTAAATTTTACCTGTTAGGTAAATCTAGCAATCCGCGCATGTGATTGGGTAATCATCTTGCTACTTACCCAACAAGTAAAATTTACCAAAAGATGTAACAACCAGATTTAGAATAAGTATTTTCTGCTTCCAAATTACACAAATTCTCTGCTTTAAAAATAAATTCTCTGTTTAAAAGACACATTCTCTGCTCTGAGAATAAATTCCTTACTGTAAAAACAAAAATTATAATATAATATATAGAAAATAATTTATTTTTGAAGCAGAAAATTTGTATTTTTAGAGCAGACAATTTGTTTTTAAAACAGAGAATTTGTGTAACTCTATATATCGATGTGATAGATTTCTTAATCTGAATGTCTGTTAATTTTAACAATTATCTCGGTTTGCAGAGACACTTTTTTTGTCAGATTCATTCATGTCGTGCAAAATCTTGTCGAAGAAGCCTAATTTTATTAATTTTTGAGCCGTTGTAGCTAAACTTCCGGGAAAAAAAATGTTTCATATATTGGGTCATCTAAAAAGTATCCGCTGTACTTTGTCACTAGATATATGACCATCAACACATATCTAGTGACAAAAAACCGCGAATACTTTTTAAATGACCCAATATAATTATATATAATTATATTGGGTCATTTAAAAAGTATTCGCGGTTTTTTGTCACTAGATGTATGACCATCAACACACATCTAGTGACAAAAAACCGCGAATACTTTTTAAATGACCCAATATAATTATATATAATTATATATTTTAAAAATGACATATTTTATATACAATTATTTATATGTAACATTTCTTCCCGGGCTGTATAATTATCTTATTTATTTCTTTGAAATATATTGAATGCATCCATATATTCATTCGGTTTTTGTTAGTAGTGCAAATTTTTTCCGAATATCTCCGGTTCTGGTTGCCTAATCGGGCAATCCAAATATGTTTTGGAAAGGTGACAGTCCGCTCTTTTCATCTGTCAAATTTGGTTTCATTGGCATTAGTTTTGTTTATGCTACAGACTTGTGAACATGTCGGAGAATAAGATGCATTTTCGGCATATTTTACTTTATTACTTCAAGAAAGGCAAGCGAGCTGCGGAAGCCCACCGAAAGATATGCGACGTATACGGAGACGATGCCTTAACAGAACGTGCCGCTCAGAAATGGTTTGCCAAATTTCGTTCCGGAGATACGAGTCTTGAAGATGGACCCCGCAGCGGTCGGCCCACCAAGGTTGATTCGAATGATATCAAGGCACTGGTTGAGCAAGACCGGACGCTAAAGGTGCGAGAGATTGCGGAGACACTTAAAATAGGTTATGGAACCATTCAAAGGCATTTGCAACAGCTTGGCTACATATCCCGCCTCGATGTTTAGATGCCGCCCAAGCTGAA